>CM031243.1:150287237-150887237 GCA_018340775.1 Taxus wallichiana var. yunnanensis | reverse complement strand
GTTCCTACACATCGCTTAGAATTTATGATATTGATCAACCTAATTATAGATAACAACCAAAGTTTTTTAACTTAAACAATATGATTTTAATGGGAGAATAGGGGTCTTATCCACACATTTTGTCTATAACTCACATCAACATGAAGTTTGACTCCTTTACTTCCTACCTTCCATCAAATGAAAAAAACCTAGCATGCTTTTCCCAAAGTGATGAGCATCTTAATGACATATATCAATCCTTGGATAGGATGCAAGCGTATACTGATGTTATTTTTTATAACAACACTACCACCCCTCCTCCTATAATAGAAAATATGCCTAAAGAGGGGTGGTCTACTAAGGATCAATTCATAACAAGATATCATATGCCTTTGCAACCCAAAAAGGATCAACACACGCTTAACAAAAATATAACACCTTCAATAGGTGATTTGATTTCAATGTTGGTGGATAGAGTTAGGGAACTAGAACTTTCCTAACCTTCTTTTTCTATACCATTCATAGGGAAAGGAAAAGTCCCCCACCACATTCACAATTATAGCTATGTTCCCTCTTCACCATCACCTTCTCTAGTCTACATGGGTGTTCCTAGCCCAAGAGGCCTCCTTACTGGTTCAGGCACACTAGGCATGCCTTCTCATTTGTCATACGGATACCCACCACAAGGGAAAACCAGAATTGCATTTTTGAATCCCATTCCAACTAGCAGTACAATGTTACCTAGTTTCATGCCCACCAATCCATATAAAAAAAAAATCCCCTTATACCTTCGGATCTATTCTAAATCACTACAAGGGGACATGTTTTCTTTTCCTGGTCCATATGCTCAACTCGAAGGGGTTCCTTATGCCCTATAAATTCTTTCACTGCTTCTTATCAACCTCTTATTCTACCTCGACCTCCCCATTAAGGGTCATCAATGGTTAAGTCTTATGCGGTGGACAAATATTTTTAATATCTAAAGAAGCCCCTCGAATTCACCATATAGAGTATAATTCTCCCACAACCTTTGGTTTATGTTCCAAAATTCAAAGGGGAGGGGATCCGAATACTCACATCATAGTGTATATGACTACCATTAGAGAGATACTCCCACAATATGTGGTTGTAGCCAAGATATTCCCAAAGACCCTGGAGGTAATTTCATTTAATGGGTACTATAGAATATTGGAAGCCTCAATTCATTCATTTAAGTAACTCATTTTAGAGTTTATAAAGGATTTCGATATGAACAAGATCTTGAGAATATGAATCAGATAATTCCTTCACATTAAACAAGAGCATAATGAATCCACCACCAACTTTATTTAGAGGTGGCGAAATTCCTCTACTCCTTGGCTAGTGCTCCCAACATAGACCAAATGGAGATTTGTGACATGTTCCTCCACTCCCTCAATTGAGAAATTAAAGAGGAGGTGAAAATTTTCCACTTAGGAGCTATGAGGTCTTACAAGGTGTTTTCTGCATCGACCAAGTGGTGATTGATAGTGGAAGAAAAATGTATGGTCCAAATAGGAAACTAGTCACTCCCTCTCCAAGTAGTTTAAAATACCCAAACGGTTCAAATAGTAACAATCAAGGACCCAAGATCCTCAACAATAATCATGGTACTACAATGGATGGTGTAACCAATCAATCTAGAAAGCCAAACATTTTGATCACAAGTAACACAAATAACAAAAATACAATGAAAATACCAACAATCAAATGGGTAACAACTTCATTCCTTGTGTTAATATTTTACTTTAGTTTCCCCCCTCTTCCTCCTCAAAAGGTTCGAGCCCAAGGACCAGTTTAATACCCAAGCCAATATCTGAACCAATTTCTGAACCAGTATCAGAACCAAGGCCAGAGGCCTCTAAAATTCCACTATAATAATCAGCAACAAAATAATAATAGGAACTATAGGGCATAAAAATTAAAATAAAATACCTTATGAATATGATCCCAAATTTTATTTTGGTTTCCATATGGTTATAAGACACACGATGCTTAGGCATACCGTGATTGCAATAAGTCCATATTGTGGCTTCTAAATGACCAAAGACAACTCTTCATTGATATGTTCTTGGATAATCCCATGGTACCTATGTAAAACACTCACATGGGGCCGGTTGATCTACAAAATACTACTCTCGGGATCTACAAATACCCCTTCCCAACACATCCTAAAAATGGGAAGCTTAATCCTCATGGTAATAACAAGGGGACTCCTAAAGGGAGCAATGAACATGAGGCATCCACGTATGTAAATCCTCAAGTAGATCTACATTTAGACAACCGACAACAACCTAATATTATAGGCCTAGTTGACATAGAGACCAAATTAGAAGTCAATGTAGAGACTCACACTCGTGATTATTCTTCATAACCTCTTCCAATCTATCCCTCAATGTCAGATCAAATGTCGTAGTTATTACAATAGTAGGAGAATATGATTTGATCATAGATCTGACAAAGACCTTTTCCCACATTTTCTTCCTAGATTTTTTAGAGAAGTCCCTGCATCGATCTCATTTATTAGAATTGTTAGGTCTTAGCCATATAATCTATGTCAATCCCACACACCATAAGAGGGGATTTTCCCTGTTACCTCACCCTTCTTCCTACTTCTAGGATTGCACCATGAACTCTTCATTATTGAAAGGTTTTGAGATCTACAAATTCAATAGAGAAGATCTAGAATTACCTCCAACCCCACTTGATTTTGAATAGGATAATACCTCTTTGATTAAAGGGACCATAGAAATAAACATAGGGATGAAAGAGGAACCCAAAATTCTGAAACTTGGTTCCTCATTATCTCTATAAGATTTAGAAGCACACACTAAGGTGATTAAAGAGAATTGAAAATACTTTTCCTTTGGCTATAAATAAATGACGGGTGTCACCCCGATGTTGTAGTACAAAATCTAGTTATGAAGCTTGATGTCAAACCTGTGAAGCAAAAATTGAGACCCATGAAGCCAAAAGTGGCTTTAATGGTTAAAGAGGAGGTAATGAAACTCATACAAGTAGAATTTATTAAACCAATTGATTATTCAAGGTGTATTTTGAACATCATCCTAGTTCTAAAAAACAATGGGAAAATACACATTTGTATTAATTTCAGATACATTAACAAGGCTTGTCTCAAATATGATTCTCCATTTCCTTCAATCGATGTCATCATTAATGCAATGACTAGGTATGAGATGTTATATCTCATGGATGGTTTTTCCGGTTACAATTTGATAAGGATTTCTAAGAATGATTAAACAAAAACTATCTTCACAACTCCTTGGGGAACCTTTTGTTACATAGTCATGCCTTTTAGCCTAAAGAATGCTGGAGCCACTTACCAATGGGCAATGACATAAATTTTTCATGATCTTATTCATAATATCATGGAGTCATATGTTTATGACCTCACTTTGGTGAAAACAAATAAATTTTTAGATCACTATGAGGTGCTTCATGTCATTCTCTCATGCCTAATCAAGTATGGAGTGATGCTAAATCCTAAGAAATTTTTGTTTTGAGTAATAGGAGGTAAGTTAGGATACACCATTTTTTCTCGAGGAATTTATGTTGATCTAACAAAGATTCAGGTATTTTTGGATATGTCCCCACCCATAGATGATTCAGACATTATATCTTTCCTAGTTAAGCTTAAGGAAATCCACAAGTTTATCCTTGACTTGACTTACAACGTTCACCCGATCAATGACTTATTAAAGAAATATTGTAGAAAATATTTGAATAATGAGTGTCACAAAGTTTTGATTTGATCAAGAGATTTCTTATGTCTCCACCTATGCTCATTCCACCAAAATATGATAGTCATTTGATTTAATACTCTCAGCCACTCATGTCTTGATTGTGTTCATGTTGGCACAAGAGGATGAAAATGGTCACGAGAAATTGATTTATTTCATTATTTGTACCTTTCTTAATTATGATACGCAATACATTCAAGTGGAGAAGGAATGCTTGGAAATAGTTTTCACAACCAAGAGGTTAAGGAACTACATACTTAACCAAGAGACATGAGGGATAGTTAAATCCAAATAGTTGCTAACATTTTAACTTAGGATTCCTTGTCCAAGAAGGTTGGCCATTTCATTACGCTAATGCGTGATTTTTAACTCACCTTTATTAACCAAAATTCTATAAAGGGATATATTATTGTTGATTAGTTAGCGAAAATCCTAGAGATCATGAGGAAGTAGTAGATCTAGATTTTTTGGATGAATGTATGTTCTATATAGAAACAAATCCTCTTATCACTTCATGTCCATGGTATACTGATATTTTCAATCATATTATGGATTGATCGTATCCTAAGGGAGAAACCTCGTAGAAAATACTATTTCATCATAATTTTACATATAAAATAAATAAGGTAAAGGTGAGGAGGAATACCTGTGAAGTCAAAGAAGGTTACACACATTGTAGAAGACAAATTTGATCATGAAGAGCTCCTTTTTTTCTAGGAAGGACTACCTAAGAAAGAACACAAGACCATAAGATAACATTAATAATATAGGTCGTGGATTGCCTAGCAGGAGCTAGATCCAGGAAGTGGGGTGCTTCCTAGAAGTTATTAATCCACATTCAAATACAACTTAATGTAGAGAAATAACATGAAAGAAGGAAATCCTATCTGTAGTTGTACGATTTAGGTGTCTCACACAAATACAATAAGCTAGATTTAATCTAATAATGCATATAATACTTAATCTAAAGAAAAAGTGGTTGGTTATCAAGGTATGTAGGTGTAGAAGAAGGTGTTAGGGAGATCTAGGTGAAGTTTGGTGAGGTTTTGGAAAGGTTTTGGGTGAGTTATGGGATTTTTGGTTTGGTGAAAATTACTAGAAACAATGACCGATATCAGTTGGGTGACCGATGCTGGTATCTAGTAATAACCAACGTTGGTTGGGTGTGACCATGTCGTAGGGGAAATTTATATGAAAGGGTTAAAATGGGCTGGTTGGGAGATCTCTGTGATTGCATAGAGAGTTTGGAGGGATTAGGATAGGTGCTAGGATTTTTGTGAAGGCTTAGAGATGGTAAAATAAGTGGTTGAGAAGAGTAGATAGGTTCAAATGGATAGGTTGTCGGGTAGATGGGTGTAGGAGGTATATGGGAGAGAAGCAATCTATAAAATAAAGGATTTAATACTAGAAGCTAATGAAACTTAATAACTAGATTAAAATACTTAACTAGATATTAGAGGTTAATAGAGACGATGGTTATTGGTAGGTTCTTGGAGAAGAAATGGGTCCAAATCCACTGTATATAAAATGAAGGCTCGATGCTTCCCTTAGTGAATGATATGAGGATCTATAATAATAGTTTGATTGTTGATGTAGAATGTGGGTGCTCGGGTATTGTGTTGGTTGTTATAATATTGTTTTAAATTCCTATATTCAAGATAAAAGAATTCCGAACTCAAAAATTCAAGATGGAGGAACTTTAGAGAATAAATTGAATTCCTTATTTAAGGGAACCGATGATAGTTAGATGACCGGCACTACCCGAGGAATAATCGGTGTCGCTTAAGGAGAAAAGGTCATAATTTTCAAAAATAGCCTTTTATCTCCGTTTTTAGTGTTGGTCAAGATTTGTTATGAACTAGGAGTTTGGGTTGTCACTAAATGAAGCAGGAAATTAGTGGGAGAAGTGTAAAAGAATTCATAGTTTGGTTTAGAAGAATTCATGGTTAGGGAAGTAAATGACTTAGTCTAGGATAATAAATAGGCTTGGAAAGGGTCCATGGTGAGGTGGAGAGGTGAGGTAGAGGAGGAGGGGGAATTATTAACTTAATATGGGTAGTTAAACTATTTATAATGTAACATTCCCATTTTAAGACTTTAGAAACAAGGGAATTATATATATATATATATATATATATAATGTTCACTGTTCTAAATAGAGCATTATTCAGAACAAACATTCCATGCCAATTAAATTCAAATAGATAACCATATGCAGTGTAATGACTCGGTGATCCACCGATCTATTCATTCCATAACTCGGTAAGCTACCAATCTATTTATGTTATCTTATGTATTGAATACATATCGTATACTTCATATACCTAGTCTTTCTACCCTACACTGGTACTGAGTGATCTATTTAAAGAACATATCTAAATATTTGTTACCAATATTCATCTGATATCACATTGTTTTAAAATAATTAGTGACATAGGACAACGCAACCAACAACTTGCGATATTTTGGCCAAATATTTACACCATCGTGTATGTCACTATTCGTAGATGGTATACTCGTCATATTGGAATACATCCTTCACCTCACTCCTCTATTATAATGTTTTGTCTTTACTCGACTACCGTCACCAACTTATTCCACGTTTAACCCTATCCCTAGATAGAAACATAACTTATTATAGGAAAATGGTTACAATGGCCTAGGGTAGATGAGCATACTCAGTTGACCTAACTCAAATGTATGTGCCAAGGTACCCCGAGCCATTGGGAGCTAATTCCTATCCCGATCTAGAGAGAAACTAAGTTTAAGTCCAAGTTCTTATTGTTTGTAGATCTGCATGATCAACACGGAAGGGAAATGCCACATGTCTACTACAACGTTGTATTCTCAAGAAGACACCAACATCCTACGTGAAACTTCCTCATTGAGATGTACATACCCCAAGGAGATTGTTAATAGGTTGTTAATTTGGATTATGTCATGACTATAGCAACCCTGCTAAACCCTAATCCAACACTCCATAAGTTCTTATTGTATACTTGTATCAATCGAGTATTAAAGAACTTTGTTAAACTTATGGTTGCTTTTAATGTTCATTTTCTCAGTTAAACCAACAATTAACCAAAACAAGACAATGATATCATAAGTTTCTTTTTAAATGTTCTTTAACTTTTAGGAAGGTTTAACAACCGCATATAACTAATTAAAGTAGACTTCATACTAAATGAAGTCTAATAAATAGTAATCATACTTCCAAACCTTTTAGGTTTATATTCAATTGAGAGAGAGAAAGAATCTTTCTCTACATGATTAAGTATTAGGCTATATCATTCCCAATATTCTTAGTTCATACTCCATGTTCATCATGCAACACATTATTATGTTAAACTATTTAGATAAAACACATCATATTATGCAACTCAACAGTTGCTTCATTATAGGGGAAATTGAACTAATTCCCATTAACCATTTATCAAAGATAATGAGATAAACATAACATAATATAAAGAATATCAACAAGATGGAACTTTCATCTTCTTTATAAAAGTACGAGATAATATTCACAACCAATGCAAATAAATCACAACTCACAATTCATCATTACAACTTATAAAATTTACAAGACTATGCTCTTTAGGCATACTGCATAACAAAAACCTTCATTTTATAAAGTATAAAACTTTCTTTTACAATTTAACAAAAGAATGAATCAGAATTCTTTACTAAGAATTAGACATATATCAGCCAATGCATCATATAATTTTTTGCCTTCCTTTACCACTTAAGTCATCCATCTGCAAAAATAGCTAGCACAGTTAGTTCAATGAACTGAGCATGATAAGCACTAATCATTAAAATGAAGTGCATTCCACTAATTGTATCATTAAAGCAACACTAATTTAATGAGATAATTAAATCATCATACAATCAGCATAAGTGATAAAAAAAGAAAGGAAGTTCATTAATAAATCTAGCTCAACTTTAAGGAGAAAAGTAGAATATAATTAACAATATCGGCCTAAGATCTTAAAGTTATTTTAATACTATCAATGGCTAGAAAAATAAAACAATCAAACCTGTCATCCCATTATTTCATAATTCTATCCTAATAGAATACCACATTTATCTTTTCTAAGAGATAAAATAAATGTATACAACATGGTTCCTTCATAGATGATTCATTTATATCAAAAGTAAGGAATAAAAAGAACCATTATATACTCTGCCCAAACCTATAACATCAGAAAAATAGACCAGATTATAACATGAGTTACCTGTTCCTTTCCAGGATTACAATATTGCACATTCATCACTAGAATATACATAAAAAGAATTCCATAACCAAACAAGAAGGTAAGGAAAACCAGAAAAGTCCAACAGCAACTCCAATTCCAACTTTCCGTGAAGAAATTATCAAACAAGATCATAAAATAGTGATCACAAACAAAGCATCCTTGAAGAGGAGTTAATCTCTACTCATGTTCTTCACAAAGGTTAAAGAGTACAAGAGACAACCTACTCCTTTCCATGTAAATTAGACAAGACTAGCCAACATCAGTCAAACCATAAATATCAATGTACTTAATAGTATAACCCTCTTGGCTACTAATTGTCAACATTATTTTATTAATGGTTCGACAAGGTAGACCAAAAGATCAAAAGAAGTCTCCATCTCAAAAGATATTCGAGTACAAAAATTTCAAACTACGAGCATATCCAGGGGCAGAAGGATAGTAACTCAAATAAAAGAGAACCAATGATAAATCATATCATTTCAACTAAACAAGAAGTTCCAGTTTCAAACTAATTCAGGATGAAAGCACACTACAGACCTGGATCAATATACCATTCACAAAATAATACACACACACACACACACACACATATTCTTTCTCAAAGAGAAGCCAAGGTCTATTCACTGTTTCAGTCAAGAATAACATCTCAAAACAATATGATAAGGTTCATAGTTAGCCACGAACCCAAGATTGAAGTCTCACAAATGCTTCACCAAATAATACAAAAAGTAAACCATTCGTGATTCAAAGGAATCAAACTCAATGCAACTGAACAGAGAAGGGATCCTTTCTAATCATATCAATGTCCAAGGTAATAACCCAAATCTACTACTAAGACTTGATTTAGTCAAAGAGATAGAAGAGAGGGAGAGCTAGAATCCAAAATGCCCAATACAGAAGTTGTCTCGGTCTTAAATTCCAAAGCAACAAGAACCAAACATTAAGACATAACTTCACAACCATGAGATTACGATAGTGGTTCCTTATTACAACTTTATACCATCAGCCCAAGATGCGGGTTTCTTCCAAAAATAGGAGAGAACACTTCCTCCAATTCCCATGCTCATACTATCTCAAGAAGTTGATACAGTCAAAAAAACATAATTTCAACATTCCTTAAGATGTTTCTAGTTCCAAAGCTCAAAAGAGAGATTTAAACAACTCAAACAAGTTCCCACATAGTTCCCTAGTGAGTATTCACTCCAGTAAAGAGCTATAACTTAGTCATTACTAAAGAATAACCCAATACGAAATACCAGGACAGGTTCAAATGAATCGACCCAAATACGAGTCCATAACACTCAAGTGTTAAATAGAAGTACAAAGATGAACTTGAGCTTCAAACACAAACATTCAGAACTATACTAATAATATAATGCATGTACAGTGCTAAAAATGAACTCCAAGCAATATTTCAACAAGCACGGGTTTTCTAAACACTGGTTCTAAGCAAAGAAAAGCTCTAACATGGATCTACGTCGAAAAATAAAATGCAACCCAGAAGCAATAAAAATAGAACCCAAGTTTCCCTAAGCTCAAATGATTTTATTGTCATAAAATTCAGTTCAAAGCACATAACCATCGAATACAAGATCTAGAGAGCATAACAGAGATAAAAAAAAGTTCAATGCCATTTTTACTTGCATGCAGATCATAAAATTAACAAAAATCTAGTTTCCAAAACAAAATTGTTTTACCATGAATTCAAATCAAACACACAAGGATCCTTAAAACCCAACAAGAAAAATAACCACATAGGCAAGAAAACAAGAATCTCATGAGAGCAGAGTTGTTCTAATGATTCATTTAGAAGAACACAAAGAATTTTAATAGTTAGAGCCTATCATGCCTGATAGTGTTTCCACCAAATCGAAGGAGACTTCCAGCTAAGCTTCCAACTCTTTTTCTCCTCCAAGACAAATCAAAAATCAAACATCTCTTCCTCCTTTGCCTCAAATACTTTCCTTCGATCAAAATTAGGCCGAAGAAACCAAAAATACCTTTGAAGTGAAAGTTGAACTGCTGGTTCGAAGAACCAGTTAGCTCCATGTAGAGAAAAATCCTCCATGTAAGAAAAACCAAATGACCTCCTACAAACCCGCCTCCTATGTTTCCAAGACGGTTTGCACATGAAGACCGAGGCTCATAAATTCCATTCAATCCAAAATTCCTACTTATATTTCCTTACCACCACCTCATAAATTTGATGAATGCCAAATCAAGACAAAAATACAATTCCATCCGTTAGTGGAGTTTCCACATAGGCCTTCACCAAGTCCACTGGCCCTCTGCCAAATCTAGCGAGTACTTATTCATTTAAACCCCTTTCAAATCATTCAAATTCCATTGGAACTGTTTCCCTTATGTCATACGACCCCTTTAGGTTCCCTTTAGCTTAGGTTAGATTCAAATAGAACTTAGGTTAATTTAACAATTACCAACATAGGCCTTAGAACATTAGAGATTAGAATTCCCACCTTAGGTTAGGTTCAAATCACAACCCTTTAGTATTAGGTAATAGCTTAAATAGCTTAGTATCCCCCTTAGTAACTCTTCCTTTATTCTCTTAGCATAACTATTAGGCTAGGATACCAACCCCACAATAGAATAAGAGGCTTAGGTTAGAACAAAATTCCAATAAATAAACATAGCTAGACATAGTTGTTCTTTCCCACTTAGGTTTCTATTAGAATAGTCCTCATATTTCTAGGACTCCGAACTTCTCCATAGAGAATTGAATTTTTCTTAATTCCTTAATGTCCCACCAAGATCAATCACCAAAGACCCAGGCACAAACATACAACTGAATGAAAACACATTGCAACAAGACCAAGAATTAGTATCATGAAAAATTTAGTCTTCTATGTTCCTTAAACTACTAAATGCCAATTTTACCATTCAGTCTATGAAGAAGACTTGAAACATTCCTTGGATCACTGAAATTGATCCAAGGATGAGTCAAAAGAAGAAATAAGTCTGCAACTCTTAAAACTAGATTGTAGCTCATCTTTCCAAAGTGAAAATGAATTCTTGACAACCATATAATTTTAGTCTAATGATTTTAAGAATAGAAAATATTTATCCTTATCAAGCATGATCTTCAATAGTCAAAAGAACACATCTTTATCCAGAAAATCACATGTCAACACTTGAATGCAAAAGAGGAATATATCAGTTGTCAAGGGTGTTACAAATAATGTGTGGAGGGTCATGGTAAGAGGTATATTAGTCAAAGGGGGTCTATAGGTTTGCGACCCAATTTTGGGTGTCTACAAATACAATGGATACATGTTATATATAGCAAGTACATAATTGTGAAAGAAGTGCTCTATTGCGAGCCTTTGATGTTATGTTATCCAGATGTGTTGATGAAGAATATTCGAGAAAATACTCTTTGAATCCCACAATGGATTCTATGGAGGTCACTTCAGATGACATAAAACCACTCATAATATTCATCATGTGAGATGCTTCTTTCCGACTCTAGAACATGATGTTGTGGAGTATGTATGTAGGTGTCAAAAATTCCAAGATTTTTCACACAAGATACATATTCCCACACATGATCTACAACCCATAGTGAGATCCTAAACTTTCTCAACTTGGGTTCTATATCTAATAGGAAGCTATCTCCCTCATCATCGATAACCACAACTTCATTATCATGGCCAATGCATATTTCACAAAGTGGGTTGAGGTCATACCTCTTACTAATATACCTGGATTTGTAATCACAAAGTTTATTCTAACCCGGATCATCTATATCTATGGAGTCCCCCAAGTCATTATTTTTGATAATGGAGCATCTTTCAAAAATGAGGAGATTGGAAAATTATGTGTGCGGTTCAAAATATCTCATCACACATCTGTTTGTACTATCATTAGGCTAATAGACAGGCTAAGGATACGAAAAACCCTAAAGTTTATTCTCCTTAAGATTTTTAAGGATATATTGGCACCTAAAGTTATTTCCTACCTTTTGGGCCTATAGGACATCGATGAAGGACACCCACGGGGTAACCCCTTACTCTTTAGTTTTCAGATCCGAGGCGGTCTTACTGTTATAAGTAGAGTTACCTAGTATTTTCATATCTTTACAAGACATTTTAAACAAATATGGATATCGAGAAGCATGACTGGATGAACTAGAAATCCTTAATGGATCTCAACTTAGAGCTGAGATACGCGTAGGAGATCTAGTTTTTATTCTTGATAGTTGGATTGATAAAAATATTGGAGAAGGAAGGAAGTTTAGACCCAAATGGTTAGGCCCATATCAAGTGATAGAATACTTTAATAATGGTGTGTATCACTTATGTACTCTAAAAGGTGAACTATTCAATGAATCATTTAATTCACTTCACCTCAAATGATTTTATGTGTAATTCATTTGCATCTCCATTTGTAAATTATTACATCCATATTGTCTATCATCTGCATTTTCATATTTTGATATTTTAAATCAAGAAAACTTACTTTTCAATTAAATTTCAAAACTTTTAAATCTTGGGAAAATATATTTAATCATATCTCTGCAAGTATCCATCATATCATCATTAAAAAAATTTAATATCTTCAATATTTTCAGTAATTAAGACAATTTTTTGACATTTTTCCTACCAAGACTTGCACACTTAGTTCCATTCATGGTTTCTTTTAGCTCATGTATATTTCCTCATAGTATATTCTAGAATATTCTTGATGTCACATCTTTCCCTCAAAATATATTAGTTAATAGAAACAATCTAAACATTTCACCTGGAAATCTTTCCTTCCTATCTCAACCTTTGGTGGTGATCCCTTGAATTTTATTGGTTACATGGAGTTGAGGCTAGGGGTAGGGTTTCCTTCCCAAAATCACAAATCAAAGTTAAATAAATAAATAATAAATAAAAAATTCTTTCTTTAGCAAATACTACTAGACTTATTTTCCTTGCCAATATTTGGTGATGAGCCAATGCTTCCTACTACTAGTGGCGTGAGGTTGGGAATGGAGAGAAGTTCCCTTACTCACCTATATATTTTCCTCAGTGATGAGCCCATGCTTTTACTAGTAGTATGGGGCAAGATATATGGGGTTCCGTAAAAAAACTAAGTTATAAATAAGTCAATAAATAAGAAGTGCTTTGAAATCTTAAAAATTCCAAGAAAATGAGTTATATGTGTGTGTTACAAGAGATTCAATCCTTAAAACTATATTTTTCAATCAAAATTTCATCCACATATCTAAGTCTATATAAACTTGTAAGTAAGTCGCATTATGAACTGGTTGTTTGACTTTTCTTAGGGTTGAGGTTTACGTTACTAATTGGATCATTTTCAAAATCTTGTCTTCTTATCATCATCTTCATTCTTTAAATCCATTCAACTCGTATCCTTCTTGACTCTTGGTGATTATCTCTCACATATTACTATTTGCATGGAGTTATGAATGGAGTGAGTTCATCTTGTTATCATATCACATTCATCACATTTTTTCCAATAAAAGAGAAGTGCTAAAAATTACTTAAAAACCAAAGTATTTAGTTACAATTTGTTTGTATGAGAAAAAATAAATCACTTTTTTAACACATTTGCATTATCATCATGCATAACATGCATCCATAAAAGCGAGTTAAAAAGTGTGAAAAATTATAAACATCTAAGAGTAAAAGATGAGACAAATCATGAATGAGTCAACTCTTCCAAACACTAACTTGAACCAAAAATAAATGTATATATGCATATACATATAAAGTAGAAAAATTTATATAATTCCATCACACTCATGTCGAGTGTGGTAAAAATGCTCATCTATGAGCCGAATATCCAAAAAAATTGATATACAATAAAAAATGATCTAAAGAAATAAAGGCTTGTTTCCTATCCATCTCTACGGGATCCCTCTGAAGGTGCATGGTGGAGACTCCTACTATGGATCCTATGAAAAAGTGAGATTATCCATTTCATGACATATGAGAATTACCATGAGACTATGGAGTGGGATAACAACCAGTAGTAACACTACCACTGTGTGTGTGGTATTGTCTCTATTCCATCTCAATCGTGTCATATCCGAAATATCAGCTCTCATCGCAACATCATGTCATCCGCATGTCAAGCCGGTGTGGACACATCATTGTGACATCAAACCATCATTGGGAATCTAGTATCTACTAGGATATTCTCCTATGTCATCCTCATAAGGAGAAAAAATGTGTCCAAGAGTATCGGAGGAATAAGATCTCTCAAGCCATCTACAATCGTTGTAAAATGTAAATTCAACAACATTGAGTTAGAAAACTTCCAAAAAGAAACATTATGTACATACATTATATAGTTCATTAAAAATTATTGTAAATAAAAATAAGATGTGAGAAGAGTATTCTTCTTACTCAAATCTCTAGGAATCTAGGAGGGATCAACTAGTGTTGATGGTGGTGCGGGATCCGTGGTAGGAACCTCCTCCACTATAAACTCCTCTCCTCTAGTATCTCCAGTGCCTATCTAGCATCCATAAAATGAATCATCATCCCCCTCCTCCGGTGGCTGGAGGATCCTCTAAGTGTAGTGTCTTTACCTCAACCTCTATGTCGGCTCTAGCTACCGAGAAATCCTCATCGGTGGCCACCCACTCGGTTTCACTCTCTTACTCTCTCTCATCATCCTCTATCTTTGCCTCTATCTTTACCTCTTCCTCTATGTCAATATCCTTCTCATCCTTCTCATGTCCACTTTGTGTATGGGTCTTTCCTTGATCTAAAATATTGGCCTCAACCCAACTAGGTCTTGTAGAACATGTAGCGTGACAATCGTAACCCTAGGTTTGATGACAGTCTACGCAAGATTGCCCCTCAAGCTAGTTCTCTCCTCTTATATCCCTCTATACATGGTAGGAACTACCGATAGGGAATATACATAAGGTAACCCAAACTGTTGGGGTACCATGTACACTGATAGGCCTCTACTTTGTTGGTCTGATCCACTAACTATGTAGTAGAACTACATGTATTCAAGATGATAACATCAACACCCCATAGGCCAACCATGTCGTGGTACAACTATGGGATCATGTCATCAGTATTAAGTGTATAAACTTATCAATGTGGTCCCCGAAGATTCGTGTCAACCCTCATCATTGCTCTAATTTTCCCGGTGTCTACTACCCTAGTTTTCCTTTAGTAGGGGATCATCCATTCATACACCCAGCTCATGACCAATGTGGGATGACTAAGGGCCTTGCCCTTTAGTAGAATATATATATATATATATATATATATATATATATATATATATATATATATAATGGTAAGTGGCACCGAGGATATCAATGCCCCATGCATATATGCAACCATGATACTTAATGCTTTATATGATGGGTGCCCAATAGTAAATAATTTTGTCCCCACCCTTTTCCCTAACCAAACACAAATCAAATATACAAGTAATGACCTTACGCAAAGTAGGGATAGGAGTGGAGGTAAATGACACTATTCTCATCCCATTATTAGTACCTATGTTAGGTGCCTATGTGTCTCCCATGTGTGCGCCCCCATAGCGGGCATGAATTAATGAGCCTGAACTAGCCAAAACTAACTTCCTTATAATGAAAAGAACTCCTAGAATCTAGTAGACACCCTCTAAAGTGATCTTCCACTTCCCTTAACTCTAAGTAGCTGGAAATTGTTCTATTCTACATCCCAATAACTCAATATATAGTAAAAAAGTGGCTAACAGAGTGCAACTAACGTGTGTCTATGATATCCTCCATATCCTAGCCCTGTGTAATAATTCCCTCTCATCTTAAGTTAGTACATCCAAGATCGGGAGCAACCAATCACACTCTCAAGCTATGCTTCATCTAAAATACTTCCCCTACATTCATAAACATCAAAACAATCAAGTTAGAACTATCCAAATGCATAATAAGATCATCAAAGACATTGTACAAATAGTTAAAAACAAAAAAAAAAGCATACTTGGTCAATATTGGAAAATTGTCCCAACAGATTACACAACCTCCACTCACAATGCGAGTAGTAGTTGTGTAACTTCCATGACAGCTTCTATCTCTGTAGAAAGTGGGATGTACCCTAGGGCCCTAAAAACTAAAAAAAAATTTACCATTTAAAATAACACAAGTTAAAAATCCTAAGTGGCACCCCTTTTACAAGAATTTTGACTATAAAATTATCAAAAATAACCCCCTACGTTGATTTTTTCACATTTTCTATATTTTAGGGTAGAAATAAACAAATGTAGACAACTCACATGTTCATGACCCACTGCTCCTCCTATTGGTTAGGTTGCCATCATATTGGAACACTCTTTGATTTGATTGTACTCTCACTCGAAACCATCACATGTAATCCAGAGCTCAAATTTTCACTAAGTGGGATAAGTAATATAAATGATTTATAGAAATATAATATATATATATATATAACATCTTTTAACATTATTTTGAGTGTGTGTTTTGTACGGTTGGAGTATTAACGCTAGTATATCTCTATCCCCATGGATATGGTAAGTAGTCTTGTCGTTTTAGTTTTAAATATTTTGTAGATTATACATTATATCTACACTTGATTCCCATTTTATTCTCACATGTGGAAAGAATATTGGATTGGCGTAGTATCAACACATAGGTGTTTTAGGTATAAGCTCTAACTTTCCTATTTGGGAGCTCCATACTTGAAATTTACATTTTACACCTCTTCATGGATAAAAATCTTCTTTGAGGGAGCAATATCTATGAACCCAAATTTGTACATTGCTACATTTTCTGAACAATTAAAATCCCCAATTATGTTAAATATCGATTCCAATGGTATCCAAGGATAATTTCTTACTTACAACATGTTCTTGTAGCTCATTGTACATTACTTTTATTTTTTCCAATTTTTCATGTTTTCCTTAGTTGTTTTGTATCCTTTTCCTTAGCATTTTAGATTTAAGTTTCGAAACTTCTATGGTGGTTATGTAACCATTGGTTTACCTAGAGGGATAGTTGTGCAACACCATGGTAATTTTGCAAACGCCACTCTGCATAGACCAACAATTTCATGTGCTTTTATCCTGACTTAAACAATGTTTTTTTTGCTTCTTATAAATCACTTTTATTGCACATTTATTGAATAGATATGTAACACCCTTGACATTTGTTATTTTCCTCCTTTGCATTCAAGTGTTGACATGTGATTTTCCTTATAAGGATATGTTCTTCTGATTATTAGAAATCATGCTTGATATGGATAAGTCTTTTATGCTCTTAAGATCCTTTGATTGAATTGGAATGGCTTCCCTGAATCCATTTTTCACTTCTGGTAGGTGATTTGCAATCTAGTTTAAGAGTTGTAAACTTATCTATTTATCTGACTCATCCTTGGATCAATTTCAGTGATCCAAGGAATGTTTTAAATCTTCTCTGTTGAACGAATGGTAAAATTGACATTCCATGAGTTAAGATACACATTGGACTGAACTTTGTAGTTGCAAGTTCTTTGATTTCTATGTGAACGTACTTCCATTCAATGGGTTGTTTTTCTTGGGTCGTTGGAGATTGACCATGACAGGTCATTGTTGATGAAAATGGAAATACAACCTGTTTATAACATAAGAGAGATCCAGGATCCTATATAGGACTAACCTACGGGATCCTAAGCTAGGTAAAAAAATATTTCTACCTAAGCTATGTCACTTGATAGAATTCTGATTCTAACCTAAGCTTGGTGCTAATGGAATTGGAAAGGTTACTAGGTATTAAATTAACCTAGATCCTAATACTATAAGGTATTATTGTAATCTAACCTAATGCCTAAAACTATTATGTTTTGAATTAATTTGCCTATGTGGAAATTATCTAAACCTATTTGCTAAGGCCTATGGTGGGGGTTAGTTGCTAGTGTTATATCCTATGGTATAAATTTTAATTCTACCTAAGATCTAACCTAAGCAATATAATCTATCCTAAACTAATGGATATGAATAGGGACTTAAGTAGTTGCATGCACTTGGGCGACGGTTCCTAAGGCATTTATGTTATTGATAAGGTTGGTAAATGCATACGGACTACTAGTTTTGGTAGGGGCTAGATGACTTGGTGGAGGCTTAGGTGGTAGTATCACTAAAATGGAAATACATGTTAATCTAGACTTGGCATTCGCTAGACTTGGCAGGTGGTGGCAAGGAAGATTAGGTAGGAGATTTGGAATTAATGGAATTAATTACTTTTGGTTTATGAGCCCAAACTGTCTTGGTAGGCATGCCAGTAGATTTTTCTTGGGTTGTTTCATTTTGCATGTTCTCTGATTTTCATTTTGCATGCGCTCTAGTTTTTCGAACTAGCAGGTTAAACTGTACTTCATGGCTATTTTTGAGGTTTCAAATCTATTTTCATTTCGTGGAATTTATAAGAGGCATTATGGAAGAGGTATCTAGTTGTTTGATCTTTCATGGAGAAGAGGAGAATAAGTTATCTTGGCTGGAGGTCTTCTTTGATTTGACAGAGACACTATCAGGCATGATAGGCTCTAACTGTTAAAATCTCTTGCTTTCCTCTAAGTGTTTTCATTAAAACAACTCTGCTATTTGTTGAGTTTTGTGCATTGTATGCTCTATCTAGTTAATTGGTTGATGGGTTTAGTAAATCTTGAATTATGGGTTTCAAATCCATGGTATATGTGATTCTTTGGAAACTTATGTTGTATTGTTTTTGCACAAAACAACTATGCATCCAAGAACAAATTTGGTAACTCTGTTTGGCATTTTTGGTTATTGGAAATTGTTTGTTTTGGTTCTGACTACTCTCATTGCCAATAAATTACTAGCTGAGTTTTTATGGAAACAACTTGAGTTTTGCTGTGTTTTTGAGATTAGTGTTTTGTGAACTCGATGTGTTTTGTGATCTCGAGCTAGTAAAGAACTCGTGTTCTTATGAAAACTTGTATGCAAGTTCGAGCTTTCTATTGGAAACTTGTTTTTGGTAGGAGAGAATTGTTGTAGAGATTCTCAATTCTATGGTGCTTGCATTTTATTTCATAGATAAATGGGACTGTGGATAAAACTATATATGGCTTGGTTCTTGTATTTCATCTTGCAAAAACTTTGACTGTTGTTGAAACCCACATCTAACTTGGAACCTTGTGTTTATTATCTTGGATAAATTGGACTATTGATCGAAGCCGCATATGGCATGGTGCTTGTGATTTATTGTCCTTATGACCATATGAACTGTTATTGAAGGTTCATTATGAACACGACTTTCATGTTTTGTTGTCATGTCTGGTTTGATCTCTGATCATCCCCATTTTATACCTTAGTTTTTTTTTTTTTTTTTTTTTTTTGATAATTGCATCTTAAATACATTTGAGGTGGGAAATCAAATAACCATTTGATAGGATGTTAACTGGAAATGGAAGCACTCTTCTTATTTTGAACTATTTTTAAAGTAATTTCATTATATTCGGTCTAGCATTACGATGCTGGTGTATAAATGAACTCGTGATTGAGATTCCGTAATGCATCAATCCAAGTAATCATTCATCGGCATTGTGATCCCTGACACTATACAATCGATTTGTTACTTGGTGTTTTAAAATTTGTAACCTAAACAAAGGTATTGATTCAAATATTATACTCTTTTGGTTTCTTCACCCCATTTTTTTTATATAAACTAAAAAGGGAGCATGTTATTTCCCAAACTTGTTTATAATCACTTGAATGATCTTGATCCTTTGAGGGAGCTTATGATTTACATTGTGCTCGTATTTGTAATTTGAGTCTTGGATAGAATGTATTTTTAATATGTTGTTTTGATCTTGTCATTTAATTGGAATCCCAATATGTAGTTCTTACAGTGATGCATTGAAATACTGTCAAGATAGTTCTGCCTTGACTAAACTATTGGGAAATTTTGAGTGTTAGCATCTACTTAGATTTCATACTTCTTGTTAGGTCCAATGAAAGAATGTTAAGTCTTTGAAAGATAAAGGTCAAAATCTCGTGATTCTTTAGAATACACCATCGATTCTAAAATAACAGGCCTGGACATATAAACTTCATTTCTCTGATGTTCCTGAATTTATATCATACTTATTAGTGAATCCATAAGAATGGAAAGTGGAATTCATGCATTATAATGGGAAGATTTTGAAAGGTAGGTTGCATTAAGTTCTTCTTTCCTTGAAGTTGTTCTTGTTCTCTTTCTTGGGAACTCTTGCATGAACTTAAACCACATTTTATGTATAAGAAAAGGTAAAAAGCATTAATTAAGCAAAGAAATGATTACCGAGATAGGGATCATATTCTTTAGGACTCCTTTTCTAATACATTTGGGTTAAGTTCATTGGTTTGAAACCTTCTGTTAATTATTCTTATGGGTAAAAGAGAATCATTACTTATTTAGTATTCTTATACTTTTCATTTGAAAATTTATGAATGAAGTAGAAAGATATTGAGGATTGGTTAGTGTTGTTGCAGAGGCTCACAAAGCACCCAAGATGTAGATTAGGCTTCTAGGTTGATCACTCTAGAATCCAAATGTGATTGCACAACATGGAAACCTCTCTCAAAGTGTGGGACTTGTTGAATGAGAGAGGAATCTCCATATTAGAGGCTGGTTCCTCAAACTCCTCTCGATTTAGATCTAATACTTGCACAACTACAAGAGGTTCAAATCCTAATCCTACTCTAAATTGCAAGGAGGTAGGGATAGAAATGCAAAAATTGAAACTAACTAAATATGGTGATGCACCAAAAGGAGTGGTGAAACATTTCTATCATGCCCAGATACTATTCCTTTTATACCACACAACCTAGAGATTGCAAATCATAAAACATACACAAACAACTATGATAAGATATAATTTAGGATCTGAAATGAAGCAAATAATACAAAGGAACATAGAAACCCATTCACAGAGCTTGCATTATCATTTCACGAGTGTCAAAACCATGCATTCAACCTCGAGAGAGTAAAAACTATTACAGTCTTTGAAGAGGTCTTCGATTCTTGCTTGATTCCCTTCTTTGGAGGTGAAAAAATAAGATTTCTATGCCAAAAATATTCCCCACTTAGAAATGAGCCAAATCTAGCTTTTGCATTGCATAGGTCGAGCCCAAGAGACAAGAGACAAAACGTACAAAAACATGAGAGCCCATACCTCCTTATGCCATCCGTAGATGCATTAAAATGGCATGGGGGACCTTAAAAACCCATACCTGTCATTTTTTTTGAATTGCGACAGAGGAGAATGCGACCCATTCTCAACGCATTAAATTTGGTTGCTTTGAAATGTCACTTCTAGCCATGAACACACATCGAGAGTTTCTTAAATTTCTCTCTCTAGACTATACCAAAATTCAAGATTAACCCTAGAATCATGTAGAGAATTTCATAAGCCTTCCAATGATATAAAGAACGTGCAATTATAAGCTCTGGATCGAAAGATATGGCGTCCTAGAAGATTTAGGGCACAAAACATGCAAAAATGGGTTTTGAAATTTTTTTCCTACGCTCTCCACTATTTCTGACATGTTTCCAAAACAAGAAGCGACTGATTGGATGCGTAATTCTCTCTCCTTCACTTTTCTATGGGCTCCTCGGTTTTCCCTTGAAATTTGACCTTTTTGTGATTTTGGAAAATTTTCCACTTTTCCCCCGTGCCTCGCCACTTGGGACACGTGGCGTCGTTGATTGATTGGTCGAGAGGTGCGGGAAGACCTTTGCTTTTAGCTTTTGGCCAAAACCTTTGCCAAATTCTCCGATTCCTCCCAAGAGCTCCTTGCTTCCCTACTCCTTAGGACACATGTCCTCTTCGATTAGCTCGGGCCAGAGAGCTTTAAACCTTTCCCTTTGAAATTTTGGACATTTTCCCTTGTGACACGTGGCTTCTCCGCCGACTGATTCGTCCATGGGCTGCCTCAAGCATTTTCGCGTCCGCCACGTGTCTTTTAGGTTAGTCGGCCCCACCGATGTCCTAACCTTATCTTTAATAGTTAGTTGTTTTTATTTTCTCCTTCCTCCAAGGCCGGCTTTCCATTCTCTCACATTAGTCCCAACTATCCCGAGGCTTTGTGGCCCACTTCCATAACAGTGGCCTTTCGGCCAATTCACAAACAACGATGTCCCAAATGTCCCGATCTGCTGCCAAAACAAGAGGACTAGGACTTAGCCAATTTTCATGATTTTTTCTGGCCCAAGCTTGTTTTTGCAACTTTTTCACCTTTTCTCATAACTTTCTCTTTTCAACCTGGATAGGAGAGTTAGAAAAAATCTGAGGGGACCCTAGAAACATGATTTTTGCCCTGAATCAATCTATTTTCCAGGACTTGAGTATTTAATGCATGTTACCAAAATTTACCACAGGGGTGAATTTTGGATAACAATTGGCAACTCAAATCGGGACAAGCCAACCAAACTACCTACTTGGTAGAAGATACCTTTACTGAAGTAGTCCATTGGGCATGGAATCATCAAATATTCTCGCTTAGAACCCCAACTGACTCGGAGAATGTGTAAGGAGGAAGATGGAATATCACCGATTTAATGACAAGCAAGGATTGCAAAACATCTCCATGGATTCTTCTCAAGTTGTGCCAAAGCACTTAGGAAAATAAAACTAACCTACATAGAAAAACAATGTGCACAAGCACTTGGAGGCATGAAAATCTAATCTAATATTTACAAAGTAGTGAATTTGTCTCTAGAAGCAGCACTTGAGATAGATTTTTGTAAATATATATATATCTCCATTGACCGAAAATATGTAGTTCTTCACCATCAGTGAGGCCAATTGGAAAGAATTGTTGTTCTTGCACTTCGTGACCATGTATGGGTCACTCCAAATGGCATCAAATTTTGAATGCTTTCCCGGTTTTGCTCTATCCACATCCCATTTCAACACTAGATCTCCAACTTGAAAAGATCTATCCTTGGCCTTCTTATCAAAGGTATTCTTGATCAAAGCTTGATCCTTCTCCATTGCTTGGGATACCTGATTTCCGAGCGATCTCTTGCAGCTCCATCAACTCTTCATACCTCACCTCCATGGGCTCAAATTCTAGCAACTCCAGCTGCTTCATGAGTTCCAATGTTGGCAACTCAAGTGACATGGGCAAGATTGCCTCTCTCCCATAGACAAGTTTGAATGGAGAGTTACAATCTGGATCTTTTGGGAGTTATCCTATCATCCCACAAGGCTGATTTCGATTTGGTATGCTAAGACCTCATTCTCATCAAGAGTCCTCCTAATGATCCTCAACAAGTTCTTGTTTGTAGACTCGGCTCATACTTCGCCATTACCTTGAGGGTAATAGTTTGATGAAGTGCTTAGGTAAATACCGTTCCTAACAGCCCACTCGGTCACCTTAGATCAAATGAATGCTAATGCATTATCACTTGAAAGAATAGAGCCATACTTAAATTTAATAAACGAGATTATTGTAAATCGAACTGCAGGTACACCAAATCTAGTTGTTATCCCCTTGTAAAAGTCTAAGATGCTAGACTCATTTGCCTCTTTGAGTGCTACTTAGGGCATACATCCCATTTGGTGAAGTAGAGTCTATGGCTGTCAAAATCCATTTGTGCCCTTGGCTTGAATTGGGATTAATGACTCCAATGAAGACCAAACCCCATTGCATGAATGGCTGGTCAACCGAGATTGGATGCGATGGAAGGGCAGCAAGTCTATCTTTTCCTCGTGAAGAATGCACAATTCTTACACCTCTTGATCCATGCATGGAAATCTTTGAAGGTTTTAGGCCAATAATAACCAGCCTTCATGATTTTTAGAGCTGTCACTCTTGGTGCACTTTGCTCCGCTCGCTCCGTCTCCATCCTTAATTTAATGACATAGGGAAAACGCCCTAGCCCATGGTTCGCACCTCTCCATAGGCCCTCTTTACATTCTTCTCATTAGACCACCAATCATGGTCCACCATGAAACTCTTCCAACACCCTTTGAATCTGATTTGTGCTAATGCACATCAGCATACTCACTCCATTCACATCTTTTTTTGAACAAAACTCCATCAACAATGGCATATGGGAGAGCAATTCCACAACGATCTGAAGTGTCTCCTTTGGGTCTTGTTCATCTCCCGGAGGGCATAGGCCTGTTCTAGGAAGTGTATAATGCCTTGGGTCCAGCAAGGAGTGGGGGCAGCATTGTCTTCTTCTTGATTGCCACTTGGCTCATGGCTGTCTGGACTGTCAAAACAGCCTCTTCTTCATTGCATACTTCTTTTTACTTTCCCAAAACCAGTGCTCACACAGTCCTTTCCCTCTTAATAACTTGGTGATCTTGATCTCAATGTCATACTCCATGACATGGGTGATCCAACCTGTCCTTTTCTCATTCAAATCCTTGTTGAGGAGGAAGTCCTTAACTTGACATGTGAGACCAGCAAGCTGGACCTTGTTGTTGTTTGAGACTAAATGCTTGAATTTCTTCAAGCTTCGATTACACGCAAGTACATGCTTCTCAATAAAAGAGTATCTTACCTCATAGTCATCTAGGCTCTTCTTTTTGAAGAAGGCATTTGGCTGCTCATCATTATCCTTGTTCTGCTTTTTTTTATACCAAAATGGCGAAATAGTGTCATTACCTCCAAAGGCATACAGGATGAAATCCTTGGATAAGTCTGGGTTGATGAGAGTTGGTGCTTGGGAGATAGCTTCTTTGATTGCTTCAAAAATCTCATTGCCTTCTGTTGTCCACTTGAAATTCATGCTCTTCTTTAACATTTTGGTGATGGGCTTGACAAGGGTTTTGCGAAATATGGGACAAACCTCCTAAAAAAAAGTTTATCCTTCCCAAGAAACTCAAGGGCTTTGTTGTGGGAACTCTTGCGTGAACTTAAACTGCAATGGTAGTGCTCTTATGGCTTGACCCTCTCGGATCAATTGCTAATCCTTCTTTGGAGACAATATGGCCAAGGAGCTTTCTTCATGTGCAATTGAAAGATGCACTTCTTAGGGGATTTAAAGACACTCCAAATCTCCCTCGCACCTCGCTAAAGACTTTGTCTCAAATGAGGGGTGGTCTCTGCTGCTTTTTTGGAAAAAACAGGTGATATCATCAAGGTAGATCAGCACCACATTGTTAATCAAACCTTTGAATGCCATGTCCATTGCCCTTTGGAAGGTAGCACCAGCTTTGGACAGCCAAAATGGCATTTTCCTATATGTAAAAGTTCCCCATTTGGTTGTGAATCTTGTCTTGAACTAAGATTGGTCCTCTTCCTTCACCATAATCGATTGTAGCCCACGAGTAACCATCAAGCAATGAGAACCTTTTATCCTTACTAGCTATAACTTGCAATATTTGCTCGATGGAAGGGAGTGGGTAATGGTCCTTGAGAGAGGCTCTATTCAAGTCTCTAAGTCAACAAAGAGTCTAATCTCTCCACTTTTCTTTTTGACTAGAACTAAGTTGGCAACCCAACTAGAATGCTTGATTGGGAACATAATCCTTGACTCAATCATCTTGTCTAATTCTTTCCTCATGAGAGGCTCCATGTGTGGATTGATTGGTCTTTGTTTCTTCTCTTATCCTCACTGCATGTGACTTAGTATTTTGATCCAATTCAATGGTATGCTTTCGAGATAAGTTGGGATTGAAACCTTTCAAGTCTTCATAGCTCCAAGCAAACACGTCGGGGAACTCTTGACATTAGCTAGGGCAGCACTATGAACTCATACTTTTCTTGTTCCCTTATGTCATTCTTCCAATTTGCAATGGTTTTTTCGGCCCACAGATGATTCTCTTCTACCAAGATGGATCTAAATGTCTCCTCTCCTTGGACTGAATGTTTGCTTTCTCCTTCCTAAACTGATCATTGGGGTTAAAAATGGACTCCAAAGTGATAAGTCCTCTTGGGCAGCTTGTTAGTTCTCGGTTGCACCACTTGGTCACCATCTTCTTTGTTCCAATTTTTCTTGATTCTTGGCTGAGAACTTAGCTTCTTCTTGCAAGAAATGGATGATTTATTGGTCATTCTCAAACACTTGCCAACTAACATTGTTATCTGGCACTGAAGGCCTCACAATCATGTGGATGTTTGGCTGTACCTTGTCTTGTTGAATGCTTTCCATAATGTCAAAGGCTGCCCCTCTGCTGCGAAGCCATCGGGCATGGAAGCTTGATTCTCTTTCTGGGAATGGATTTGATGCCAAAACCCTCAAAATCTTCCAAGAGGTCCCACACCCTATTCTTGTAGCACCTGAGTAGATCATTCTTGGTAGCATGCTGTCCCTTGACCTGATTTACAATCAATTCACTATCCCCAAAGACTTGCAAGTTCTTTATTTTCTTCTTTATTATCCCAATGCATCCCTTTTGACACCAAGGCTTCATATTCAGCAATGTTATTGAAAAGCACGCAAACTGAAATCTAAAAGCTAAATAGTACTTTACTCCTTGAGGTGAAACAAGCATAGCTCCACCTCCATGCACCTTGTCTACTCCTCTTGATCCATCAAAAAAATGGAGAGTTACCTTGTGGATCTTTTGGGAGTTATCCTATCATCCCACAAGGCTGATTTCGCTTTGGTATGCCTGCCATACCTCATTGTCATCTTTGTGGTTTGGCTCGGTGATCTTAGGAATAGGATGATTTTCTTCGTATATGCAATAGACCCTAGCTCAGATTCTTCCACTTCTTGATAAGGATCAAAATGCATGTACCTTGTTTTCCCATTCATCAAGTTAGATGCAGGATGCTTCCAACCTTAGTGTCAATTCATCATCGCTTGGGTGATCTTCTTGATCAAATGCTAAGAAATTGGCATTAATCTGATTTGGAGTTAAAGGCTCAATATGGAAGTTTGCAATAGGTTCAAACCTGATTGTAGCCTTAGTTCCATACCTCGTTCTCCAAACATGTGTGACCAATCCAGCGAGACAAATATCCCCCGCATCTTGAATCTTGGTCTTGTCTCCTGAGGAAGTCCCTTGCTTAGGAGCAAAGGGAAAGAGTGGTGGAAGGTCTATGACTGATACATCTTGTAAAACAACAACATTTGGACATGCATACAAGGTAAGACTCAAGTTTCTAATCACTCCAACTGATTGCCTACTCTTGCTGTCCCATCCAAGCTGCACTACCCTTTGGATGTTGTTTCATATTGAAGTCCTAGGCTCATCAACTATCTTGTTTAGGCATTACTAAACTACTTTCCTCAGTCTATCTTGCTCCTTTCTGTATTGTGCACTAGCTGATTTCCAATTATCAATGAAACATAGAAAGGAGGGGGCTTCAACATTTTACCTTGCTATCCTCCATGGTTTCCCTCGGGGGGGCAACATTTGTAAGCACTTTGTCTTGCATTTGAACTTGCTGATTCGAAGTTGGCTTGAGCTCCTTCATGGCAACTTAGCATCTCTTTGGCACTCGGATAGATAGGGATTCCCACATTGATATATTGATGTTTGTCTTCTTCATCTAATCAATGATCTTGAATGGTGATGAAGGATCTCTTTGCTGTCCCTTTACTCCTTGCATGTGGGTAGAAACAAGCTGGTATTTGAGTTGGTCTAGGAGCTATTCTTGGCTGCCCTTGTGTATTTACAACCGGATTTTGTTTGCCGACCACTTGTGGAACCATTGAAGGTTGTGGATTGGTTGGGGCTGATGGCTATTCTTCACCCAAATTCCTTCTCTTCGACCTTGTGTTGGATGTAACACCTTGGCAAACCTGCACGATTCATGCCAAAAAATCCTTTGCTTGCCAATTTACTAATGCGGTGTCATTTGGGTTGATTGTTGTTGGAATGTTTCTTGTTGGTGGTTGTTTCCTTGACTACCCTCACCCTCCACACCATGTAGTTGTCACCATTAGTGCTTGATTCAAAGCACCATTTAAGCACATGGATTGGTTATGAGGCTCATTGCATGGAAAACACCAATCATACTCCTCAGAACTTATGTTGTTTTGTGTTGGCACCAATGCCTTGAGGTAGATATGGCATTTGGATTATAGGGCTGAAATGGTCTATTGGCGGGAGGCCTTGTTTGATTCGTATTTGCAAGCTGGATTAGGTGGCCTTTGTGGTTGGTATGTCTACCTATTAGGCTCGTTCTTGTCAGCACTCCAGCATTCTTCTTCAAGAGCACTTGCCCTGAGCCTGATTTACAATCAATTTACTATCCCCAAAGCTTGGGGTTGATAAGAAGGTCTGAAAATTTGGGCTTGTTTCCTCTTGAGAAGTAACCATAGCTCATTGCCTAGGTTTTGTAATTGCTTCATGAGTTCTTGAAGCTCATTTGGGGTACTTGGAGATGAAGTGGAAGCTTCATTTGAACTCTAATTTCTAGGAGTGGGAGAAGGAGCCAAATTAGGTGCTTGATTGGTGTTTGGACTCTCTAAACTTGGGAATGGTGGCATGGGAGGTCTAGGGAAAGTTTGCCGGGTTGGATCAAACAATTTTCAGCCCTAATGGCAATCTTTGGTCATGTGAAGCCATAGGGATAGTTATGCCTCCCATGGACTGAATTAACATAGAAATATCAGAATTTAGAGCTTTGAGATAGTATAGAAAAGCACCTTGTTTGTTGGCCATACTTGCCACTGGAATCCTTTCCCAAGTCTTTTGAAATCTGAAGTTGAAATCGGTGTCGATTGCTCATTGGGAGCTCTCTTGATGGTTCGAAGCTTCTAATCACTCAACTATTTACTCCTTTGTCCGATCAACTATTCAGTCTATTATCAATAAAACATAGCTGCTCCAAAAGAGACAAGTTTTCTCCCTTCTCTCCAAATTGCTCATGAAGTGTTATACACAATCTGATTCCAATTTGTGATAGAACCAACTCCAAGGCTTCTAAACCATTGCAATGCTTTACCCTTGAATGAAGATGCCGATAACTTGATGACTTCACTTGCATTTCATTGATTTCATGGATTGCACAAAGGTTAGCCAAAAAAATGTCTTTAACATGATCACCTGGAGTAGTCTGATTTTCTCTAGTGGAGTAGGGAATGTTCTTGAAGGCTGCTTCATAGGAATTAAATGTTGTGCATTGAGGGAAAACAAGTGGGCTTTGTGTGAAGTTGACATAGGGGTTGTTTTGTGCTATTTAGCTAATTGGTCTTAAAACCCTTGTTGGTGAATGAAAATCCTACTAGGTGGAGGAGTTGAGAGAGTTATATTTGGTGGAGATTGAGACCTTTGAATCCTTATTCCTCTTTTCCTTCTTCTTGAGATAATTGCAAGTATTCAAACAACACTTCTTCTTCTCCAACTCTTGACCTTGTGGTGATTCTTCTCATGAGTTTTCACACTTGCATTGTTGTAACCAAATTAGTTGATTCTTCCCCTTGGAGTCATTAGATATGTAAATAATAGCTCTTTTCATGCAAGAAAATTACAGCCCTAATGCACATGCCATAACCTCCCATGGACTGCTGTAATAAAAAGAGCTGAGACCTCTAGTGTCCCCCAAGTCTTTTTAAAAACTCTGTTATAGGCTCATAGCACCTCTGGATGCGAGATCAGCTTCTAAAAGAGTTGATCACTCTAAATTGCATCATGAAGTGTTATACACAACTGATTCCAAATAGAACATGGAAACCTCTCTCCAGTGTGGGACTTATTGAATGAGAGAAATCTCTAGATTTCAGAGATTTCATGTTCCTCAAAACATCACCTGGAGTAGTCTGATTTTCTCAAAGAGTCTAATACTCACACTATACGAATTAGGTTTGTGCAAATCCTAATCCTACTCTAAATTGCAAGGGAGGCATAGGGGATAGAAATGCAAAAATTGAAACTAACTAAAGATGGTGTGCACTAGTAAAATCTTGAAGGTCATATAGGAATGGAAAGGAGTGGTGAAACATTTTAAACAACACTTCATCTTCCATAGACACTCTTGACCTTGTGGAGATTCTTCTCATAAGTTTTCATACACGGACTGCTGATAAGATATAATTTAGGATCTAAAATGAAGCAAATAATACAAATAAGGACCGATGCCCATTCCTTGCTTGCATTATCATTTCCGACCTCAAAATCCACATGCATGCCAAAACTCAGTTATTGCGGGCTCATAGCACCCTAGATGCGATTAGGCTTCTACGTTGATCACTCTAGCATCCAATGTGATTGCACAACATGGAAACCTCTCTCCAAGTGTGGGACTTGTTGAACTGAGAGATAGGAATCTCCATATTAGAGGCTAGTTCCTCAAAATCCTCTGATTTAGATCTAATACTTGCACAACTATAGAGGTTCAAATCCTAATCCTACTCTAAATTGCAAGGAGGCAGGGATAGAAATGTAAAAAATTGAAACTAACTAAAGATGGTGATGCACCAAAAGGAGTGGTGAAACATTTACACATGCAGATAGACACAAACCAAAGATTGCAACATGAAACATACATAGGTGATAAGATATACTTTAGGATCTAAAATGAAGCAAATAATACAAACAAAGGACTGAAACCCATTCACAAAGCTTGCATTATCATTTCCAGTGTCAAAACCATGCATTACAACCTCAGAGATGTAAAAACTATTATAGTCTTTGAAGAGGTATAATTCTTGCTTTGATTCCCTTCTTTGGAGGTGAAAAAGAAGATTGTTATGCCAAAAATATTCCCCCACTTAGAAATGAGCCAAATCTAGCTTTTACATTGCATGGGTTGAGCCCATGAGACGTAAACGTACAAAAACATGAGAGCCCATTCCTCCTTGATCTGCAGATGCATTAAAACAGCACGGGGGACCTTACAGGACCCATACCCTATCATTTTTGACTGAATTACGGAGAATGTGATCCATTTTGCGTTAAATTTGGTCTCTGAAATGTCACTTCGGCCATAACATGCGCATAGAGAAATTTCTTAACTTTCTCTCTCTAGACTATACCAAAATTCAAGATTAACCTCACAATCATGTAGAGAATTTCATAATCTTTCCAATGATATAAAGAACATGCAATTCTCGAGCTCTGGATCGAAAGATATGGCGATCTGAAGATTTAGGGCACAAAACATGCAAAAATGGGTTTTGAAATTTTTTCCCTCGCTCTGCCACCTGGATGACACGTGTCAAGCGCTGATTGGATGCGTAATTCTCTCTCCTTCGCTTACCCATGGTTTTTCCTTGAAATTTGACCTTTTTGTGATTTTGGAAAATTTTCCACTTTTCCCCCGCGCCCCCGCCACTTGGGACACATGGCATGCGTTGATTGGTCGATAGGGGTGCGGGGAAGACCTTTGCTTTTAGCTTTTTGGCCAAAACCTTTGCCAAATTCTCTGATTCCTCCCCGAGCTCCATGCTTCCCTACTCCTTAGGACAATTGTCCTCTTCGATTGGCTTGGGCCATCACTTCAAACCTTGCCCTTTGAAATTTTGGATATTTTCCCTTGTGACACGTGGCGTCTCCCCGATTCGTCCCACTGGCCTCACGGCTTTTCACGTCCCGCGCGTCTTTTCAGGCCTAGATGTCCCAACCTTATTTTTGTAATACCTATCAATTTTCTTTTCTCCTTTGGCCGAACTGGCTTTCCACGTCCCGCGTGTCCCAACTGTCCCAGTGCTCTGCGGCCCGCCTGGCGGCCTTTCGGCCGATTCGTGCCCCGATGTCCCAAATGTCCCGACTGTTGCGAGGACTAGGACTTAGCCAATTTTCATGATTTTTTCTAGCCCAAGCTTGTTTTTTGCAACTTTTTCACCTTTTCTTAGAACTTTCTCTTTTCAACTTGGACAGGAGAGTTAGAAAAATCTGAGGGGACCCTAGAAACATGATTTTTTGCCCTAAATCAATCTATTTTCCTGGGACTTGAGTATTTAATGCATGTTAACAAAATTTACCCTGGGGTGAGTTTTGGATAACGATAGTAAAAGGAAATGCAAATTTGTTGTTTGACTATTAATCCATCATTCCTTTTTGATTTCTTTTATGTGAATCTGTTCTAATGAATACTTTAAAATGTTGAATTTTGAAGTAGATGTCCTTTAAAGGAAACAATTTAAGTCATGATATGCACATGTTACTGCTTTGCGGATTTTATGTACTTTAGCATAATGGAAATGGTTTCTCTTCTTCTTTACTTGAAAGTTAGATGAAACATCCTAGTGAGAATATGTTGTAAACACTTTCGTATCTTATAGTAAAGATAAGTGTTGTTTTATATTTTGGTAGGATTGGAAATAATGAGATGTTATGATCTGTTGTTGGGTAAAAATAATTGATAGGATCAATTATAATTTAATTTGTAAGACATATATTATTGATTATATTTTGTTCTTCTTTTGTGAATTCTAGTTCATTAATGCTCTTCTTTTTATTGTTATTACTTATGCTTAGAGTATGAAATACTAATTGTTCATTAAAGCAGGGTTGTTTTTATTGGAAAAATTAGTGGAATGCACCTCATTTTAAGGCTTAGTGCTTATCATGCTCAGTTCATTGAACTAACCCGTGCTAGCAATTTTTGTAGATGGACTTCATAAGTGATAAAAGAAGGAAAAAACTTATATGATGCATTGGCTGATCTAAGTTTGATTCTTGTGAAGAATTATGATTTGTTCTTAAGTTGTATTGAAAAAGAAAAGTTATATTATTTTGAATGAAGGCTACCATTCATGAAGTATGCCTAAAATGCATAAGTTTATAAATGTATAAGTTTTGTAAATGAATTGAAGGATGAGAATTTAGTTGCATGATTTGTGCAAATTATCTTGTACCTTTGTAAAAGAAATAGAATCCTATCCTGTTGTTAATCTTCATGTTATTTATATGTTTAAATTACTATTCTTGAATAATTAGGAAAAAGGGAATTAGAGTAATTTCCCTAAATGTGATGCATCTAAATAAATTGAAGAATTCAATTTTCTTATCTAAACAATTCATATTATTAAGGTAACGTGTAATGAACTTACAATGAAGAGGAAGACTCTTTCTCTCTTATGAAAAAGTAAAAAAAAGGAAGATATGATTTATAATCATTAGGCTTCATTTAATAAAGTCTATTCATTTATAACCTAGCTGGTTGTTACACTTCCTTAAATGGTTAAGTCACATTAAATGAAACTTATGAGGTTCTTGTCCTTTCTTCTTGGTAGTTTCTTGTTGAGCCAAAATTAGTGAACATCAAAAGCAATCTTAAGTTAAGGAAGTTCCTCAAGGATGAATGGAACCTGATTTGGAAAAGAACTTAGGGAGAGTTGGATTAGGGTTTGGGTAGGGTTTCTGAAATCTAATTTTAAGTATCCATATTAATTAAATATTAATAATATCCTAGGGGTATGTACATCTTGATGAGGCTATTCTATAGGATGCTGGCACATGCCAACTATAGGGTTGTACCTTTGAGAAGATTGGGATCTTCTCAAGAATACAACATTACAGTCGACATGTGGCAACACCCTTCTGCATTGATCATCTAGATCTACACACTTATGGAATTGAACTTAGTTTTTCTCTAGGACTGGGTAGTAGCATAGTTATGATATGAAGTAGCCCTCTAGGAATTAGGGTACCTTGGCACACGGGATTGACCTAGGTTAACCCAGTATGCCAATATATGCTAAGTCTTGTTGAGCCCTTCCTATCATAACCTAGTTGTTAACCAAAACTAGGGTTAAACCTTGGGCAAGAGGACTGATGGAAGTCAGTAAAGGACATTCTAGATAAAAATAGAGTAGGGGTGAAGGATGTTTTCCATTTGACGAGTATTCCATCAAGGAATAAGTAATACAAATAATATATTAGAAATCTTTAGCCAAAGTATCGCAAGCTGTTGATTGCGTTGTCCTATGTCACCTAGTCTAAGGATCATGATGTAGATGAATATTGGTAACAAATATTTAGTTAGGTTCCTTAGATAGATCACTCAATACCCAAAATAGGGTAAGAGAACCAAGTATACATAGTATACGAAAAGTACTCAATACTTAGCATTAAAATGGAATAGATCGGTAGTTCACCGAGTCATGAAATGAATAGATCGGTAGCTTACCATGTCATCACATCTCGCATATGGTTATTTGTTATAAGAATGGTTGTTATTTTGTTGTGTGTTCTAAATTACGTATTTAGAATAGAGAAAATTACTCAAAAGAAATTCCCTTCTTTCTAAAGTCTTAAAATATGAGTGTTATGTCTTGGTATCGAGTTGAAGGTTATAGCTCTTGGACCTATTATGTCCATAATTTGATAAAAACTTGAATTTTCTTGTAAAAAAATGGTTAGAATGAGAGGAAATGTTGTGAACAATGCTCCACCTGATGAAGGAGCAACAACAACCCAAAAACTTGATGAGATCCTTGCTTCCCTGTTGGACACAAGAGATCATTTGACTATACTCGAGCAACAAGTGATGGGTAATGAGGAGGAAGAAGAAGCTGGTAATAACAATCAGCCACCTCCTAAGGACAACCCCAATATGGGTGTTGATAATAACAATACTAATGTACCTGTCCAGCTAGAAAACAAAAAGGCTAGGTTGGCAGTTGAACTCACCAATGATATTAAAAGGATAAGTCCACCTAAGTTTGATGGCACCACATTAGGTGATGGAGCTGAGAATTGGCTCAATGCAAAATGGAGAAGTACTTTACAATAAGGAACTTCTCAAAAGAAACCAAAGCTATTTGGGGAGCATATCAGCTTTCCCATGAAGCATCTTCATGGTGGGATAGCCGTAAGGATGAGCTAAACATTGATGAAACTAACATCACTTGGGATCAATTTAAAAGTTATTTTAGGAAATGATGGCTGCCACAACTTTATTATGATCAGAAAATGACTGAATTTCAGAACTTGGCTCAAGGGAAGTTAACTATAACTGAGTATTGGGAATGGTTTATGAAACTACTCAAGTATGTACCTCAATATCAAACTGATGAGAAGTTTAGGATATGAAAATTCATCATGGGATTGAATCCCATTATTGGGGGAGAGGTTGATGTTCACATCCCAACCACTATGGAAGGGGTTGTTGAAAAATCCATAAGGCAAGAACAAAATTAAAGGCTATTTCGCTCATAAGGAGGAAGTACGAGAAGAAAGTTCCAAACTCTTCTTCAACTTCTCTTGCACCTAAGAAAGGACCATGGAAAAAGTTTGGTAATAAAAGTAAGTTTTCAGATGATAATAATAAGAAAATAGTAATGAATAAGTCTGCTGGAAATATACAGAATAATTTTTCCAAGAGTACTAATAACGGACGAAAGTCCTATGGAGGTTAAAATGATAAATTTAAGGCTGGAAATAATTCTAAGCCCAAAAAGGGACTGATAGGAGGCTGTTATAACTATGGAAAAGATCATTATGCAAATCAATGTCCTTTGAAGAAGGATGATCATAATCAACAACACAAGATACATGTTGCAGTAGTTGACAAGCAAGATGAAAAGCAAGTTACACCTATAGAAGTTCCTGGTAAGTTATTCGACATACCTGTAACTATTATTTTTGATACGAGAGCTACTGAATGTTTTATTTCTAGTAAACTTGCTTCAAAACTTAAAAGAAAAGCTGAAAAAATGGATAAATCATGGACTGTACATTATGGTAATAATTACTGTTCATACAGTTAGTATGTGTCTTTTTGGGGAAGTCCTTGACTTACCTAGCTTTTCCACATGAAGTTGATCTCTATGTAGCACCTTTGGGATCTTATGATATAGTCATAGGTGTAAATTGGTTAGCAGAGCATAAAGAAAAGGTAGACTATTTTGAAAAACATATTAGTTGTTTAGATGATCTATAGAAAACAACAGAGATTTAGGGTGTAAAATGAGAAATTTCTGTTAGGAAATTGTCAGCTATGCAACTTAAAAAGGCCAAAAATAAGGGATGTACCTTATATGCAGTAAAAATTTCAGAATCTGCGGAAGAAAATAGCTATTTTATGGAACGTTATCTGCTGTTATGGAACTACATTGATGTGTTTCCAAAAGAACTACCGGGGTTACCACCCAAAAGGAGTTTTACTTCACGATTGAAATCAAACCGTAATGAACCTATTTTTAAATAACCTTATCAAATGACTACCACGAGTTAGTAGAGCTTAAGGCTCGGTTGTAATAAATTTTGTCTAAGGGTTTGATTAGACCAAGTGTTTCACCTTGGGGAGCACTAGTGATCTTTGTAAAAAAGAAATATGGAACACTTAGATTGTGCATTGATTACAAGATGTTAAACAAAGCGAAAATCAAGAATACATACCACTTCCTAGAATTGATGATCTATTTGATCGATGCACCGGAGTATTGGTATATTCTAAGATAGATCTTTGATCTGGATATCATAAATTACAAATTAAGGATGAGGACATTCATAAATTGGATTTCAGAACAAGGAATGGACATTATGAATTTACGGTTTTACCCTTTTGATTAACAAATGCACTTGCAGACTTTTATAAACTTAATAAATAATATATTTCAAGAATACTTGGACAAGTTTGTGCTTGTATTCTTGGATGACATTCTCATATATTCTAAGAGTGTTGAAGAGCATCATGAACACTTAAGAATAGTTTTGGAAATTCTGAGAAAGAGATGATTATATGGTAAGTTGTCCAAATGTTTTTTCTATGACACCGAAGTTCACTATTTGGGTCATGTTATAAGTAAAGATGGGATTGCTATAGATCCTTCTAAAATTGCAGCTATAACCAAGTGGCTGCGCACTGAAGAATGTCCATGAAGTTAGAAGCTTCATGGGCCTTGTTGGTTATTATAGAAAATTTGTTAAGGATTTTTCCAAGGTGGCTACACCAATAACTTCATTGCAGAAAAAGGATAAGAAATTTGTTTGGAATGATAAATGTGAATCTGCTTTTAAAAATTTGAAAAGTTAGTTGACTTCAACACCTATTTTAGTTGTACCTGATCCTAATGGAGACTTTACGGTTATAACGGATGCATTCGGGAAGGTCTTAGAGGTATTTTGTTACAAAATGATCATGTCATAGCTTATGAAAGTAGAAAACTTAAGTTACATGAGTTGAATTATGCTCCACATGATTTAGAGCTTATTGCCATAGTTCATGCACTTCAATTTTGGAGGCATTATCTACTTGGTAAACCATTTGAGTTGAAAACTGATCATCTTGGGTTGAAGTACATTTTCACTCAGCCAAATCTGAATGCAAGACAATGAAGGTGGTTAGATTTTTTGTCTCAATATGATTTTGACATAAGTTACATTAAAGGAAAAGAGAATAGAGTGGTTGATGCTCTAAGTCGTAGGAAGCACATTTCTACTCTTATAACACTAAGAACTCAGTTTAAGGATGAAGTAAAAAGTGTTATGGAATCTGACTCTTACTTTTAGCAAGTAAAAATAGCACTTGCTGTAGATCCGAAGGATGAAAGGTATAAAGGTTTTCACTTTGATAATGAAGGAATCTTACGATATGAAAATAGAGTATACATACCTTTTCCTAATGATTTGAGAAAGAAATTGTTAGTAGAGTTTCACAATTCACCTTTTTCTAGACACCCTGGCATTACAAAAATGCTTGCTAATATAAAACAATAATATTTTTAGAGGGTAGTGAAAAAGGATGTTATTGATTTTGTGACTCATTGTCTTGAATGTCAACTTTGTAAAAGTGGAGCATATGCACCCAACAGGTTTATTGTATCCTCATAGCATACTGCAACACAAATGGTAGGTAATAAGCATGGATTTTGTAAAAGGATTGCCTATGTTAAGAAATAAAAATGATGTTATTTTGGTAGTAGTTGACAAACTAACGAAAGTAGCTCATTTTATTCTTTGGAAATCTAAAGGATGATTCTCCTATTTTGGCTAAAAGATTTGTACACAAAATTTTCAAATTACATGGAGTACCTGAATTAATCATATCTGATAGAGACCCTATAATGATGTTAAGGTTTTGGCAAATGCTTAATGCAGCTCTTGAACTAATCCAAATTTTAGTTCTACGTATCATCCTAAATGGATTGTGATCGAAAGAGTAAATCAGGTTTTGGAAGATATGTTACATATGTATTGTATGGATCAGCAGTACAAGTGGGAGGAGTACCTTCCATTAGTTAAATTTGCATACAATAATACATATCATGCTTCTCTTAAGATGGCACCCTTCGAGGTGATTGTTATCCAAAATTCACCCCGAGTGGTAATTTTGATAACATGCATCGAATACTCAAGTCCCGCATAAATAGATTGATTCAAGGAAAAAATCATGTTTCTAGGGATCCCTCGATTTTTTCTAACTCTCTTGTCCAAGAAGAAAAGAGCAAGTTCTAAAAAGGGTGAAAAAGTTGCAAAAAAATAAGCTTGGGCGGGAAAAATCATGAAAATCGGCTAAGTCCTAGTCCGCATACGATGCAGGACAATTGGGATGTCGGTGCGCAAATCGACCGAAAAGCCTCCAGTGGTCTCGCGCAAAGACTTTGGGATAGTTGGGACATCGGGATGCGTGGGACGTGGAAAGCCGAACCAGGCAAGGTGAGAAAATCGACTAACTGTGTGTAAATAAGGTTGGGACATCCGGCCGTAAGGATGCGAAGGTGAAAAGGTGAAGCAGCCGTAAAAGGGGACAAGGAAGCCCATTTCGGTGGTTCGAAGAATTTATCCTAGACAAACATTGGGGCAGATTAGAACAAAGGGACACGTGGGACACGGAAAGTCAAGGAGCCGAGAGCCAATCAAATCTTGCCACGTGTCTTCAACGCAAAAGGGGACAGGGAAGCCCGAATCGGGCGGATCGGAGAAATTTGTCCCAGATGGTTTGGGACATCTAGGCCAAAAATATGTGAGGGACGTGAAGACCTGAAAAATCCGACAACAAATTAGAATGTGACATGTGTCTTCGTGGATCAGAGTGGCGGAGGAGAGGGTAAGATTTTTACTTAATGTTTTGTCGAGTTTCCAAAGACGAAGTTTGGAGGATTGGCCCGAGCCAATAGAAATAGGACACGTGTCCTAAGGAGAAGGGGAGTGCAGAGCTCAGGGAGGACTTAGAGAATTTGGTAAAATTTTTATCCAAAAAACTAAAAGGTAAAGGATGACCCCGCGCCCCGTCCTCCAACTAGATCATGCCACGTGTCCCAAGTGGCGGGGCGCGGGGAAAAAATGGAAAATTTCCCAAAGTGATAAAAACATCAAAATTTCAAGGAAAACCCATGGAAATGTGGAGGAGAGAGAATTACGCAGCCAATCGGCACGACACGTGTCATCTAGGTGGGGGCATGGGAAAAATTCAAATATCCGTTTTGGCCTTTTTTTTGCCCTAAATCTTCATACCCCCATATCTTTTGATCCAGAGCTCAGATTTTCGTGTTCTTTATATCAATGGAAAGCTAGTGAAATTCTCTACATGATTCCAAGGTCAATCTTGCATTTTGGTTTAGTATGGAGAGAGAAAGTTAAGAAACAGCTCTGATGCGTGATAATGACCAGAACTGGCGTTCAACAACCAGCTTTAATACAACAGACAGTTCGTCGTTTCTGCTAGACAGTCCACCATTTTGCCAGGATCCACCATTTCTGCCATAATGAGATGAGTTAAATGCAATCTAGAAGTGGTTATGGTAGATTTGACTTTCCTCTCTCTTCCCTCTCTCATTCTTCTTATATATTGTAAAGAGGGGTTCTTTCAAAAGGTCAAACATTTTCTGTTTTGCTCCTCCCTTCTTCTCTTTATCAGTGAATTTGTGGAGTTCGAACCTCCCATTTGAAACTGTAATGTGACTCTGCCTCTTGGAATTTTTTAGTGTATTGTATCAATCTTTGGAGCAAGTAATACATGTCTGTGGATGATTCTCAACCCTCTCTGTGTTCATTTACATCCTCCTGGTCTTTCACTGCAAATTTTGTTATCTATGCATGATCTTGCATCACATTTGAATGGTCTATGTTTATTGGCAAGATAGATGTTCTTCATTCCTCGGTGCATCACCTCCATTAGCTTAGGTTTATCTTTATGCATTTTCTTACCCTGTCTCCTTGGCAAGTTAGATTAGGTTTTGAATAAACCCTCTGCATTTTCATGTGCATCTGAACAGAGGAATAGGAACCAGCCTTCTCTAGAGAATCCTTTCTCATCTTTACAAGTCCCACACTTGGAGAAAGGATTCCATGTTGTGCAATCACACTGGATGCCTGTATGATCAACCTAGAAATCTGATCAACATCCAGGGGTGCTGTGATTTTGCATCAACAGTTTTGGCACGCCCGGTGGGACCTTAGAGGTCTCATTTTTATTGCAACAAAGTTGATGTGCATCTGCTGCAATTTTCTTGCTTGAAAAGAGCTATTATTTGCATATCTGGTGACTCCAAGGGGAAGAATCAACTAGTTTTAGTAGTGCAAGCCTAAAAACTCATGAGAAGAGTCACCACAAGGTCAAGAGTTGGAGAAGAAGAAGTGTTGTTTGAATACCTGCAATTATCTCCAAGAAGAAAGCAAAGAGGAAGAAGGATTCAAAGGTCTCCATCTCCACCAAACCGAACTCTCTCAACTCCTCCACCTGATAGGCCTTTCATTCAGTCAATAAGGGTTTTAAGACCAATTAGAATGGCACAAAACAACCCCTATGTCAACTTCACAGCAGCAGCCCACTTGCCCTCAATGCACAACATCTAATTCCTATTGCAGCCTTGAAGAACATTCCATACTTCACTGGAGAAAATCAGACTACTCTAGGTGATCATGTTAAAGATATTGCTAACCTTTGTACAATCCATGAAATCAATGAAATGCAAGTGGCTGTCAAAGTTCTTTGGCATCTTCATTCAAGGGAAAGCATTACAAGGTTTAGGAGCCTTGAGCTAGTTCTATCACAAATTGGAATCAGCTGTGTATAGCACTTCATGAGTAATTTGGAGAAAAGGGAGACAACTTGTCTCTTTTAGAGCAACCGAAACCATCAAGAGAGCTCCCAATGAGCAGCTGATCGATTTCAACTTCAGATTTCAAAAGACTTGGGAGAGAATTCCAGGTGGTAGTCATGCCAACAAAGAAGGTGCTTTTCTCTACTATCTCAAACCTCTAAATTCTGATATTTCTATGTTGATTCAGTCCATGGGAGGCATAACTATCCCTATGGCTTATAGCATTGCCATTAGGGCTGAAAATTGTTTGATCCAAGTGGCAAACTTGCCCTAGACCTCCCATGCACTGTTTCCAAGTTTAGAGAATCCAAACACCAATCAAGCACCTAACTTGGCTCCTTCTCCCACCCCTAGAAATCGAGTTCAAATGAAGCTTCCACTTCATCTCCAAGTGCCCCAAATGAGCTTCAAGAATTCATGAAGAATTACAAAACCTAGGCAACGAGCTGGTTACTCTCTAAGGAAGTAGGCCCAAGGTTTTAGACCTTCTTATCAACCCCAAGCTCAGCCTAACAGGTAGCATACCAACCACAAAGGCTTCCTAATCTAGTTGCAAATATAAATCAAACAAGGCCTCCTTCCAATAGACCATTCCAGCCCTATAATCCAAATGTCATATCTACCTCTAAGGCACTTGGTGCCAACACAAAACAACATTGCCCAAGAGTATGATTGGTGTTTTCCATGTAATGAGCCTCATGGAACAATCCATGTGCTTCAATGGTGCTTTGAATCAAGCATTGATGGTGATAACTACTTGGTGTGGAGGGTGAGGCCAGATCGGAAAACAACCAACAACAAGAAACATTCCAACAGCAATCTACCCCAAATGACACCACATTGGTAAATTGGCAAGCAGAGGATTTTTGTGGCATGAACCGGCAAAGTGTCTCAAGGTGTTGCAGCTAACACAAGGTCAAAAAGAAGGAACTTGGGTGAAGAATAGCCATTAGCCCCAACCAATCCACAACCTTCCATGGCTCCACAAATGGTTGGAAAGAAAAGTCCAATTTCAAATGCACAAGGGTAGTCAAGAACAGCCCCTAGGCAACTCAAATACCGGTTGTTGTTTCCCTCATGCAAGGAGTAAATGTACAAACCAAGGGACAGCAGAGGGATGCTTCATCTCCATTCAGTATCATTGATCAAATGAAGAAGACAAATGTTAATATATCAATGTGGGAATCCCTATCCATTCCAGGCCAAAGAGATCTGACTACAAGCTGCCATGAAGGACTGGTCAACTTCAAATCAACAGGTCCAAAGGCAAGAGAAAGTGCTTACAAATGCTGCCCAGCCTGAAGGAAACCATGGAGGACAGCAAGGTAAAATGTTGAAACCCCCTCCTTTCTATGTTTCATTAATCATTAGAAGTCAGCTAGTGCACAATTGCATGATAGACTCTGGGGCGAGTAGCTCGGTAATGCCTAAACAAATAGCTGATCAGCTAGGGCTCTAGTATGAAACAATATCCAAAGGGGTAGTGCAGCTAGATGGGACAGCAGTAGCAACAGTTGGAGTGATTAAAAACTTGAGTCTTACCTTGCATTCATGTCTAAGTGTTTTTGTTTTACAAGATGTATCAATCATAGACCTTCCACCACTCTTTTCCCTTTGCTTATCAAGGGACTTCACAGCCAAGATTGGGGGATATTTATCTACTGATTGGTCACACATGCTATTTAGAACAAGGTATGGAACTAAAGCTACAATCAGGTCAGAACCTATTGCAAACTTTCACATTGAGCCTTACACTCCAAGTCAGATTAATGCCAATTGCTCAGCTGTTTGATCAAGAAGACCACCCAAGCACTGATGAGGCTGACACCAAGGTTGGAAGCATCCCGGATCTCACTCTTGATGAATGGGCAAACAAGATACATGCATTTGATCCTTATCAAGAAGTGGAAGAATCTGAGCTAGGGGTCTATTGCATACATGAAGAAAATCAGCCTATTCCTAGCATCACCAAGCCAAACCACAAAGATGACAATGAGGTATGGCAGCTATTTTTTGATGGATCAAGGAGTAGACAAGGTGCAGGAGGTGGAGCTATGCTTGTTTCACCTCAAGGAATAAAGTATTATTCAAATTTTAGATTTCAGTTTGCATGCTCCAATAACACTGCTGAATATGAAGCCTTAGTGCAAGGGATGCATTGGGCAATAAAGAGAGAAATAAAGAACTTGCAAGTCTTTGGTGATAGTGAATTGATTGTAAATCAGGTCAAGGGACAACATGCTACCAAGAATGATCTTCTCAAGTGCTACAAGAACAGGGTGTGGGACCTCATGGAAGATTTTGAGGGTTTTGGCATCAAATCCATTCCTAGGAAAGAGAATCAAGTCAGCGACAAGATGCTTGCAGCGTAGGGGCAGCCTTTGACATTGTGGAAAGCATTCAACAAGACAAGGTACAACCAAAAATCCACATGATTTTGAGGCCTTCATTGCTGGATAACAATGTCAGTGGGCAAGTGTTTGAGAATGACCAGCATATCATCCATTTCTTGTAAGAAGAAGCTGAGTTCTTAGCTAAGAATCAAGAAAAGTTGGAACAACAATATGGTGACCAAGTGGTACAGCTAAGAATTAACAAGCTTCCCAAGAGACTTATCACTTTGGAGTCCATTTTTAACCCCAATGATCAGTTTAGAAAGGAGAAAGAAAACATTTCAGGTCAAGAGAGAGGATTCAATATCCATCTTGGTAGAAGAGAATAGACCATTGCAAATTGGAAGGATGACAACTGAACAAGAAAGGTATGAGTTCATACAACTGTGTCAAGAGTTCCTTGATGTGTTTGCTTGGAGCTATGAAGACTTGAAAGGTTTCAATCCCAACTTAGCTCAGCATACCATTGAATTGGATCCAAATACTAAGCCTGTCAGGTAGAAACAAAGACCAGTCAATCCACACATGGAGCCTCTCATGAGGAAAGAATTGGACAAGCTGATTGAGTCAAGGATCATATTCCCAATCAAGCATTCTAGTTGGGTTGCCAACTTAGTTCTAGTCAGAAAGAAGAGTGGAGAGATCAGATTGTGTGTTGACTTCAGAGACTTGAATAGAGCCTCTCTCAAGGACCATTACCCACTCCCTTCCATGGAGCAAATCTTACAAGTTGTGGCTAGCTCCGAGAGGTTTTCACTACTTGATGGCTACTCAGGCTACAATCAGATTATGGTGAAGGAAGAAGACCAGTTCAAGATAGCCTTCACAACCAAATGGGGAACTTTTGCATATAGGAAAATGCCATTTGGGCTATCCAACGCTGGTGCTACCTTCCAAAGGGAAATGGACATGGCATTCAAAGGTTTGATTAACAATGTGGTGCTGATTTACCTTGATGATATCACTATTTTTTCCAAAAATGCAGCAGACCACCTCTCTCATTTGAGACAAGTCTTCATGAGGTGCAGGAGATTTGGAGTGTCTTTGAATCCTAAGAAGTGTATCTTTCTTACACATGAAGGAAAGCTCCTTGGCCATATTGTCTCCAAAGAAGGATTAGCAATTGACCCAGAGAGGGTTGAAGCCATAAGAGCACTACCATTTCCAAGCCACAAGAAAGCCCTTCATAGTTTCTTGGGAAGGATAAAATTTGTTCGGAGGTTTGTCCCAAATTTCACAGCCCTTGTCAAGCCCATCACCAAAATGTTAAAGAAAAGCATGGCTTTCAAGTGGATAGCAGAAGGGAAGCGAGAGTTTTGAAGCAATCAAAGAAGCCATATCTCAAGCACCAACTCTCATAAACCCAGACTTCTCTAAGGATTTCATCCTCTATGCATTTGGAGGTAATGACACTATTTCGCCATTTTGGTACAACAAGCAAGGATAATGATGAGCATCCAATTGCCTTCTTTAGCTAGAGCCTAGATGACTATGAGGTGAGATACTCTTTTATTGAGAAGCATGTACTTGCAGTAATCAGAAGCTTGAAGAAATTCAAGCATTTAATCTCAAACAACAAGGTCCAGTTGCTGGTCTCACATGCTCAAGGGTTAAGGACTTCCTCCTCAACAAGGATTTGAATGAGAAAAGGGCAAGTTGGATCACCCACATCATGGAGTATGATTGGAATAGACTTGCTTCTATCCTTTCATTCCTTTGAGAAACAGATAAGGGTTAGGGCTAGGAGGAATACCTGTTGAATGTCGAGAGGGTGTGCGCGTACCATAGAGAGAGAGATCAGATCGACTGCGAAGAACTCCTTTTTGTCTTGGAAGGACTACCTGCAAGTAAGAATACAAGACCACCAGATTTTAATTAGACAAGAAATGAGGGAACTACCTTGGGCCCAGGAAATATAAAACTTCCTTTCGAAGGTGGTCAGTTCCCCTACTAATATGAATTAACACAAATTCTAACAAATAAGCTATTGTCCAATTACAATTTGTTTACCTTGTTAGAACAATAGAGAAAGGGCTGGTCTTGGTTTAGAATCACGGTGACCGACGCCGGTCAGTGTCACCGGTACCAGTTGATGATAACCGATATCGGTAGGGGTAGTGATTTAAGGGGTTGGGTGAAGGTTGGCTATAAGATGGCTATATGATAGTTATGGTGTTTATAAGGCTGGTAGAATGACTGGGATAGGTAATGAGGTGATGGAGAAGACTCAGAGGGTATGGGGGCTGTTCTTGGAGAAAAATAGGGGTAAAGGAATGTAAGTTAGGTGGAGAGTGTTACCGGGTAGTGGATCTGGGGGTAGACTTGTAATTACTGTGATTCAGAAATCCAAGAAATATTATTAAAAGAACATATAAGACTTACTTACTAATTCCTGATGAAAATGCAGGTTCTGGGACTGTGATGGCGAAGACAGGGCTCAAGTGGGATGATCTGACAATCCAAGATGAGCTATCTCCTCTCCTGATGCTTGGATGAGTGTCACTGGGCTCTGGTTATTCAGTTGCAGTCTTGGGCTTGATGTCCTTCTCTGCCAACTCCTCTCTTTCCTTCACTTGTCTCTGTTCAGCCAAGTAAATTCCGGATCCTTCCAATGACTTCTGATTCGGATCCACGAAAATCCAACCCTTTGTTTTTGGTTGGGAGTGGTCATTTACAGGGAACCGATGGCGGTTACGTAACCGACGGCGGTCGAGTAGGAACCGGTATCGGTCAGGTCAAGGTGGGCTATTTTTAGTAAAATAGCCAGCCTTCCCTCCTTTTCTCCCGAGGGATTAGTTGCGGGCTTGGTCAAGTCATTATGAGGTTGGTTTTAGGTGCGGGTGAGGAGTCATTAGTCATGGGTGTGGATGTAGACCAAGTTATAGGTCTTAATTAGGTTAGTTTAGGGTTAAGACTAGGTCATGATGAGGTGGCGAAATGAGGTGGCAGGTATGGCGATGTGGATTTATTAATTATAAGGTAATTAATAAATAATTGTGTAAGGTTTAGGTGATGAGGTTAGGTTGCGAAATGAGATGCGGGGCACGGGGGTCGTCAGACACAAATTTGGTGTCTACATTAGCCCCTTGTTGTCGTGTAGCTTGTCTTGTAAAGCTACACAGACAATAATAAGAAGTGGTTACCCCTGTTAAGGGTATAGGTAATCCCCCTCAAATCTATCACAGATTGAGATAGCGTGAAATCAGGGATAGGGTTGATAAAGAGTAAACGGTGTTGAGATGATGGTGAGATGGTGGGGTAGGTCCAAAGAAGCAGACACACGTTGACATGCAGTAGTGCGACCAGGGTACATGATTTGAAGAGCAAACAAGCAATTCATAGGCAAAGGTCGATAGTTTATCCAAACAAGGGTGATATAATCCTGGTATCCAAGGCATAGGAAGTAGCTCCAGGGGATATAACGGGTAAGGTACAGGAATGTTTAGGCATGTTCGGCAGTACCTAATGGTGGGTTTGGTTGAGATAAACGTCACGGTCTAGGTCTAGGCAAAGTTGGTCGACTGATCAAGTCGAGTACCCTAATCATGCTAAAACACGTTCAGGTGAGCTCGATTGGACAAAAAGTGACAGGATGGGTGGGTAAAATTGTAATGTGTTGGTTTGGGGTGAGGTATTTATTTGGTGTGGCCTTGGGTCGGGCCGATTGATTAGTGAGGGCCGTGGGTCGGGCGGGGTTGGTGGCGATTGGAGGTCGGGCCAAATGGTTGGTTGCGGCCTTGGGTCGGGCCAAATGGTTGGTGGCGGCCTTGGTTGGGCCCAAATGGTTGGTTGCCTTGGGTCGGGCCAAATGGTTGGTTGCGGCCTTGGGTGGTTGGTGGGCCGGATGGTTGGTTGGGCCTTGGTCGGGCCAATGGTTGGTTGGTTGCGGCCTTGGGTTGGGCCAAATGGTTGGTTGCGGCCTTGGGTCGGGCCAAATGGTTGGTTGCGGCCTTGGGTCGGGCCAAATGGTTGGTTGCGGCCTTGGGTCGGGCCGGATGTGTTGGTTGGGGCCTTGGGTCGGGCCAAATGGTTGGTTGCGGCCTTGGGTTGGGCCAAATGGTTGGTTGCGGCCTTGGGTCGGGCCAATGAGGTCAAAAACGGCTAAATAGCAATTGAGTGTATAGGCGATGTGGTGAATAGGCAACGTGGTGAGAAAGGGAGATTGGTGAATAAGGGCAGAAGTTGGGTGAAGTTAGGTATTAAACCGATATCGGCTATATATGACCGGTATCGGTTAGGTGACCGATACCGGTTCCTTAGGGCACAATATAACCGATATCGGTTATAGGTCAAAAACCTATAAAAAGAAAAATACGGCCTGTCATTGTCAAATTGTCAATTTGAAAACCAATTTGAGTTGTCTGAGGTGTATTGTTGAGATTGGTGCATTTGTCGGCTGAGGTGGCACTATTTGAGTGGAGAAGTGAGTGGTTGGTAGGCCCTAGTGAGTAGGAGGCAGCAGTTGATTGGTGGAGGACCCAACAGAGGAGAGTTAGAGCCATGGCACAGCCAGGAGGAGCAGGAGGTGCTGGACCAGCTGGACCACCACCACCTATCCCACCACGACGACGTGTCATCGTACCGGTAGGTTCGAAACCCTTCATTGTGTGAATTTGATGTTGTTAAACTATATTTGGGTTTGGGGTAGGAATCCATGTTTTTAATAAAAGAATTAATAAATGGAAGTGGTTTGGAAAAGGGAGAGGGTAGGTAGGGTAGTTAGGCTAAAACGGTAGGGTGGGTAGGTTTTTAGGATTTTTTAATGGGTAAAATGGGAGTAATAGGTCAAAAAAGGGTTTGGGGGCCGCGTCGGGTTCGGCTCCATGATTTTACAGTGACCGATGCCGGTCACTAAGCGACCGGCATCGGTCAAGAAGTTTTGGGGCAAGGTTGGTTTGTGGTTGACCGGTGTCGGTCGTATGGCGACCGGCGTCGGTGGAGACATTGTGGAGGGAGGACCGGTGGCGGTCATGGGTGACCGGTACCGGTCCGTAGCTAGGATTATTAATTTGGTTGGTTGGGTTTTGTTGTTGTTTTGAATTTTTGGTCATTGTTTGGGTTGCTGTGTGGGTGTTTTGGTATTGTTTGGGTTGTTGTTTGGGTGTGTTGGTATTAATGGTTTGGGTTTTGTGTTTATTGTTGGGCTTTGTGTTTTTGGGGGTGAAGAGGGAAGGGGTAGAGGTTGAGAGGAAGGGTGATTAGTGGGTGGGGGAAAAATGGGGCGGTTGTGTGGTGGGTGGGGGTAAAAGGGGGTATAGAAGGTTAAAGTAGTTGTTGTTGTAAAGAGTAGGGCTAATGCAGTGGGTTGGTTTTGCAGGCACGTCAGCAGCTGACGATGCGGGATAGGATGCCCCCGCTGTTGAGACGGATGCGGCCACACGTGTCCGCAGCGCAGTGGGCCATCATGCGCGAGGTGGGACTCGGCGGAGTCCAGCGATATAGGGCTATAGATAGGGATCACAGTCTTATGGTTGCCCTCATCGAGAGATGGGATCCGGCGACCAATGTGTTCCATCTCCCGACTGGAGAGATGACGATTACACTGGAGGATGTGTATCGCATCCTTAGACTACCGATCGATGGAGAGGCAGTATTCCAGGTAGATGCAGAGACAGCCATGGACAACATTCTACAGGTATTTGGGGATGCAGCCACGCTATTGACCTATCACAGCGTGAGCATTGCCTATGGGGACATGTATCGTGCCCACAGACATGAGACACGGCTTGCCGTGTTGATGATGATCGGCATCACATGCTTCACCCTCCCAGACTCAGAGGGAGGCCGCTTTCCACAGGCGCTGATGGGGGTGCTACACGAGATGGTGGAGGAGCATACATGTTATGCGTGGGCACCAGTATACCTAGTGCAGTTATACAGAGAGCTGTGGGGCTATCGCCGGATGAGGCGATTCGGGATTTGTTCCACATTTTTGTTACATTGCTGGGCATATGAGCATATCATATGCATTCGACCAGTAGGGCTGCCCCAGCAGCCGGGGCCACAGGTGATATATAGATATGGTTTTCAGAGGTGGTTGGGGGTCGTGGGCCAGCCACGAGTAGTTCTCACCGGACGGGATGTAGCGTATTACCGTCATGTATTAGAGGGCGTGACTACCTTGGATATTGTATGGAGGCCTTACAGAGGTCATCAGCCCCACGGAGGAGCCCGATCACAGTTGCGTTGGATCCAGTATACATTCTGGATAGCGGGACGGAGGCCGAGAGCATGAGCGGATACCCCTGGAGAGGGTACGACGGCAGTTGGGGTTACGACAGGATGAGCCACCGCCCTTCCCTCAGTACCGGAGGGATGATGTAGAGGCCCCACTGCCTGCCACCAGCCCAGTGGACCCAGATTGGGTAGCAGAGAGGCCAGCAGATGATACCGTAGATGACGCCGGCTGCACAGGATCATTTTTGGTATGGTGGGCAGGGGAGAGAGCCGCGAGGAGAGCACAGCCCACACAGCCAGACTTAGCGGCTGTTAGAGCAGAGAGGGACCAGCTCAGGGGATAGGTACAGTTGTTACAGGGGCAGCTTGCTGCTGCACAGGCACAGATAGGTGTCCTACAGGGCGCTTAGCTTGAGCGCGAGTACAGCACAGCACAGCACCACCACAGGCACCACCACAGGCACCACCAGCGGCACACACACATACAGAGCGAGTGTACAGCCACCACCGCAGCCACAGCACGCACACAGTACCACCACCATAGCACAGGGGCCATTATTATTAGGAGTCGGGGACCAGCCCCAGCAGCGATGGTGGCACGGGCCCGCTATATGGAGGCGAGAGCGGAGGCCCGGTATTATCAGGATGTCCTTGATGGTACCGGGGCTGACTATCAGCCATATGCGGCGCACAGAGCCGAGACCTCTCGTAGCCAGAGATCCCAGGGGGTGCAGCCACAGCCGGTGGGTCCGTGATAGGGAGGAGGCGGGAGCCAGGGCCAGGACCCGCAGGGAGAGGTGCTGAGGGCGGTGGAGAGAGTTGAGACATCCCCGGGTCAGAGATAGATGTTTTTGTTTGTACATTGGATATAGGCACCGGTCTGCGAACCGGTTATGTTTATAGAGGCCTGCGTGCCCACATATGATTTATTCATTCATTTATTCATTTATTGTATATACCGCCTCATGAGCCGAGTACGGGTTGTACAGTTGATACCGGCCTGCGAGCCGAGTATATTTTTGATATGAGAGACCGGCCTGCGAGCCGAGTCGAGATGTTTGATAGTTATTGCGGCCTGCGTGCCGGCTTTGTATTATTATGAGATCACAGAGGCCCCTATGCAGGGTAAGTTGTATATTTGAAACCTTTGATATATAGATATATATGATGATTTTGATCCATATGCTGTGTTTAAAATGTTTTAAGTATTTTGTTGATGGTTTGTGAAATTTAATGTATGATGAGTTTGATCCACATGGTTTATATATTGATGGTGTTGATGTCTTTTGTTGATGGCTTTTTGAAATGGAATGTATGTATATATAGATGATGAGTTTAATTCACATGTTGTGTATGCTGATTTTGATGTATATATATATGATGTCGTATGTATGTTGTCGATGGTTGTTATAATGTAGATAGATGATGTTGCTGAAATTGTGAGGATATATATATGTGATTTGGATGACAAATATTGATAATGGTGTTGTTATGCAGGAAAAAGAGGCGGGCGCTACAAAAACTGGGTAGAAAATAAAGAAAAGGCCTATGTTTAAGAAAAAGTAGGCTCTTGACCGATATCGGTTATGTAACCGATGTCGGTGGCTATGTGACCGATAGCGGTTATGCAACCGATATCGGTTATGCCAAAATTATATTTCCTAAAAATAGAACTGCTTGGTTGGCAACTTAAGTTCTTATTTTTAGCGTTCTTATTTTTAGAGTCATGCAACAAGTTAAATACGCGAATGCGACGCTGTTTGACGACTGATACAGGTAATTGCATGAAAGAATTGAGTGATAAGGAGGAAAGAGACAGGTGAAGTGAGTGTGGGCTGAGATTCAGAAGGCAGAAAGACAAGTTATATTTGAAGAGGGTGGTGAACATGGCTGAACAAGGAGAAGCATCCAGCAGGCAAGGACGAGAGGGAAGGCAAGTTCCACCTCAAGCTGCTGCAGCCCAAGAGGTAAACGTTTTGGTTGTAATTTGATTCTTGCATGTTTTGTGAATAGGATGAGAGAAGTGTAAGTGGGTAGAGATGAGAAAGAAAAGGTGATAGGCAAGGGTTTGGGATGAGGTGAGTGTTATGGGGTAGGTAATCAGGGGTTTTGGGTATTTTTGTATGTACAGAGAGGGTAAACGATCAAATTATTGTCGTAGGTGGTGTGTTTAGACAGGGTGTATAAAATTGACAGTGACCGATATCGATTAGAGATAACCGGTATCGGTTATTGAACCGCTACCGGTTATCTATAACCGATACCGGGACTGTAGGAATTTCCAGAATGTGAGAAAAAACCCTTGGGGATTTGATTTATTGAATGGCGGTGTGTCGTTTTGATGTGTGCAGGCGGAGGCAGGGTTAAGGATGAACGATACTGTGCCAGCGTTGTTGTCACGAATCCGAGCGGATGTAACACCAGCTGGAATGGGCATTGATAAATCATTTGGGGTTAAGTGGAATCCGCTATTATTCACGAATCACACGTAACCATGCTATGTTACAGGTGTTGATTGAGAGATGGAATCCAGAGAGAGAATACCTTCTATCTACCAACAGGGGAGATGACAGTGACATTGGAAGATGTGTTCCATATTTTGAGACTCCCAATTACAGGAAGACCAGTATATCAGGCATTGCCTAGCGCGGCGCGGGGAGCGATAACAGCAGTATTTGGTCCATACGCACGAGATTTGACACAACGAGGTTTGACATTCACTTATGGTATAATGTATGCAGCACACCCTGAGGCAACAAGGTTGGCAGTAGTATTAATGATAGCGGTGGGGTATTATGCATTACCGAGAGCGGATGGCGGAAGATTTCCAAAAGCATTGATGAGTGTTATTTGGGAAATGATAGAAAGGAACGTGACTTTTGCATGGGCACCCGCATACCTGGCAGAGTTATACAGGGGTTTATGGGCTTGTAGGTGAAATCACAGGATGACACTGGATTGTTCATACTTATTACATTGTTGGGCCTATGAGCACATTGTTTGTGTGCGCCCAATAGGCCAACCCATTGAGTCGGGAGAGACAGGAGTGCAGAGGTTGGGATTCAGACGATGGGTCCAGACAGAACAAGAGGCAAGATCCCAGGCCGTGACAGGTGACACTGAGTATTATAGGCAGGTATGGGAGATGGTGATGATTGCGGATATCTGTTGGAGGCCTTACGGGAACTATATGGTAACAGAGAACATAGCTGAGGAGTTGAGGGGTGTAGAGCGATTGAGGTGGATCGCGGGGCACAGGCCAGGTGAGTATGAGAGGATTCCTCTAGATCGCGTGCGGTGACAATTTGGGTTTGTTCAGGATATACCTATGACATATAGACCATACATGAGGATTGACGCCGAGGCAGCATTCTCACCTCCCCGGCCGACACCTCCAGAAGGGCCAGAAGAGATAGCAGCCGATCGTAGGGTAAGGGATGCGGGAACAACAGAGGCCTATAGAGTATGGTGGGTAGCAGAGCTGCGAGGTGCACGTGAGCGCCCTGACATAGCTGTGATTACAGCGGAGAGATCATCTCTGGATTTGGTTCACCAACTTCAAACACAAGTGAATGAGACAACGGGATTGTTAGAGGTTTCACAGTTACGAGTGGAGAGACTAGAGGCAAGATTCCTCCACGCTAGAGGACGTATTCGTATGTTACAGGAGATGTTGGCGGATCAGTGGGAGGAACCAATAGCAGTGGCACCTTTGAGGATGGAGAGGCCAAGTGAGTGGCGTCGACGATCACGATCACCACCTGATTCGGGAGGAGGCGCAAGGGTCTAAGTGAATTTCATAGGAGTATAAGAATAAATAAGGATGCCGACCTGCGAGTCGATGATAGAGAAGATGTATTTGTTTAACATCTAAAAACTAAATATGTATGTTGTTTTGAGTGATGATAGTACTAAGAATGGTTGTGTTTTGGATGTTGTTTTTGTTTGTTTTGAAAAAGGATAAAGATGAATGTTGTCAAAATAGAAATACACAAAAATATTTATATTTACAACACATGATAGGGTATGGTAGGGGATGGTCGAGCTAACCTTGGGAGACACCATGTCTCCTAAGTGCTGCCTACATAGCCCATTGCACAAAGCAAGGAGGGGCCTCGACGAATGTAGTTCTCCCTTAGGACCAGGGAGAGGTGAATTCAGGCAATTTAGGTATGTTTAGGCAATTTGTTGGTTGGTAAAAATATTGATATTGGTAGGGTAATGTTGTTGGTGTTGGTAAGGAATTGGCGATGTTGGTATAGGTATAGGTGAAGCGAAAGTTAGCCTACCCAAGTGGTAGGGAACCATGTCCTGATTAAGATCAACACATAATCCTAGATTCGAGTCAAAGAGGAAAAAGTGCTCCGTAGGTGAAAAGAGCTAAACAAACCACATAATAACGTAGAATGAGCTTGAACCCCTAGGTACCGTGCATAAACGAGAAGTCGATAGGTGAAAAGAGTTGTATAATCACAATATATCGGGTATACGTCACGTCCCTTGAGTTTTGTTGTGTAAACAAATGGTGAGGTGAGGTGGATGGTGTAGCTGAGGCGCAGAGAACTTGTTATAAAGTGAGTATTCTGACGAAAGAGAACCTAACCTAAATAGACAAGTCCATGACTCAAAAGTTCTTTTGAATACTGCTTTTATTTTTCTGGATATAGACTGATCGATGTGGGAAGTCTACAAGGGATATGTATCTTATTACTCTTGAGGTCTTCACGAAGCTGATCAATGCGAGAAGCTTCTGATAAAGGCTGACTGTGTATAGCTGTCCTTCAAGGGAGCAGTCTATTTATAGTAGCAGATGCGGCATTTGTGTATAGCTGTCCTTCGGGGGAGCAGTCTATATATAATAGCAGCAATAGTTTGGCATATAGTTGTCCTTCGAGGGAGCAGTCTATGTATAATTTAGAGATCTAGATGTCCGTTTGGCATAAAGCATCTAGTTTTGTAGGAAGTTTGACTCAAGAAAATCCCATAAGTGTTTAATTAAGAATGTGTCATTTGAATACTTTGAAGTCATGGACTAGACTAAAAAGGGGAAGGCATTTTTAAGGGGAGGTGATAATCAAACCATGTGAGCTTGATTTTATTTTGAGATGTAGGAAACAAAGTGTATGCGGTGGTAAATGAGCTCAAGGGACGAGCGCAAGGTAGGTAAGAAGTGATGTAACACTAAATTCAACAATAGAATGGTCGAAGATGCAAGGCATTAAGGGTTCAAGCTCAGGTTTACCATTAAGCGAAGCTAAACGATAAGTGCCTGATCCATAAGTGTGAGTGATAATGTAAGGCCCAATCCAATTGGGAGCAAATTTTCCACGTTTGCTCTTTTCTAGTTTGGTTACATGTTGATTCTCTTTGAGGACAAGATCACCAACCTTAAAGGTACGCTCATGAAGTCACTTATCATAAGCACGCTTGATGCGTTTTTGATAGATTTGAAGGTGGTCAAGAGCTGTAAGACGACGCTCGTCAAGAAGCTCTAATTGGGCTAACCGCTTTGTCGAAATCATCATTGGTGAGAATATCCTCGAGAAGGATCGTCAAGCTCTAATTGGGCTAACCGCTCTTGGCGGAAATCATCATTGGTGAGAATATCCTGAAGAGATATTCTGAGGGAGGGTATTTGTATTTCGAGAGGCAAGACAGCCTCGGTACCATATACCAAAGAAAAAGGTGTGGCATTAGTGGAGGTACGAATGCTAGTACGATAAGCCCAAAGGGCAAAGGGGATGTGATCATGCCAATTTCTTCCGGACTCATTAACAACTTTCATGAGGATTTTGGTTAGGGTTTTATTAGAAGATTCAGCCTGACCATTGGCCTGTGGATAGTATGGTGACGAGAAGCTAAGTTTGATACCGAAGTTGTTACAAAGGTCTTGTAACAACTTATTTTTGAAAGATTTTCCATTATCTGTTATCAGGCGATGAGGAACACCAAAACGACAGATAATGTGGTGGTTAATGAACTCTACAATTTTTTCTTTTTTGGTTGAAATGAGTGGAATAGCCTCCACCCATTTTGTGTAATATTCGGTTGCTGTGATTATCCATCGGTGACGTTGTGAAGAGGGTGGATGAATCTCACCAATAAGGTCTAAACCCCATTGTGAGAAAGGCCAAAGATCTCGTGCGACCTGTAGCGGATGGCTAGGAGTATGTTGAAGGTTGGCATGTTGTTGACACATAACACAACGCTTAACATATTCATAGCAGTCGTTATTAAGAGTAGGCCAATAATAGCCTAGGCGAAGGATCCGTTTAGCCACAGCAAGGCCACTAAAATGTCCACCACAAATACCGTCATGGACCTGTTGGATGGTATAGGTGACCTCCGCGCCGGTTAGACATCGAAGGAGGATGCCATCAAAGCCACGTTTATAAAGGAGTCCCCCCATGATGACATAACGAGAAACACGTTTAAGAAAAGCACGTTTTCCGGTACTAGTAAGGTCAGGTGGGAGAACGGAGGTTGTAAGGTAGTCGTGAAATTGGTGATACCAGGTATCCTGCGAATTAGCAGACACATTATTTATCATACAAACAACCGGGGCTGAGTAAGATGGGGCAAAGAGTTGTTGGACCAAGACAAAAATGTCAGAGTCAGTTGATGAAGCAGGAATTTGTGAGGCTAAGCAAGCCATAGTATCCACAAATTTGTTAGTGGAGCGGGGAATGGTTTGGATAGAGTAATGAGTAAATAAGGTTAGAAGTGAATCCACGTAGTGTTTGTACTTTTGAAGTTCCTCATTTTTACATTGGTAGATGCCCATGACTTGATTGACTACCAATTGAGAGTCACCAAAAATATTGATAGATTTGACACCTAAGTGTAATGCAACCTGGAGACCCAAAACTAGGGCCTCGTATTCCGCTGTATTATTAGTGCAGGGGAAATCGAGCCGGAATGAAAGAGGCATAGGCTCAGTGTCAAGAGGAATGAGAACAACGCCGGCTCCTCCGCCACGCACTGGCATTTGGATCCATCGAAGAAGAGGGTCATTGGATACGACTCCTCCCTGAGTGAAAGAGTGGCGATGAGTTCGTCGGGGAAATTAAAATTGGTAAATTGCGCCCCAGGTAAAGGGGCTTCCGCGAGTTGGTCGGCAATGGTTTGTCCTTTGATTGACTTCTGGTGTATAAATTCAAGGTCGAGGTCAGCAAGGAGCATAAGCCATCGGGTGATGCGTTGGTTTAGATGAGGTTTGGCATACATATAATGGATGGGGTCCGTGTTGGTGATGACGAAAGTTTTGTGATTCAGGAGGTAGTGTCGGAGTTTGGTGGCCACAAATGATAGGGCTAGGCACAACTTTTCTACATGTGTATACCTAGTCTCATAATCTACCAGAGTACGACTGATATAATAAATGGCTTGTTCTCGATACTCGAGTCACGATGTGTGAGCATGGCCCCTACAGCGTGGTCGGTGGCGGAAAGGTAAAGGTAGAAAGGGCGATCGTCCTGAGGTGGGATAAGCACGGGTGGCTGCAAGAGATAAGCTTTGAGAGCCTCAAAGGCTTGGTGGCATTCTTCGCTCCATTGAAAGGCAATATCCTTTTTAAGGAGGTGATGGAAAGGTTGACATCGATCCGAGAGTTGGGAGATGAAACACCGGATAGATTGGAGTTTACCTTGTAAACTACGCAATTGTTTGAGGTTAGTAGGTGGGGGCATTTCTAGGATAGCTTTGACTTTAGATGGATCGACCTCAATGCCACGCAAAGAGACGATAAAACCAAGAAGTTTTCCCGAAAGGACACCAAAGACACATTTCTTTGGTTGAAGACGGACAAAATATTGTAACAGTGATCGAAAATAATGGTTAAAACATCGAGATGTTCACTGCGATGTTTAGATTTTCCAAGAAGATCATCGACATAATCTTCAAGAATAGTGTGCATAATGTCATGAAAAATGTAAGTCATAGCCCGCTGATAGGTCGCACCAGCATTTTTAAGGCCAAACGGCATGACACGATAACAAAAGGTTCCCCAAGGAGTGATGAAGGTAGTTTTATGTTGATCGGCCGGGGCTACCAAAATTTGATTGTATCCCGAAAAGCCATCCATGAGAGAAAGCATCTCATGGCCCGCAGTGAGATCAACAAGTTGATCAATACTTGGGAGGGGGAAGTCATCCTTGGGGCAAGCGAGGTTAAGGTCTCGGAAATCCATGCATATCCGAAGTCCCCCCGCTTTTAGTGACAGGTACGATGTTAGAAATCCATTGAGGATAGTCAATAGGCAAGATGAAGGAAACAAAAAGAAGTCGTTGAAGCTCTTCTTTGACCAAGAGGGCAATGCGTGGATGCATTTTTCTCAGTTTCTATTTGACTGGTTTGGAATCGGGTTTTAGGGTGATGTTATGGACAGCAATGTCAGGATCAATTCCTGGCATGTCAGCGTAGGACCAAGCGAAAGCTTGGTTGCGGGTACGGAGAAAGGTAGTAAAGGTGACTTGTTCTGATGCGTTAAGGGATTGTCCGATCTTCACAATGTGAGGATCCTCCTCTGTGTGGATGTTAATTTCTATAGTAGACTCATTCAACATGGTTTGAGTTTCAGATGGTAATGCGCGTTGAATATAGGAGTCATCCGCACCAAGGTAAGTGAGGATGGAGTCGTCATCTTGGCACTCAACAACATTAATTGAAGGTGAATCCTCTTCGATCATGTCTGGATACAGAAAGGGAAGAGAAGACGGGTCCTCATTATCACGTTGATAGGTGAGAGGACCTAGGAAGATAGCATTTATGAAAAAAAAAAAAAAAAAAAAGTTAGGAGGGATAGATTCAGGATCTATCGACTCTGTGGGTGACGATGGCAAAATGGGTGATGATGGTTCGGTAGGGGTGACGTCATCATCTTCCAGGAGACAACTGACACGAGGTTCCTCCGGTGTAAGTGTTTCAGGAAAACCGAGACCACTACGATCATTGTGCTTGCGTGTAGTTACAGGAATGATTGTATGTCGACCTTGTTCATAAAGACCAAAACCAAAGCCTTTCCAAGCACAGCGAGTCAAGAAGGTGAGGGCGAAACGATGATTTGTCAGGTATTGAAAATCAGATTGGAAAGGAACCACACCAAGAGGAGGTTCAGGGGTAACGGAGGAAGCGTCGACACCCCCATACGTTAGGTTGGTGCGGCAATGAGGTGGTCCGTAGGGGATTACTTCCCCCACGCGACGGTCATAGGTAGGATGCGCATGCATGTAACTGTCCGTACTCCTGTGGGGTATGGAAAGAACTAACGTTATATAGGCGATACTCCCCCAGCGTAAGGCATTGAAAAACATCTACTAAGGGGTCTGAGGTTGGGATGTTAGCTGCGGGAAAGGAAGTGGTATTTGCGACGGCGGTTTCATTGGTTGAAGGTGTAGGTGCGGTTGAAGTGGATGATAGAGGTGTGGTTGGAGTGGATGGTTGGGTTAGATGAATGGGTGTCTTGACTGGTACAAGCACATCATTAGGGCGATATAACATATTACAGGTTTTGAAGGGGGGAGGATCAGCTTTTACGGTGTAGGACTTCCCCTCGTACTCAAATTTTATGCATCTATGTAAGGTGGAGGGAACGCATCCCATAGCCCGATCCAAGGGCGGCCTAACAACATATTGTATTGGAACTCTCCCTCAAGGACATAGAAGAGTTCGGGTAAAGTACGTGGTCCTACACGAATGTTAAGGATCACGGTGCCTAAGGTAGAAGTAATAGCATCATTGAATGACCGCAACATGATGGGGTTGGCACACATGCAGCTAGAAGGGATATTCATTTGTTGGAAGGCTTTTGAAGAGATGATGTTTAGGCTAGCGCCCCCATCAATCATAACACGATGTACCCGAATGTCCCGGACGTAAGCTGAGATGAAAAGAGCAGGGTCAGGATCTTCAGCACCAAAGTCGATAATTTCGTCTTCGGAGAAACTGACAGCAGCGGCTTGCTGTACAGAGACAGAAGTGGTTGGGGAGATGGGTTGTTTGGTGAGCGAAGCAACGTGATTGGGTGTGAGAATGGAGGTAACAGGCAAGGTTTCATTAGGTAAGACCTCTATCCCTTGAAGGATTTCAACGAGAGCTTGTCGATGAGATTCAGAAGTCTGAATGAGATCATACAGTGTCATTTTTACAGGTGATTGGTGAAGCTGTTTGATCATGGTTCGGTGGGCAACTCCATTAGAGACGGGGTAGGTGGGTCCACGAATAACCACTTTAGGTGGTGGTGCGATCGGGATGGTGGACGGAGAAAGGAGGCCGCAGGTGTGCTTTCTTTCGCTTTCCCATTGTTTTTCTGCCCTCGAGTAGCAACACTAATCATATTGATCTCGTGAATACGAGAGGAGGAAGACGGTATGGATAAGTCCTGGTCTTCGAGAGGTGGAGTTGTAATAATGATAGATTTTGGTGAGGCGGGGACAGGTAGTATAGGAGAGGGAATTGAAGCTAAAGGTCTCTCCCTTCGTAAGTTGTCTTTCTTAACTTTTCTATCTGAGAGAGGTGACTGACGAAGTATGGCTTTCAACGCTTTGCATCCCTCTACATCATGTCCTGGTGTGCGGTGGTAAGCACAGATTTTAGACTCATCATAACCTATTGGTCGAGGTTTAGATGGGTCATAAGGTCTAAGTGGGGGTAGGGAAATGGTCGCATTCTCCACCAACATAGCAAGGATTTTGGCGTAAGACCCTTTGAGTGGGTCAAAGTCAGAGGAAGATGAGGCTATTGACTGGGTAGATTCTGGTAATGACGGGGTATGGTTGATTTGTATGGGTGGCGGTTTAGCCAAGGGGTTTTGATAATGGGTTTTAACTAAACGTGGCTTCTTTGGCGCAGAAGCTATGTTTAGCTGGTTAGATGATGAGGCCACAAATGATGTGGTATCAGAAAACAACCACGGAGAAATAGGAGTGACAACAAACAAATCTTTTGATGATGGAATTTGTTTAGAGTTGATAGGTGGACAGGATACACGGGGTGACGGTGTTGATATACCCTTGGATCTCTGTATGGGTGCAGAAGGCGTAGGTCGTTTTAAAGAAAACGCAGGAGGTATGATATATTGATGCAAGGTGGAGGGATGAGGTCCCAATATGGAAGGTAGGTGTGACGATGATGGTTTTAGTTGTGATAGAGACATAGGTTGAGGAGATTGAGTCTGTCTCCTAAGTGGATGGACGGCTTTATTTTTAGATAAATCAAGCCGCTTAGGTGGGTGTGTTAGACTGGGTATTGGTGAGGTCCCAAGCGTAGGGGAAGATTTGGTTAGGCTAATAGAGGTGGATGAGGTATTTGGTAGAGATGAGGGGGGTGAAGATGAGGACATAGGCATTTTAAGCTTCTGTAAACACTTCGGGTATATGGTAGAGGCGTCTGGATCGGTCATCTGCATTTGAGTAGAATATGGCGTACTCAAACGTTCCCATAGGACTCGTCTATCTCCTGAGGGATGACAATCCTCGCGTGTGAATTGGAATTTTGATATGGAAGAGAGGTGTGTTGTGATTCCGGTCCACTGTGGGTGTGATACAGGGGGTAAATGAGGCACTGTATCAATGGGCGTTAAGAGGTCAACCGGTCGCTGAAAAGATTTAGGCGATGAAGAACTAATAGGTAGGAGGGCGTGTTTGAGAGGATCCGTCATGTTTAAAGAATGTGGTGATGTCGGTGCAAGAGGTCTCTCATCTAAGGATGACAAAAGAAGTTGCGAGCCTTCCTCTTGTATAGCAAGAATGGTAGAAGGAGACGTTTGGGAAATAGATAAGTTAGATAACATCCGCTCACAGTCTTGCAAGGATGTGGTGTAAGAAGTTTCATCTGTAAGAAGAGAACTCTGGGTGGTTAATTCCTTGATGGGTAAAGGAATGGCAAGGATTTCGTCTTGTCTTGATGGTGAGGAAGGGGGTTCGGGTTCCTGCGTTAGTGAAGAAGTTTGATTCAGAATTTTTTCGATAGAGGCTTTTGGCTGGGAGTCGAAGACTGCATGGATCTCATGAACACTCTCCTCGGCTAAGATATCTTGGTTTATGTTACTGTTAGAAGAGTGATTCGGGAATGGTTTGTTGAAGATTTTCAAATTTCGGTTAGCAGGGGCATTAGGATTATCGAGGGTTATATCCCCTGCATCAACCATTTCCTGCACTATGTTTTTCAACATCTTGCAGTTTTTGTGACTGTGTCCCTTTACGCGGTGAAAGTTACAGAAGTCATTTTCTTTGTACCAAGAAGGTATAGCGCGGGTGGAGTCAAACCCGGAGTGAGGTTTAACAGGAGGCAAGGTGATAGCTCCGGCTTTGAGCAATTTTTCCAAGATGACACCATAAGTTTCTCCCAAGGGAGTGTAATTGATGGGCTCGGCTTTATACTTATAGGCAGCTTTTGGTGGGGTATTAGACGGTGCTTGAGATTTAACCATCACCGCGTGCACAACTCCTTTTGATTTCGAAGAAGTGGATGTGTGAGGAGTGGTGGTGTTAGGTTTATTGGTGGAGTCTTGAGTTCGAAAATGGGGTTTTTGTTGCGCAACCGCAATTTCTCTTCCTCTAAGGCTCGAATCTCTAGTTTTCGAGCCATAGTAAAGGCCTCGTCAAATGTGCGGAAAGTTTGAATTTGGAGGGTAGGAGAGATGTGCTTAGCGCAGGCCCACGTAAAAAGTTTGATAAGTTCGGCCTGAGGCAAGGCATACGTAAGTTGGTTGATAAGGCCCCGCCATCATCCAACGAAATCTGCGATAGATTCGTCTTCAAATTGTCGGATGGCATAAAGGTCGGTGATAGATACTTTCTTGGCAATGTTAATGGAGAAATGATCCAAGAAAGATTGGGCTAGTTGGTTAAAAGAGAAGATTGAGTGCTGGGTTAAAGCACTGTACCACTCCAAGGCGGGTCCTGATAAGGACATGGGAAAGGTGCGGAGTAGCAAGGCATCATCATGAGCAATCAAATAACAAGCATGTCTAAATGATCGCAAGTGTTGTTGAGGATCCTCTTTACTATTAAAACGAGTAAATTTCGGTAGTTCCCATTGAGGAGGATATGAATGAAGGGGGACAGAAGGGTGGATAGGCTCCCGACAAACTTGCTCGTATGTCAAGGCGCTACGACTTCCCGAAACAGAAGCCTCCAGATTTTGCATTTTGTCCATCATTTGTTTGATGAAATCCATGGTTGGATGAGATGATGGTGTGGTTGTGGTAAACGGAGGCAAATTGGGCCAAGGGCCTCCACTAGACAATGGTGGGGTTAAATGTTGATAAGGTATGGAGGACGAATATGTTGAGGCGACCGAATAGGGATGTCCTATATAAGATGTTGAGGTCACTGGATACGTGTGTGGAAATGAAAAGGTGGGCGGAGCTTGAGAAGGAAAGCTCGTGTGGATAGGTGGTAGAGAGCAAGTCATGAACGGAGCAGTCTGCAAGAGAGACGAGGTAGGAGCAGTCGGCGGTAATGATATGTGGGGCCCAAGATTAACCAAAGGAAAGCCAATCTGTGCCGTATGAACCCCTGAAGCCACTGGATTGGGAGACGGGGCTAAGGATGCAGAAGGCAAAGCGGAGTTATCAGGCGGAGAAGGAGCTAAATGAGCAGCTATACTAATAGGCATGCCAACAAGGAGTTGACCATCGGGCGTACGGTCAGGGGCATGAGACAAATAGTATTGTACAGTGCTAGGATTAGCGTCCAAAAATTTCACAAATTCTTTATCTCCTACAGGGATTTTGGGAACCTCACTGGTGTCCGTAGGGTTCCCCATAGAATGTGAAGGGGGTGATTCAGGCAAAGGCACAGAGCAGGCATGTGAAACCATGGCGGCGGCTTGCTTCCGAGTGATAACAACCATGAGCAAGAGTACACAGTAAGGTTTCAATTTATTAGGAACAGAAACAACCCCAGAATGTTGAAATTGGTAGGTTGCTTGGTTTATCAGGGACTGTAGAAGACAGTAACCGATATCGGTCTTCTAACCGATGTCGGTTAGGCTGTAACCGACGTCGGTCAAATAACCGATGTCGGTGTAATAGGACTGGTATAACAAACTATAAGAAGCTGCTGATTTGAGTTTTTAACAATACTTAGTACATCTATCAAACTATTCTGAAGTGATCACAGAAAACTAGTGTATGACAGAGAAACAGAACCGAGAACAAGCAAGAATGCACAAACAAATTAACAGACTAACCCTAGGGTTAATTTTAATCAATTTGGGCTTATGCCTTTAGACGCAGAATGATGTCAATCCTAAACAAAAGACTTAGGGGAAATGTCAAGTTTGTTTTGGCTTATAAGGTTACCTCAATGGGGCGGAGGAATACCGCGGAAAAAGGGGGGATGTTTGAGCTGTTGTGTTGATTATGTCGTGATTCGGTATGTGTTGTGCAGTGAAAGTAAGATTAATTTCTTATCAATACCGTGGAAATCACCCCCACGTGTACGACCTGTTACTTAATCTACGTTCACTAGAATTGAAAACAACAAGCAAGAATGTAATGCACGTGTTTTAAACCCAAATCGAAAATGATATTCGATGAAGCAAAGAAGATGACTTTCACTAATGCAAAGATGTAAAAGCAAAGCAAGTTCTTTTACCAAAATAACAAAATACCTTGTGAATATCTTAAGAAGAAGAAAACAACAAGTAGGCTCCCTATATGAAAGCAAGCAAGAAAGAAAGAAACCCGAAATGGGTCCCACCGGGCGTGCCAAAATGTTTCACACATGGAATGTTTCCATTTTTGGAATAGACTTGCTTCTATCCTTTCATTCCTTTGAGAAACAGATAAGGGTTAGGGCTAGGAGGAATACCTGTTGAATGTCGAGAGGGTGTGCGCGTACATAGAGAGAGAGAGATCAGATCGACTGCGAAGAACTCCTTTTTGTCTTGGAAGGACTACCTGCAAGTAAGAATACAAGACCACCAGATTTTAATTAGACAAGAAATGAGGGAACTGCCTTGGGCCCAGGAAATATAAAACTTCCTTTCGAAGGTGGTCAGTTCCCCTGCTAATATGAATTAACACAAATTCTAACAAATAAGCTATTGTCCAATTACAATTTGTTTACCTTGTTAGAACAATAGAGAAAGGGCTGGTCTTGGTTTAGAATCACGGTGACCGACGCCGGTCAGTGTCACCGGTACCGGTTGATGATAACCGATATCGGTAGGGGTAGTGATTTAAGGGGTTGGGTGAAGGTTGGCTATAAGATGGCTATATGATAGTTATGGTGTTTATAAGGCTGGTAGAATAACTGGGGATAGGTAATGAGGTGATGGAGAAGACTCAGAGGGTATGGGGGCTGTTCTTGGAGCAAAATAGGGGTAAAGGAATGTAAGTTAGGTGGAGAGTGTTACCGGGTAGTGGATCTGGGGTAGACTTGTAATTACTGTGATTCAGAAATCCAAGAAATATTACTAAAAGAACATATAAGACTTACTTACTAATTCCTGATGAAAATGCAGGTTCTGGGACTGCGATGGCGAAGACAGAGCTCAAGTGGGATGATCTGACAATCCAAGATGAGCTATCTCCTCTCCTGATGCTTGGATGAGTGTCACTGGGCTCTGGTTATTCAGTTGCAGTCTTGGGCTTGATGTCCTTCTCTGCCAACTCCTCTCTTTCCTTCACTTGTCTCTGTTCAGCCAAGTAAATTCCGGATCCTTCCAATGACTTCTGATTCGGATCCACGAAAATCCAACCCTTTGTTTTTGGTTGGGAGTGGTCATTTACAGGGAACCGATGGCGGTTACGTAACCGACGGCGGTCGAGTAGGAACCGGTATCGGTCAGGTCAAAGTGGGCTATTTTTAGTAAAATAGCCAACTTTCCCTCCTTTTCTCCCGAGGGATTAGTTGCGGGCTTGGTCAAGTCATTATGAGGTTGGTTTTAGGTGCGGGTGAGGAGTCATTAGTCATGGGTGTGGATGTAGACCAAGTTATAGGTCTTAATTAGGTTAGTTTAGGGTTAAGACTAGGTCATGATGAGGTGGCGAAATGAGGTGGTTTAGGTGATGAGGTTAGGTTGTGAAATGAGATGCGGGCACGGGGCTCGTCGACACAAATTTGGTGTCTACAGCACAAATGGATTTTGACACCATAGACTACTTCACCAAATGGACGAAGGTAGTAGCACTTAAAGAGGAAAATGAGTCTAGCATCTTGGACTTTTATGAAGGGATAACAACCAGATTTGGTGTACCTACTACAATAATCTTTGATAATGCTTTGGCATTCATTGGATCTAAGGTGAATGAGTGGGCTGTCAAGAACGGTATCTACCTAAGCACTTCATCAAACTATTACCCTCAAGGTAATGGCCAGAGCCAAGTCTACAAACAAGAACTTATTGAGGATCATTAGGAAGACTCTTGACGAGAATCGGAGGTCTTAGCATACAAAACTGAAATCAGCCTTATGGGCCGATAGGATAACTCCCAAGAGATCCACGGGTAACTCTCCATTCGGGGTTATCTATGGAAGAGAAGAAATCTTTCCCATGTCATTTGAGTTGCCAACATTAGAACTCATGAAGCAACCGGAGTTGCTAGAGTTTGAACCCATGGAGGTGAGGTATGAAGAGTTGATGGAGCTGCAAGAGATCGAAATCGAGGCATCCCAAGAAATGGAAAAGGATCAAACATTGATCAAAAAGACCTTTGATAGGAAGGCCAAGGATAGATATTTTTAGATTGGAGATCTAGTGTTGAAATGGGATGTGGATAGAGCAAAACCGGAAGGCATTCAAAATTTGATGCCATTTGGAGTGGCCCATACATGGTCACAAAGTGCAAGAACATCAATGATTTCCAATTGGCCTCATTGGATGGTGAAGAACTACATTCCAAATGGAAATCTATCTCAAGAGTTGCTTCTAGAGGGAAATTCACTACCTTGTAAATATTAGATTAGATTTTCATTCCTCCAAGTGCTTGTGCACATTGTTTGGCTGTAGGTTAGTTTTGTCTTCCCTAAGTGCTTTGGCACAGCTTGCTGTCCATGGAGATGTTTTACGATCCTTACTCCCATCAGGTGATATTCCATCTTCCTCCTTACACATTCTGAGTCATTTGGGGTTCTAAATAGAATATTTGATGACTCCATGCCCAATGGACTGCTTCAGGAAACTGGTATCTTCTACCTAGCAGGCAGGTGACCCCGCTGATTCACCAAAATTGTTATCCAAAATTCACCCCCAGGGTAATTTTGATAACACGCATCAGAATACTCAAGTCCCAGACAAATAGATTGATTCAAGGCAAAAAATCATGTTTCTGGGGATCCCTCGGCTTTTTTCTAACTCTCTTGTCCAAGAAGAAAAGAGCAAGTTCTAAAAAAGGGTGAAAAAGTTGCAAAAAATAAGCTTGGGCCAGAAAAAATCATGAAAATCAGCTAAGTCCTAGTCCGCATAGTCCGGGACAGGTTGGGACGTCGGGCGCGAATCAGCCAAAAATCCTCTAGGTGGTTTGCATAGCACTAGGGGACGCTTAGGGACATCGGGACGCGTGGGATGTGGAAAGCCGAACCGGCCGAAGGTGAGAAAATCGACTAAGCTCAGAGATAGATAAGGTTGGGACATCCGGCCGTAAGGACGTGAAGGACGTGAAAAGGTGAAGCGGCCGCAAAAGGGGACAAGGAAGCCCATTTCGGGTGGTTTGGAAGAATTTGTCCCAAACAACACTAGAATATTTGGAACAAAGGGACACGTGGGGCGTGAAAGCCGAAGGAGGCGAGGCCAATCAAATCTTACCACGTGTCTTCAATGCAAAAGGGGACAGGGAAGCCCGAATCGGGTGGATCGGAGAAATTTTTCCCAGATGGTTTGGGACATCTGGGCCAAAAATACGCGAGGGACGCGAAGACCTAGAAAAGCCAACAACAAATCAGAATGTGACACGTGTCTTCGTGGATCAGAGTGGCGGAGGAGAGGGTAAGATTTTTACTTAATGTTTTGCCGAGTTTCCAAAGACAAAGTTTGTAGGATTGGCCCGAGCCAATAGAAACAGGACACATGTCCTAAAGAGAAGGGGAGTGCAGAGCTCGGGGAGGACTTAGAGAATTTGGTAAAAGTTTTAGCCAAAAAACTAAAAGGTAAAGGATGACCCCGCGCCCTGTCCTCCAACCAGATCATGCCACGTGTCCCAAGTGGCGGGGACGCGGGGAAAAAATAGAAAATTTCCCAAAGTGATAAAAAAATCAAAATTTCAAAGGAAAACCCATTGAAAGATGGAGGAGAGAGAATTGCATGGCCAATCAACACCTGACACGTGTCATCCAGGTGGGGGCACGGGAAAAATTCAAATATCCGTTTTGCCTGTGTTTTTGCCCTAAATCTTAAGACCCCCATATCTTTTGCTCAAGAGCTCGGATTTTCACGTTCATTATATCAATGGAAAGCTAGTGAAATTATCTACATGATTCTCGGTAAATCTTGCATTTTGGTTTAGTATGGAGAGAGAAAGTTAAGAAATGGCTCTGATGTGTGATAATGACTAGAACTAGCATTCAACAACCAGCTTTAATGCAACAGATAGTTCACCGTTTCTGCTAGACAGATCTCTTTGTTTTGCCAGGATCTACCATTTCTTCCATAATGAAATGAGTTAAATGTATCCAAGTGGTTATGGTAGATTTGACCTTCCTCTCTCTTCCCTCTCTCATTCTTCTTATATATTGTAAAGAGGGGTTCTTTCAAAAGGTCAAACATTTTCTGTTTTGCTCCTCCCTTCTTCTCTTTATCGAGAATTTGTGGGGTTCAAACCTCCCATTTGAAATTGTAATGCGACTCGCCTCTTGGAATTTTGTAGTGTATTGTATCAATCTTTGGAGCAAGTAATGCATGTCTATGGATGATTCTCAACCCTCTCTGTGTTCATTTGCATCCTCCTGGTCTTTCACTGCAAATTTTGTTATTTGTGCATGATCTTGCATCACATTTGAATGAGTCCGTGTTTATTGGCAAGATAGATGTTCTTCATTCCTCGATGCATCACCTCCATTAGCTTAGGTTTATCTTTATGCATTTTCTTACCCTGTCTCCTTGGCAAGTTAGATTAGGTTTTGAATAAACCCTCTGCATTTTCGTGTGCATCTGAACAGAGGAATAGGAACCAACCTTCTCTGAGAATCCTTTCTCATCTTTACAAGTCCCACACTTGGAGAAAGGATTCCATGTTGTGCACTCACACTTTGGATGCCCGTATGATCAACCTAGAAATTTGATCAACATCCATGGGTGGTGTGATTTTCCATCAATAGTGATTTACGGAAGGAAATGAAGAAACCCTATTAGTTGGGATAACATTGAGGATAGAGAGGTAATTGGACCTGAAATCCTTACGGAAATGGAACAAAAAGTTAAAATGATTCGTGAATACTTGAAAGAAGAAGCGAGATAGGAAAAAGAGTTATCTTGACTTAAAGTGGGTTGACAGAAATTTGAACTTGGAGAGAAGCTTTTCTTCAGGTTAAACTGAAAAAGAGTTCCATAAATTTTGGCAAGGCTGCCATGTTATCACCTCATTATGTGGCACCTTGAAATAGTTGAAGTAATCAACCTTGTAGCTTATCATTTAGCGGTACCACCCGCTTTCTTACGAATGCATGATATTTTCCATATTTCTTTGCTTAAGAAATATGTTTCAGATTTATCACATGTGTTAAATTGGAATTCCTTGTAGGTCCAAGACCCAAGAATAATCATGGTTAAACCCATTCGAGTGCTGGAAAATCACCAGTTGCATTTAAGAAATAGATAAATAAGTCAATGTAAGGTCCAGTGGGACCAGTTTAACAAGGAGAGTGCAACTTGGGAAAATCTAGAGGATATGAAAACTACTTTTCCATATCTATTTGAATAGAATTGAATCTGTTGACTGATAAAAAAATTATGATTTTATCTTTTATGACATTAAGTAAGCCAGTTTTGGGTAGATATTTACTTGATTTGAATAAAAAGTTATTTAATGTTGATTTCTGGAACTATAAGGTTTTGAAATATTTGACTTAGGATAAGAGAAGTGAATGAATTGATTGTCCTTGATGTAAATTGTTAAAAGAGATAATCATCAAGATGATGATTCTTTTTAGGAGGGAAGCATGTAACACCATTGATAGTTTTTATTTTCCTCCTTTGCATTCAAGTGTTGACATGTGATTTTCCTTGTAAGGAAATGTTCTTCTGATTATTGGAAATCATGCTTCATATGGATAAGTCTTTTATGCTCTTAAGATCCTTTGATTGAATTGGAATGGCTTCTCTTGAATCCATTTTTCACTTTTGGTAGGTGATTTACAATCTGGTTTAAGAGTTGTAAACTTATCTATTTATCTGACTCATCCTTGGATCAATTTTAGTGATCCAAGGAATGTTTTAAATCTGCTCTATTGAATGAATGGTAAAATTGACATTCCATGAGTTAAGATACACATTGGACTGAACTTTGTAGTTGCAAGTTCTTTGATTTCTATGTGAACGTACTTCCATTCAGTGGGTTGTTTTTCTTGGGTTGTTGGAGATCGACCATGACAGGTCATTGTTGACAAAAATGGAAATGCAACCTATTTCACAAAGATAAGAGAGATCTAGGATCATATATAGGAATAACCTACGGGATACTAAGCTAGGTAAAAAAATATTTCTACCTAAGCTAAGTTATTTGATTGAATTTTGATTCTAACCTAAGCTCGGTGCTAATGGAATTGGAAAGGTTACTATGTATTAAATTAACCTATATCCTAATACTACAAGGTATTATTTTAATCTAAGCTAATGCCTAAAACTATTAAGTTTTGAATTAATTTTCCTATGTGGAAATTATCTAAACCCATTTGCTAAGGCCTATTGTGGGAGTTAGTTCTTTAGTGTTATATCCTATAGTATATATTTTAATTCTACCTAAGATATAACCTAAGAAATATAATCTATCCTAAACTAATGGATAGGAATGGGGACTTAAGTGAACGCATGCACTTGGTTGATGGTTCCTAAGGCATTTATATTATTGATAAGGTTGGTAGATGCATCGGACTACCAGTTTTGGTAGGAGCTAGATGACTTGGCAGAGGCTTAGGTGGCAGTATCACTAAAATGGAAATACATGTTAATCTAGACTTGGCATTCGCCAGACTTGGCAAGTGGTGGCAAGGAAGATTAGGTGGGAGATTTGGAATTAATGGAATTAATTGCTTTTGGTTTACGAGCCCAAACCGTCTTGGTAGGCATGCCAATGGATTTTTCTTAGGTTGTTTCATTTTGCATGTTCTCCGATTTTCATTTTGCATGCGCTCTGGTTTTTTGAACCAGCAGGTTGAACTACACTTCATGGCTATTTTTGAGGTTTCAAATCTATTTTCATTTCATGGAATTTATAAGAGGCATTGTGGAAGAGGTATCTAGTTGTTTGATATTTCATGGAGAAGAGGAGAAGAAGTGAGCTCGGCTGGAGGTCTTCTTCAATTTTACAAGACACTATCAAGCATGATAGGCTCTAACTGTTAAAATATCTTGCTTTCCTCTAAGTGTTTTCATTAAAGCAACTCTACTCTGTTGAGTTTTGTGCATTGCATGCTCTATCTAGTTAATTGGTTGATGGGTTTAGTAAATCTTGCATTCTAGGTTTCAAATCCATGGTATATGTGATTTTGTTGGAAACTTATGTTGTATTGTTTTAGCACAAAAGAACTATGCATGCAAGAACAAAGTTGGTAACTCTGTTTGGAATTTTTGGTTGTTGGAAATTGTTTGTTTTGGTTCCAACTACTCTCATTGCCAATAAATTACTAGTTGAGTTTTTATGGAAACTCTGAGTTCCACCTGTGTCTATTGAGATTAGTGTTTTGTGAACTCGATGTGTTTTGTGATCTCGAGCTGGTAAAGAACTCATGTTCTTATGAAAACTTGTATGCAAGTTTGAGATTTCTGTTGGAAACTTGTTTTGGTAGGAGAGAACTGATTGTAGAGATTCTCGGTTCTATGGTGCTTGCATTTTATTTCATAAATAAATGGGACTATGGATAAAACTATATATGGCTTGGTTCTTGTATTTCATCTTGTGAAAACTTTGATTGTTGTTGAAACCCACATCTAACTTAGAACCTGTGTTTTATTATCTTGGATAAATTGGATGTCAAAGCCGCATATGACATGGTGCTTGTGATTTATTGTCCTTATGACCATATGAATTGTTATTGAAGGTTCATTATGAACATGGATTTCATGTTTTGTTGTCATCTGGTTTGAGCTCATTAAGCATCTTACATTCCGTTTGAGTTGGGAAACAGGGTTTGATAGGATGTTAACTAAAAATGGAAGCACTTTTCTTATTTTGAACTATTTTTTAGTAATTTCATTATATTCAGTCTAGCATTATGATGTTGGTGTATAAATGAACTCGTGATTGAGATATTGTGATACAACACTATACAATCAATTTGTTACTTGGTGTTTTTAAAAATTGTAACTTGAATGATGTATTGGTTCAGATCTTATAGTCTTTTGGTTTCTTTGACTATTTTTATAAACTAAAAAGGGAGCATGTTGTTTCCTGAACTTGTTTATAATCACTTGAATGATCTTGATCCTTTGAGGGAGCTTATGCTTTACATTGTGCTTAGATTTGTAATTCGAGTCTTGGACAGAACATATTTTTAATATGTTGTTTTGATCTTGTCATTTTATTGGAATCCCAATTTGTAGTTCTTACAGTGATGCGTTGAAATACTGTCAAGATAGTTCTACCTTGACTGAACTATTGGGAAATTTTGAGTGTTAGCATCTACTCAGATTTCATACTTCTTGTTGGGTCCAATGAAAGAATGTTAAGTCTTTGAAAGATAAACTATGATTCTTTACTGTCTGTGGGCTGTATATAAACTTCATTGCTATAATGTTCAAATGGAAAGTGGAATTCATGCATTATAATGGGAAGATTTTGAAAGGAAGGTAGCATTAAGTTTTCTCTTTCCTTGAAGTTGTTCTTGTTCTCTTTCTTGGGAACTCTTGCATGAACTTAAACTGTATGTATAAGAAAAGGTAAAACTGTTAATTAAGCTGAAAGAAATGATTACAGATAGGGATCATATTCAGTTAGGACTCCTTTTCTAATGCAGTTGGGTTAATTTCATTGGTTCGAGAACCTTTTGTTAATTATTCTTACGAAAAAGAGAATCATTACTTAATTAGTCTTCTTATACTTGTCATTTGACTGGAATGAAGTAGAAAGAGATTGAGGATTGGTTGGTAAAAAGGAAATGCAAACTTGTTGTTTGACTGTTAATCCATCATTCCTTCTTGGATTTCTTTTATGTGAATTTGTTCTGATGAATACCATAAAATGTTGAATTTTAAAGTAGATGTCCTTTAAAGGAAATAGTTTAAGTCATGATATGCACCTGTTTCTGCTTTGCGGATGTTATGTACTTTGGCATAATGGAAATGGTTTCTCTTCTTCTTTACTTGAAAGTTAGATGAAACATCCTAGTGAGAATATGTTGTAAACACTTTATGTATCTTATAGTAAAGATAAGTGTTGTATTATATTTTGGTAGGATTGGAAACAATGAGATGTTATGATCTGTTGTTGGGTAAAGATAATTGATAGGATCAATTATACTTTAATTTGTAAGATAGATATTATAGATTATATTATGTTCTTATTTTTGTGAATTCTAGTTCATTATTGCTCTTCTTTTATTGTTATTACTTATGTTTAGAGTATGAAATACTAATTTTTCATTAAAGTAGGGTTGTTTTTATTGGAACAATTAGTGGAATGCACTTCACTTTAAGGCTTAGTGCTTATCATGCTCGGTTCATTGAAGCCCGACCCATGCTTGCTAGCGATTTTTTAAGATGGACTTCGTAAGTGATAAAAGAAGACAAAAATTATATGATGCATTGGCTAATTTAAGTTTGATTCTTTTGAATAATTTTGATTCGTTCTTAAGTTGTATTGAAAAAGAAAATTTATATTCTTTTGAATGAAGGCTGCTTTCATGCAAAGATGCCTAAAATGCATAAGTTTACAAATGTATAAGTTTTTAAATGAATTGAAGGATGAGAATTTAGTTACATGAGTTATGCAAATTATCTTATACCTTTGTAAAAGAAATGGAATCCTATCCTGTTGTTAATCTTCATGTTATTTATATGTTTAAATGAGTATTCTTGGATAAGTAGGAAAAAGGGAATTAGAGTAATTTCCCTAAATGTGATGCAGCTAAATAAGTTGAAGAATTCAATGTTCTTATCTAAACAATTCATATTATTAAGGTAACGTGTAATGAACTTACAATGAAGACTATAGAATTTTTAAAGGACATAAAGGGTGTGTTAAACCCTAGAACTTAACCATGAAGAGGAAGAATCTTCCTCTCTTATGAAAAAGTAAACAAAAAGGAAGATATGATTTATAATCATTAGGCTTCATTTAATAAAGTCTATTAAGTTACAACCTAGGTGGTTGTTACACTTCCTTAAATGGTTAAGTCACATTAAATGAAACTTGTGAGGTTGTTTTCCTTTCTTCTTGGTAGCTACTTGTTGAGAAAAAACTAGTGAACATTGAAAGCAATCTTAAGTTAAGGAAGTTCTTCAAGGATGAATGGAACCTGATTTGGAAATGAACTTAGGGAGAGTTGGATTAGGGTTTGGGCAGGGTTGCTGAAATCTTTTTTAAGTATCCAAATTAATTAAATATTAATAATCTCCTAGGGTTATGTACATCTCGATGACGCTATTCAGGGCTACTTGGCACATGCCAAATATAGGGTTGTACCTTTGAGAAGAATGGGATCTTCTCAAGGATATAGCGTTGCAGTCAACATGTGGCAACACCCTTCTGCATTGATCATCTAGATCTACACACTTATGGACTTGAACTTAGTTTTCTCTAGGACTGGGTAGTAGCATAGTTACGATATGAAGTATCCCTCTAGGACTCAGGGTACCTTGGCACACGGGGTTGACCTAGGTTGACCTAGTATGCCAATATATCCTAAGTCTTTGTGAGCCCCTTCCTATCATAACCTATGTTGTTAACTAGAACTAGGGTTAAACCTTGGGCAAGAGGACTGATGGAAGTTAGTAAAGGACATTCTAGATAACAATAGAGTGGGGGTGAAGGACATATTCGGATTGACGAGTATGCCGTCAAGGAATAAGTAATACGAACAGTATGTTAGAAATATTTGGCCAAAGTATCACAAGCTATTGATTGTGTTGTCCTATGTCACCTAGTCTAAGGATCGTGATGCAGATGAATATTGGTAACAAATATTTAGTTAGGTTCCTTAGATAGATCACTCAATACCCAGAACAAGGTAAGAGAACCAAGTATACGTAGTATACGAAAATTACTCAATACTTAGTGTTAAACTTGAATAGATCGGTAGTTCACTAAGTCATGAAATGAATAGATTGGTAGCTTACCGAGTCAACACAACTGCATATGGTTATATGTTATAAGAATGGTTATTATGGAATGTGTGTTCTAAATTACGTATTTAGAACAGAGAACATTACTCAAAAAAAAATTCCTTGTTTCTAAAGTCTTAAAATAGGAATGTTACAAGATATATATTTTTTGATCTTAATAGACACATATTAAATTATCCTCCTTTACTTATTATTTTAATTAGGTTGATTTCCTCTCCCATGAGTGATGTGACACTTCTTTTCTACCAAATGGGCTTGACCACTTCTCTACCAAAGTTATATAAAAATCAATGTTTTCCTAAAGCATTGGTTGAAGTATTTTATTTTGGAATTGCCTTTATATGGTGTTGAAATCTTGCCAAGAAGTACACAAGGAAACATAGTTCATTTTTCTTATTATACTCTTGCTTGCATTAATATCGAGACTACTTGCAAACCAGATTAGCTCTAGCACTCCTTCATTTATTCTCGCATGCTACCAAAGCACATCTCCTGACACATTTGGACATATTATTGGGAAAAAAATGAGGGAATCACAAAGCATAACCATCATTGGAATTATCTATGTACTACATTTTCAGATTGGAGGTGTTATTACATTCCTAGATGATTTTCTTTATTTAGATAGATTTCAATTCATAGTCCTATATAATACATTTTCTTTAGAAAGTAGAATTTACAATAGTTTCATTTCCATGTAAGAAGCTTCCATTGATGATGTATTCTCATCCTATCCTGTGGATTTGTCTAGGAAAAATTCGGAGGAATTTTTGTGCATAGAGTTTTGTTAATTCTTCACTATTAAATTACAAGTTGAGTTCATTGCATTCATTATTTATATTTTATTAGCACACGAGCCAAGATTCTCTTGAAATATTCCTCCCTTCATATCCCTATGGATTTGTATGGGAAGTGAGTTTGAATAATCTTCCATGTACGTGCATTATTTTTAGTTTCCTTACATGTAGAAAGCTTCAGTAGATACGATTGTTTTACCAAGGAAGCTTTAGGGGAAAAAATGTTTCTAATAATATTTTCAATCTTCCCATGATTCTGAGGTAGAACCAAAGGAAGTCATATCCAAAATTACAAATTAGGAAAATCTTCTTTTTAATTAGATTAGATTAAATTCATTCTGCAATGGGGAAATAGCCACATCCGGCTATTTCACTTTGTTTAGTTTATTTTATTTAGAGTAGAAGTAATTTCCATTTTATTAGAAGAAGTTGTATTGTCTATGTAGATTTCTTTATTTAATTCCAGAAAACACAAAATCCCAAAAACATTAGATTAAATTAGTTAGTTTCTTTTATTTGTCTTATTTCCTTTCTTTTAAAAATCATTGAAAATACAAAAACAAGTAGATTAGATTTACTTTATTGTTTCAATTAAATAGTTTCCTTTTGTCAAATTAACTAGCTGTACATAGATTTAATTAGATTTAAAGAGATTAATCAATTTGGTTTAATTTAAATTTGATTTCACTTATTTTTAATTTAGGCACATAGATTTAATTAGATGGGAATTAACACAACTCCCTATGTTTCCTTAGTCGGCCTATGTTACGCAGATGAGACATACCTCTTGCAGATTCTTTGTGTTTTTGATTTCCTTAGATTAATTGTTTACACATCCACATGACCATCCAAGGCCCTAGACAACCTATACAAAGAGTGTGTGATCCAAGAGTTCCACAACCCAACATTGTAACATAATTGATTGACATTGATTAGGGTCTTAAGAATCTCATATTCCAAACTACACCAATTCAACCAAACACCGTCTCACAATTGATAGCCTTGAACTATGAAGTGAAAAATGATAATGAGTTTTGGCACAATCATCTTGATCAAGATTATATGCCACAATCCATATATTTTTCCTTCCCACACATGTCTTATTTCACTTTCCATGACCTTTTCTAGAGAATATTATAGAGAAACACAAGATAATTCCCATGTATTCCGAACCCATTCGAGGTATATTTGATGATATTGACATTGATCAAAAACTTCATGTAGCCATTATCCTTGATAACTCCATTTCACCTAAACAAGTTAGACAGACGTTAATTTCCTTAAATAAATAAATACCCATTGTTCTCGTATAAGACATTCATTTTCCTTGATTTACCTTTTGACCATTTCTACCCATTTTCATGTATTCCACCTATTCACCTTATTTATGAATTCCATATTCATCTTTCCATCTAATATCGGTTGTCTTGACATGACCTTAGGATTTTAAGTCAATCCTAGAGTCACATGTTTATTATTAGATGTATAGACACCAACGCCCACTAGGACACTTACGCTAGGCACTCTCTTACTCTCTCGACACCCCTAACCTCTCTATACTTTTCTCACATCTTTTGGGTCATTTCTAGCCATTTCAACATCTTATCTTTTTACTAGTTGGCATTTTTGGGTTAATTAATAAATTCAAGAAAGGGAATCATATAAATAAATAGTTATGTGATTGTAATAAGGGACCAAGCACTAAGCATTAGTTATCACCACCTAAAGTTGCATCCAAAGGCTATTCATGAGCATTCAAACATCCACTCTAGCATCCATTACATGGAAAGGGACTACATTCTTATGTATACACTTCATAGGATGGAATTCTATTGTATTCCATTCACATATCTATTACATTTTTTGATATCTAGCTACTTTTATCACTATCAAGTGTGACATGCACAAGAGCCACCCAGGGCATGATTTCCGGACACACACATAGAACTACATTGGATCTAAAATATAGTACATTGTTAAGTAATAAGATCACTTATTTGACAACCGAGGATAGTTTGACCCCTCAAATTGTATCTTTCTTATTTAGGATTTTATGTCTCTTTGAGGTTTTTGCAGGTCATTATTCTATTACATGTTTCCAGCTGACCTCGATGATCATTGTATGACCTCATAACGACCACCAAGCCAAAGGACAACAAATAACTTGTAACCTAAGAAATAAGGTATTCGAGAGGATTTTCATAGTCATAGGAACCCACTACCAGTATGTAGCCCATGAAGGCACCTCTACCCCTTTCTGGGTGTCCCTATATAGCTTATACCCCCATATCTCGATTTTTCTCGATTTAGTGTGACATTCTATGCTTTAGATTTTTCAGTTTTCTATCTCTATACATCTTTGTGATATTTTTGAAATAGACAATTCATTCCATCCCTTCATTTAAACTAGGGTTTCACATTTCCTAGCTTAGTTTACTTGGGTTAGTTTTTGTATTTAATTTACAATTCATTTATTTCTACAATAGCAATCAAATTAGGCATCTATTTTTCCCATATTTTTATTAATCAATTTCTGTAATGTGTGAAACTTATACTATATCTATGAGCTACTATATGGGGTGACTGATTCACCCAATGTATTCCCCCTCGTGTGGAGTATATGAAATGTTGCTAAGAGTATGCACCCCAATGATAATGATAGGACCTGATGTCTAAATTTACTATATCCTTAGAGTTGGAGGGAATGTGTATGGTAAAAACCAAGGTACATGTAAACAAAGTTGCTAGATACATACATTAGTAGAAAAATTAGTAAGCATGTAATAAAAAATAGTATAAAAATAAAATGTGCATACAAGATAGACGATGAAGAGAGGGTTTGAAACATCGGACATCACTCACAATGTCACAAGACAATCAAGTCCACAATGGAAAAAAACATACAAGAAAATATCAAAAAATACATAGGGCATAACCCAAAAATAATTACATATAAGTAGAAAGTAATTACAAACAATGTCAAGAAAATTATAAAAAAACAATGATGGAAAATAGTTCCTACAAGGAAAATGCTACATGAAGCACCCATTAACATGTTAAAGATATGATAAGTATTTCAAAGCATATACGTATCAGTATAGAGTAGTGTGTGAAGAAGTAGAAGTAGTAAATAATGAAATAATAGCACCTGTAATATGTGAGAATGAATATACCCCTAGGATCCTTGGTGGGACTTTGGTAAGAGGTACAATGCAAAGAATCATTGTTGTGTGTAAATATATATAAGAATTATGCATTCACAACTAGATAACAAGTGAATGTGCATGTGTATATAGAAAATATATTGACATACTATCATTCTAGCATAGGAAAATAAGTGTACATGTAAGTGTAAGAAAACAAGAATTAATGCATTCAAGATATGCAATATGCAGTTTATGAGTGATATGGAATGGTATAGAATATAAATTTGATATAGGAAATGTGCTCGCCAACAAATGGGTATGAGTATGAGATGAGTTTTATTTATAAAGACCCCTTAATAATCAAGAATGAACCATATAATAAGATTATGTCATTGGGAAATGGTTTGATAATGTTTACTAGAAAGATAGATTAATGAAGCATAGAGAGTCTAAAAAGTGTGAGTGATGTGAATTTCATTTCATATTTATACCTTCAACAATTAAGTATGAACCGTGGAAATAGAGTGCATCATAGGGTAATGATGATTCAAGTTGTGTATCAATGTTTATAAGAGGGACTAGATATAAAGCGTAGAGTGTAATGTGTATGTGTAAAGAGTAGAAATAAATAATGTTATTGGAAAGGGGGAAAATATCATGATTCCCTCCAAAGTGATTGATGAATGGAAGAATAAATTAACATCACTTAGGATATTGTCATTGTTATGGTTGAATCCTAATAGATCCGGATCGAGAGAGTTGATAAGCGATAGTGTGAAGCTGATCATATAGAGATCTTGTGTGGCATATTTTATACATGTCCATCACATATTATTCATTAGTTAAATGTGGTTTTGGATAACCATGTGCATACCATCAAGTGATATTTTGAGAATATCCCGGGAAGGAGTCATTAAAAATAGAAACACGACCAAAAGGCATAGGAAATGTGATATCAACATGATTAGGATCCGAGTTCCACCAATGTAGTCTAGCCAAGAATTCCCAATGTTGGAAGAAAATTGGACTGAGGGGGTGAATGAGTCCTACAAATTCCTTATTTCATTTAACAATATTTTTAGCAATCAATAAGATTCATGCATTCACACACATTTAAAAATAACATATTAAGTGTGCACGATGCATTCAAAGAACCATAACACATGCAAGAGATCATAGACACAATATTTAAGTGGGAAATCCTCATGGGGAAGAAAACCCACTGAAACATAAACTTTATTTATTCATGCTTCAAATTTAGTGAGGCACTAACCCCTAGTTTAGTAGAGCACCAACCCTAAAAGCAGCACCAACCCCTAAATTAGTGAATCACCCACTCCACAAGTAGGCTATAACCCCTAATATGAAAAATAACCAACTCAACCACCTGAATATGTATTATCTTTGATTCTATTGCTGCCACAATTGATGGAGATCACTTATTCAACTTACAAACCCTAGGTATTTAATATTGCACAATCTTCTTCCTTCTCAAATTTTCTTTCCTCTAATATATTGCACACATGATGTAAAATTTTCCTCAACCTAAAACACATATGATCATCCATCAAATCATGCCTTCATGCCTACCAATAACTCTCATATAGGTCACACTTTGTCCCCTTGCAAGACTAGCTCTCAAATGGAGCTCAAAATTCACTTTTATATGTAATTATTATCTCTAACCCAAAGGATGTTGGTCCCTCATGATACATTTGACCCATAAACACTTATAAAATTCAATTACATCCATTACAATGGTCACATATGAACCAAATAGTTAAATCGTATCCAAAAACCACTTATTATGCACTAAAGTGTCTCAAAACCCTACCATTGGAATGAGAAAAAATCACTTATACCAAAACCATACTTGGTCAAGCTTCCAAATTCACCATACATGAGTAAAATAACATAACATTATCATACATGGTCACACATTTACATTAGATAATCAAATTATTTCATTTAATGGTCCCAATAGCTCATTTCCTTCACCAAATAACCACACAACAACTGAATCTTACTTTAGGCCTCAAGAATCCTCAAGATGAACTCAACTATGGCATGTGTCCTCTCAATGGAAATTCCAGAATATGTAGAACACATTTATGCAAGCTATACTGTTGAAACATCCCTTGGTTCAAAATTGTCACATCCCATAATTTTAGTTTATTTAGATGATTGGATGATTCGTAAAATGATAAATGGGTTACAAAGGTGAGAGAGTAAGCATTATCAAAAATATCGGTATGAATAAACACACACATATGTACATATTGAAAAGGATATACACACAAATGTGTAGTTGCATGTGTAACAGTGCAACAACGCTTATTGACTGAAAGATTCGTAAAGTGCTTAACATTTATGATGCATTCTTTTTGCTTAAATATTCATATGTACTTACTTTACTAGGTATGACGATTTAATGCATGGTTGGTCCGATTGGTTCTTGTACTTGTGATGAATATGAAGATTACCTTGTTACGATATTTTTATAAGTTACTATGCCTAATGTGATAATTTTTTTTTATAATATTTACTTGGTGATGAGAATTGTCCACTATGCTTTATGAAGTGTATTACACTTACTTGGTGAAAGTAATAAGTTAATGTATTGATATATTGTTAGTTACTATATTGGATATTGAATTAATGGTTACTTATCATGATGGGTTTTTTGTTTTCCATACATTGATATGTTCTATAATTTATGAAGCGACTTGCCTTGTAAATATGGAAAATGACATGATTGGGAGCCTTGCTGATTTCTAGATATTACTATTGATGCAAAATCACAAAGCACCCACGGATGTTGATCAGATTTCTAGGTTGATCACTTTCTAGCACTCTAGCATCTAGTGTGATTGCACAACATTGACTCCTTTCTCCAAGTGTGGGACTTGGAGAAATGAGAAACAAGTCTCTAGAGAAGGCTGGTTCCTATTCCTCTGTTCAGATGCACACGAAAAATGTAGAGAGTTTAATCAAAACCTAATCTAATATTTCCAAGGAGACAAGGTAAGAATATGCACAAAAATAAACCTAAGCTAACAGAGGTGATGCATCAAGGAATGAAGAACACCTATCTTTCCAATAAACACAGACCACTCAAATGTGACGTAAGATCATGCACAGATAACAAAATTTGTAGTGAAAGACCAGGAGGATGCAAATGAACACAGAGAGGGTTGAGAATCATCCATAGACATGCATTACTTGCTCCAAAGATTGATACAATACACTACAAAATTCCAAGAGGTAGAGTCACATTACAGTTTCAAATGGGAGGTTCGAACTCCACAAATTCACCTACCGAAGAGAAGAAGGGAGGGGAAAACAGGAAAAGTTCGACCTTTTGAAAGAAGCCCCTCCTTACAATATATAGGAAGAATGAGAGAGGGAAGAGAGAGGAAATTCAGATCTACCCCAACCACTTCTAGGTTGCATTTAACTCATCTCATTATGGCAGAAGTGGCGAATCCTGGCAAAACGGCGGTTTACAATGTCTAGCAGAAACGGTGAATTGTGTTGTATTAAAGTTGGTTGTTGAAATGTCACTTCTGTCTATTATTACGTGCCAGAGACATTTCCTGATTTTCTCTCTCCAAACTCCATCAAAATGCAAGATTGACCCTGAATCATGTAGAGAATTTCACCAGCTTTCCATTGATATAAAGAACGTGAAAATCCGAGCTCTGGATCGAAAGATATGGCGATTTGAAGATTCGGGGCAAAAATAGGCCAAAACGGATATTTGAATTTTTTCCCGTGCTCTACCACTTGGATGACACGTGTCGGACTCTTATTCATCCATGGGTTCATTCTCTAAAAATTCCTTTCAGGCCTTTAAACTTGGACACATGACATTATTTTATTGGTTTGGGCCTGAGGGGCACACTTGGCAACTTTTCAACCTTCTGACACGTGGCACATTCTGATTCGTTGGTGGCTCTTTCGGCTTTTCACGTCCCTTTGGCCTGGCTGTCCCAAACTGCCTGGGACAAAAATCTCCAAACCACCTGAAATGGGCTTCCTTGTCCTTCCTTGTAGCGAAGACACGTGGTAATATTTGATTGGCTCTCGGCTCTTTCGGTTTTTCACGTCCCACATTCCTTTGTTCCAACTGTCCCGGATGAAAGTTCCCGTTTCGGCCGATCCGGGTGGTTCGCGTCCTCCACGTACTTTTGTCCCAATTGTCTCTGGACTTTCTAGGACAAATTTCTTTGAACTTCCTAAAATGGGCTGACTGTTTGCTTTCGGCCACTTTTCCTTTTCGCGTCCTTCGTGTACTCACGGCCCATGTCCCTTTGCTGCGCGGACCGTCTGGCGGTTTTTCGGCCGATTCGGGCCCCGACGTCCCAACTGTCCCTAGTGCTGCCTTAGTCAATTTTCTCTGTATTTCAGCCTCAAGCCTGGCTCTTTGCAACTTTTTCACATACTTTTAAAACGTTGGGTTTTCTTCTTGGACAGGAGGGTTAGAGAGAAACCGAGGGGACCCCAAAACATGATTTCAGGCCTTGAATCATTCTACTTGCTCGGGACTGACAATCTGATGCATGTTATCAAAATTACCTTTGGGGGGAATTTTGGACAACATTTTGGTGACTCAGTGGGGTCACCTGCCTGCTAGGTAGAAGATCAGTGGCCTTTTAACAATCCATTGGGCATGGAGTAATAACCTGAAGCCAACTTGATCTCTGATCCCGATCCTGATACCACAACTCATTCTTCGAGAGCACTCTGAACTATATAAATTTAACTTGAGAGTGAAAAACCCTGTGCTAAATCACTTAGGAAAAAGAAACCTAACTACAACAAGACAATGTGCATACGCACTTAGAGGAACTGAAATCTAGGCTAATATTTACAAGGGTAAACCTTTTCCTTTTTAGTAGCAATGTTTAAGATAGATTCCATTAACTAGAATTGGGAGTTCTTCTCCATCCAATGTAGACAATTGGAAGGCATTACCACTTTTACATCTCATAACCATGTAGGGGCCACTCCAAATGGCATCAAACTTGGAATGCCTTCCAGGTTTCACCCGATCTGCATCCCATTTCAGAACTAGGTCCCCCTCCTGGAAGGTCCTTGCTCTTGCCTTCTTGTCAAACCATATTTTTACTAAGGTCTGATCCTTTTCAATCATCAAAGTGCATGTTCTCTTATTTCTTCCAATTCCATCAACTCTGCGTACCTGGCCTCCATTGGTTTGAACTCAGACAACTCCAACTACTTCATGAGCTCCAATGCTGGAAATTCTAATGATATAGGCAATACTGCCTCTTTCCCATAGACCAATTTGTAGGGAGAACTACCTGTAGACCTCTTTGGTGTTATCCTATCAGCCCATAATGCTGATTTTAGCTTGGTATGCCATGTCCTTTGGTTTTCATCCAGAGTTCTTCTTGATGATCCTTAGCAACTTTTTGTTCGTGGACTCTGCCTGTCCATTACCCTGTGGGTAATAATTTGAAGAGGTGCTCAAATAGATTCCATTCTTGACAGCCCATTCTGTAATCTTGGAACCTATGAATGCTAATGCATTATCTGATATGATAGTGGCCGGCACACCGAACCTGGTCACTATTTCTTCATAAAAGTCTAGTATGTTAGACTCACTTGCCTCTTTGAGCGCTACTGCTTCGGTCCACTTGGTGAAATAGTCCGTCGCCGTGAGAATCCACTTGTGGCCTTGGCTTGAGTTTGGGTTGATGACCCCGATGAAGTCCAATCCCCATTGCATAAATGGTTGGTCAACCAAAATTGGGTGCAATGGAAGCTGCTGCTAGTCTTTCTTTTCCCATGAAGAGTGCACATTTCTTGCACTTTCTTATCCATGTATAACAGTCATTGAACACTGTGGGCCAATAATACCCTGCTTTCATTATCTTGAGAGTTGTTACTCATGGGGCAAAATGTCCTCCGAGAATCTCCATCGTGAAAATCTCATAACACCCTCTCAATTTGACCTATCCCAATGCACCTCATTAGAACTCCATTGATGTCTTTCTTAAACAAAACACCATCAACAAACACATATGGAATGGCTTATAATCTAAAGTATCTCCTCTTCGCTTTGCTCATTTCTGGAGGGCATAAGCCCATCTGTAGGAAGTGTATCACATTCTGAGTCCAACAGGGAGTGGGCACATCATCATTTTCCTATTCTTGACCATCTTGTAGTACCAAGACAGCCTCGTTTTCATTACCTACTTCAACTTGTTGACTCAAGGCTAGTTGTTCGCATAGTCCCTTCCCACATACTAGTTTGGTGACCTTAATCTTGATGTCATATTCCATGACACGGGTTATCCATCCTGCATGTTTCTCATTCAGATCCTTGTTTAGGAGGAAGTCCTTGACTCCCACATGAGAGACCAATAATTGGATCTTGTTGTTTGAGACTAGGTGCTTGAATTTCTTTAAACTCTTGATCACTGCAAGTACATGCTTTTCAATGAAAGAGTACCTAGTTTCGTATTCTTCCAAGCATTGACTGAAGAAAGCAACTGGTTGTTCTAATCCTTCTTTGTTTTGTTGTGCCAGGATTGCAGAAATTGTGTCTCCACCACCAAAGGCGTATAGCATGAAACCCTTGGAGAAGTCTGGATTGATGAGAGTGGGAGCTTGAGATATAGCCTCTTTTATTGCCTCAAAACTTGCCTTGCCTTCAGATGTCCACTTAAATGCCATGCTCTTTTTTAACATCAACGTTATTGGCTTTACAAGAGCTACAAAGTTTGGAACAAACCTGCGGAAAAAATTGATCCTTCCTAAGAAGCTTTGAAGAGCCTTCTTGTGACTTGGCAATGGCAACGCTCGAATTGCTTCAACTCTTTCTGGGTCAATCGTCAATCCCTCCTTTGAAACAATATGGCCTAGAAGTTTCCCCTCATGAGCCAGGAATATGCATTTTTTGGGATTCAATGATACCCCAAATCTTCTACACCTCTGAAATACCTGCCTCAGATGAAAGAGGTGATCCACTGCATTTTTGGAGAATACAGTGATGTCATCAAGATATATCAGAACTATTTTATTGATCAACCCTTGAATGCCATATCCATTGCCCTTTGGAAAGTGGCTCCAGCATTTGATAGGCCAAATGGCATCTTCTTGTAGGCATATGTGCCCCATTTGGTGGTGAAGGCTATCTTGAACTGGTCTTCCTCCTTCACCATAATCTGATTATAGCCTGAATATCCATCTAGCAATGAAAACCTTTCTGAACCAGCTACAACCTGCAATATTTGCTCCATGGAAGGGAGTGGGTAATGGTCCTTGAGAGAGGCTCTATTCAAGTCTCTAAAGTCAACACACAATCTAATCTCCCACTCTTCTTTACATTTGGAACTAAGTTGGCAACCCAACTAGAATGCTTGATTGGGAATATGATCCTTGACTCAATCAGCTTGTCCAATTCTTTTCTCATGAGAGGCTCCATGTGTGGGTTGACTGGTCTTTGTTTCTACCTGACAGGCTTAGTATTTGGATCCAATTCAATGGTATGCTGAGCTAAGTTGGGATTGAAACCTTTCAAGTCTTCATAGCTCCAAGCAAACACATCAGGGAACTCTTGGCATAGCTGTATGAACTCATACCTTTCTTGTTCAGTTGTCATCTTTCCAATTTGCAATGGTTTGTTCTCTTCTACCAAGATGGATACTAAATCCTCTCTCTTGACCTAAATGTTTGTTTTCTCCTTCCTAAACTAATCATTGGGATTAAAAATGGACTCTAAAGTGATAAGTCCCTTGGGCAGCTTTTTAGTTCTTAGGCTGTACCACTTGGTCACCATCTTCTTGTTCCAATTTTTCTTGATTCTTGGTTGAGAACTCACTTCTTCTTAAGAAATGGATGATTTTCTGGTCATTTTCAAACACTTGCCAACTGACATTGTTATCCGGCACTGAAGGCCTCACAATCACATGGATGTTTGGTTGTACCTTGTCTTGTTGAATACTTTCCACAATGTCAAAGGCTTCCCCTACTACTGCAAGCCTATCAGCAGCTTGATTCTCTTTCCTAGGAATGGATTTGATGCCAAAACCTTCAAAATCTTCCATGAGGTCCCACACCCTATTCTTGTAGCACTTGAGTAGATCATTCTTGGCAGCATGCTGTCCCTTGACCTGATTTACAATCAATTCACTATCCCCAAAGACTTGCAAGTTCTTTATTTTCTTCTTGATTGCCCAATGCATCCCTTGCACCAAGGCTTCATATTCAATAGTGTTATTGGAGCATGCAAACTAAAATCTAAAAGCTGAATAGTACTTTACTCCTTGAGGTGAAACAAGCATGGCTCCACCTCTTGCACCTTGTCTACTCCTTGATCCGTCAAAAAATAGCTGCCATACCTCATTGTCATCCTTGTGGTTTGGCTTGGTGATGCTAGGAATAGGTTGATTTTCTTCGTGTATACAATAGACCCCTAGCTCAGATTCTTCTACTTCTTGATAAGGATCAAAAGCATGTATCTTGTTTGCCCATTCATCAAGAGTTAGATCCGGGATGCTTCCAACCTTAGTGTCAGCTTCATCAGAGCTTGGGTGATCTTCTTGATCAAATGCTGAGCAATTGGCATTAATCTGACTTGGAGTGTAAGGCTCAATATGGAAGTTTGCAATAGGTTCTGACCTGATTGTAGCTTTGGTTCCATACCTCGTTCTAAACAACATGTGTGACCAATCAGCAGAAAGATAGCCTCCAATTTTGGCTGTGAAGTCTCTTGACAAACATAGGGAAAAGAGTGGTGGAAGGTCTATGACTGATACATCTTGTAAAACAACAATGTTTGGACATGCATGCAAGGTAAGGCTCAAGTTTTTAATCACTCCAACTGTTGCTACTACTTGTCCCATCTAGCTGCACTACCCCTTTGGATATTGTTTCATACTGGAGCCCTAGCTGATCAGCTATTTGTTTAGGCATTACTGAGCTACTTGCCCCAGAGTCTATCATGCAATTGTGCACTAGCTGATTTCCAATGATCAATGAAACATAGAAAGGAGGGGGTTTCAGCATTTTACCTTGTTGTCCTCCATGATTTCCTTCAAGCTAGGCAACATTTGTAAGCACTTTGTCTTGCATCTGAACTTGCTAATTCGAAGTTGGCCAGTCCTTCATGGCAGCTTGCAGCAGATCTCTTTGGCTTGGGATGGATAGGGATTCCCACATTGATATATTGACATTTGTCTTCTTCATCTGATCAATGATACTGAATGGTGATGAAGGGTCTCTTTGTTGTCCCTTTGCTTGTACATTCACTCCTTGCATGTGGGCAGCAACAACTGGTATTTGAGTTGGCCTAGGGGCTGTTCTTGGCTGCCCTTGTGCATTTGAAATTGGATTTTACTTGCCAACCATTTGTGGAGCCATGGAAGGTTGTGGATTGGTTGGGGCTAATGGCTGTTCTTCACCCAAATTCCTCCTTTTTGACCTTGTGTTGGCTGCAACACCTTGAGAAACTGCTTGGTTCATGCCACAAAAATCCTCTGCTTGCCAATTTACCAATGTGGTGTCAATTGGGGTTGATTGATGTTGGAATGTTTGTTGTTGTTGGCTATTTCCTTGACTGCCCTCACCCTTCACACCAATAGTTGTCACCATTAATGCTTGATTGAGAGCACCATTGAATCACATGGATTGGTTATGAGGCTCATTGCATGGAAAACACCAATCATACTCTTGGGCAATGTTGTTTTGTGTTGGCACCAATGCCTTAGAGGCAGATATGGCATTTGGATTATAGGGCTGAAATGGTCTATTGGCAGGAGGCCTTGTTTGATTTATATTTGCAGCTGGATTAGGAGGCCTTTGTGGTTGGTATGGCTGCTTGTTAGGCTGAGCTTGGGGCTGATAAGAAGGTCTCAAACCTTGGGCTTGTTGCCTCTTGAGAGTAACCAGCTCATTGCCTAGGTTTTGCAATTGCTTCATGACTTCTTGAAGCTCATTTGGGGCACTTGGAGATGAAGTAGAAGCTTCATTTGAACTCTGATTTCTAGGAGTGGGAGAAGGAGCCAAATTAGGTACTTGATTGGTGTTTGGACTCTCTAAACTTGTAAACAATGGTATGGGAGGTCTAGGGGCAAGTTTTCCAGCTTGGATCAAACAATTTTCAGCCCTAATGGCAATGCTATAAGCCATAGGGATAGTTATGCCTCCCATGGAATGAATCAACATAGAAATATCAGAATTTAGAGCTTTGAGATAGTAGAGAAAAGCACCTTCTGTTGTTGGCTTGACATCACACCGGAATTCTCTCCCAAGTCTTTAGAAATCTGAAGTTGAAATCGGTCAGCTACTCCAAAAGAGACAAGTTGTCTCCCTTTTCTCCAAATTGCTCATGAAGTGCTATACATAGCTGATTCCAATTTGTGATAGAACCAACTCCAAGGCTTCTAAACCATTGCAATGCTTTCCCCTTGAATGAAGATGCCAGTAACTTGACAGCCACTTGCATTTCATTGATTTCATGGATTGCACAAAGGTTGGCAATGTCTTTAACATGATCACCTGGAGTAGTCTGATTTTCTCCAGTGAAGTAGGGAATGTTCTTCAAGGCTGCAATAGGAATTGGATGTTGTGCATTGAGGGAAAGTGGGCTGCTGCCTGTGAAGTTGACATAGGGGTTGTTTTGTGCCATTCTAATTGGTCTTAAAACCCTTGTTGACTGAATGAAAGGCCTACCAGGTGGAGGAGTTGAGAGAGTTCTGTTTGGTGGAGATGGAGACCTTTGAATCCTTCTTCCTCTTTACCTTCTTCTTGGAGATAATTGCAGGTATTCAAATAGCACTTCTTCTTCTCCAACTCTTGACCTTGTGGTGACTCTTCTCATGAGTTTTCAGGCCTGCACTACTAAAACCAATTGATTCTTCCCCTTGGAGTCGCCAGATATGCAAATAATAGCTCTTTTTCAAGCAAGAAAATTACAGCAGATGCACATCAACTTTTCTACAATAAAAATGAGACCTCTAGTGTCCCACCGGCATGCCAAAACTGTTGATGCAAAATCACAGCACCCCTGGATGTTGATCATATTTCTAGGTTGATCACTCTAGCATCTAGTGTGATTGCACAACATTGACTCCTTTCTCCAAGTGTGGGACTTGCAGAAATGAGAAAGGAGTCTCCAGAGAAGGCTGGTTCCTATTCCTCTGTTCAGATGCACACGAAAAATGTAGAGAGTTTACTCAAAACCTAATCTAATCTTGCCAAGGAGATAGGGTAAGAAGATGCACAAAAATAAACCTAAGCTAACAGAGGTGATGCACCGAGGAATGAAGAACACCTATCTTGCCAATAAACACAGACCATTCAAATGTGATGCAAGATCATGCATAGATAACAAAATTTGTAGTGAAAGACCAGGAGGATGTAAATGAACACAGAGAGGGTTGAGAATCATCCACAGACATGCATTACTTGCTCCAAATATTGATACAATACACTACAAAATGCCAAGAGGTAGAGTCACATTACAGTTTCAAATGGGAGGTTTGAACTCCACAAATTCACCTACCGAAGAGAAGAAGGGAGGGAAACAGGAAAAGTTCAACCTTTTGAAAGAAGCCCCTCCTTACAATTTATAGGAAGAATGAGAGAGGGAAGAGAGAGGAAATTCAGATCTACCCCAACCACTTCTTGGTTGCATTTAACTCATCTCATTATGGTAGAAGTGGTGAATCTTAGCAAAACGATGGGTACGTCTAGCGAACGGTGAACTGTATGTTGTATTAAAGCTGGTTGTTGAAACGTCACTTCTATTTATTATTACGTGCCAGAGACGTTTCCTTATTTTCTCTCCCCATTGTCCATCAAAATGTAGGATTGACCCTAGAATCGTGTAGAGAATTTCACGAGCTTTCCATTGATATAAAGAACGTGAAAATCCGAGCTCTGGATCAAAAGATATGGCGATTTTAAGATTCGGGGCAAAAAAAGAGGCCAAAACAGATATTTGAATTTTTTCCCACACTCTGCCACTTGGATGACACATGTCGGATTCTGATTCATCCAAGGGTTCATTCTCTAAAAATTCCTTTCGGGCCTTTAAACTTGGACACGTGGCATTATCTTATTTGTTCGGGCTCGAGTTGCACTTGCAACTTTTTAACCTTCGACATGTGGCACGTTCGATTCGTTGGCAGGCTCTTTCAGGATTTTTGTGTCCCTTGCGTCCCTTTGGCCAGGCTATCCCAAATGCAGGACAAAATCTCAACCGCCCGAAATGGGCTTCCTTGTCCCTCCTTGCGGTGAAGACACATGTCATGATTTGATTGGCTCTCGGCTCTTTTGGCTTTTCACGTCCCATGCGTCCCTTTGTCCCAACTCGTCCCTGAAAAAGTTCCCGCTTTGGCCGATCTGGGCGGTTCGCGTCCTCTGCGTACCTTTGTCCCAACTGTCCCGGACTGTCTGGGACAAATTTCTCTGAACCGCCTGAAATGGGCTGACTGTTTTCTCTCGGCCGCTTCGCCTTTTCGCATCATTCGCGTCCTTAGCATACTCACGGCCCGATGTCCCTTTTGTGCGCGGACCATCCTAGTAGTTTTTCAGCGGATTCGGGCCCCGATGTCCCAACTATCCCTAGTGCTGCCTTAGTCAATTTTCTCTATATTTCGGCCTCAAGCCTGGCTCTTTGCAACTTTTTCACATACTTTTAAAACGTTGGGTTTTCTTCTTGGACAGGAGGGTTAGAGAGAAACCGAGGGGACCCCCAAAACATGATTTCAGGCCTTGAATCATTCTACTTGCTCGGGACTGACAATCTGATGCATGTTATCAAAATTACCTTGGGGGAATTTTGGACAACAATTACCAGTGTCACTATTTTTGCTGAAATTAATTGCTTGCAAGATAATATTTGATTATAATATTTGATTATTTACTCTTGGCATTAAAAAATATTGTCATGGACCATGGTACAAAGAATAGAGTCCTTATCAAATACAAAGGAAAGGTTATTTATTTCAATTATCTTTACTTTGAAACTAGTAATAACAAACATGTTTATTTTATGGGTCTTTGACTGATCGATACTCCATTAATGGCGAATAATTTGTTTGATAATATTTAAGAAAATCACATCTTTATCATATTAATGATCTAGAGATCACTATGATGATATGAATAAGTTTGTTTTTAGTATGGTCTAATACCATGTTTAAGGCTTTATATAAATATACTACTATGGTATTTGACCATTACTCATATCAACTATTTAATAATTATGAAATTTTGTTAATAAAGGAAGGTAATATGGTTTTTATCATATTTTAATGTTTGTATTAAAATATATTTTGATTAAATATTTAGTTTTTCAGCCACAAACCCTTGGAAAGTTTAAACCATTTATAAATAAACCCACCATTATTAAAGGGCGGTGTAGACACTAAAATTAGGGTCACACTCCCTTGGTCCCCCATTAAATAAAAACCTTGAACACATCCACCTAGCCATGGCCCCCTTCACCCCAATATAATATTAATTTAATTCACTTAATTAAATTAATTCATTATCCTCACCTTATTTATTATTTAAATATCCTAATTGAGATAATGCCCACATATCCACCTCACCTAGACACCTCCTCTAGCCACCTCGTCCTAAGACCTATTCTTAGTAAGTTGCCATAACTAACTAAAACCTACCCAAACCCTAAAAATCAATGCCTACATTCCCTCTAACCACATTCCCACATGTTAGAAGGAAGTTTCTAGTCTGATCCATGGGGCAAAATAAAATGAGATCCTAGAAAGTCAAGGGGATCTTCCTAGTTTAGTAAACCTAGAAAATCCTACCCTAGTGACACCGATTACCCTTAACCGCCGGTTAAGTGGAACCACAAACTAATTATCTTTTAACTACCAAAATAACCTTATTTTGAGGTTAGAATTTTTCTATGTGAGAGAGAGACATCTTCTCGAAAACAAGTGATGAAACCGATCTACATCCAAGTAGAACCAAACCGTACTGAAGATCGTAACACCCATAGCTAGTACCTAAAGTAATCACATAGCCACCTACCTTCATGGGAGCATCCGGGAAGCGCCAGCACTACACCAAGTTCATTTGATCACCCACCATCACCAACCCGACATCAAGCTCATACAAATAGTAAGTTTGTTAACCTGCATCGGTTCCTTGTCATTTGAGAAGATCCCTTTACACTTGTTATTGTTTTCTACTTTCATTTCCATTCCCCACCCTTTTACCTCCATATAAACTTGACCATCCTTTTTCCACACCCTTGCACTACCCATACCTAGACCTCTATCATTCCTGTGCATATTCAGGATCCATACGAATCTCGCCATTTCCCTTCCACCTTCATCTAATCCCGGATCTATCACCCAACCAAGTTTTATTGAGTTTCTTGTACCCACCATACCGACGCCGATCACCCATAACCATCATTGGTTAACCTAAACCGATGTTAATCTCTGTGTCTTTTACCAAAACCTAGATCAGAGCCTAAAACCACCACTAAATACCCTAAATTATCCAGAATCTGACCCTGACCAATAATAGTATCCTGATAGTTACCTTGATCTTTAGATTCAATCATAGCTTAGCCTGGTGTGAACGAATTTGCTTATTATAGATGAATAAGATACCTAAATCAACTTCTATACGAGGGATTTACTTTATTACCAAAGCATTAAGTTGTTTTAAACGAAGGATTAACAACATCTAGGAAGTATCACACTTCTCAAATCTAGCACATGCTAGGCAGTCCACTACATATATTGTTTAACTTTTATTTAGTGGTCTTTTCTTCCATTTCAAGTAGTTCCTCCAAGAAAAAATGAAGCTCTCACGATCAGTTGTGGATTTAGAAGTCATACGTGTGCAACAACCTATCAACCAACATTTCAATAGGTATTCCTCCTACGCCCATTACCCTAATTTGTTTCGTCATTTTCTTATAAATGCTCTAGAATTAGGTGAAACATTTTGGCACGCCCAGTGGGACCCATTCAGGGTTCCTTGCATTCATTCATTTCTAGGTGAAAATTTACATGTTTGTTTCCTTTCTAAAAGGTTCTCACATTAAAATTTCTCCCTTGGAATCTTCTCTTCTTTCTATTGTCTCAAAGCAATCATGTTTTGGTGCTTAAAAAGAACTCTTCTTCTATTTCATTTGCATTGCATTAGTGAAAGATCATACTTTCTCCTATTCCTCTTATTGTGTCATCGAATTCCATATTTCAATTTGGGTTTAAAATTAACTTCATTTCATCCTACTTTTCTACATTAGCTCACATTAAATGAGGGCAACCTATACACTAGAAGTCATGACCAGCTGATGGTTGACAAATGAATTGTAGAAAAGCACTTCTTTCTCTTTCTCTTTCTCTTTCTCTAAGTCTTAGTAAACCTCACAAAAATTGAAAATATACACATTGTTAAACACAATATTTCTGGAGGAAGTTGTAGGTGATCACATGATCACAAACGCGCAGTGGGTACCCACTCATTTTACTCTGCCGAGTCATACTTCAAAGTGAGGCCTTCCCCACCATAACATATCTAAAACCTCCTCTTACAGATCTCCTTCTTCATAGGACGTCATCCTCACCAAAACTATATTCTATAGTTCATGAGTCAGATCCTTAAATAGAATAAGCTAAACAAACATAATAGAAAAATCACTCGTATGATCATATTTTTCTTAGTGTTTCTTCTTGGTTTACATTTTAAGGTGAGAGGTCACACTCTTCATTTTTTTATTTTTCCTTGCACACACCTCATCACATTTGGTGAATTTCATCTTCATCCGAGTGTTCTATACCATATCATCATCATTCTTAGGATTCTAGGTTTGATTCGACATCAAATTTTAACTCACAATCACATTTCTTCATCACTATTTCAATTTCACAAGAATCGTGTCATTCTAGCGATCACACGGCTACCCTCTAACCGTCATCATCATTTTTACCTAACCAACATCGGTTACATGCTTCTTTTTGGTTGAGCTACCCAAAGGGACACCTATTCAATTCTTTTCTTTTCAAAGTCTTGATCACTATCATCATATTCTCTTTACTTGGTAAACCCCGGTAACATCTTGCATACCGCAAAAGTTGGCCTTATACCTTTTTTTTTTACCAAGTGTCCACTTTCCATAGTGATCGACAATGGTTACCTATAACCAATGTTAGTTTACCCTAACAACATCGGTTAGCATGTGTCATTTTCTAGCTAACACTTTAGCTCCAATTCACCTACCACCACCTATTTATCCTACCTGTGTTGTATTTTCGTGTCACTTACAGAAAGTAGTCTTACCATGTTAGTACTTGTTCACATGGTCTTGATGCGTCAACAAGAAAGTGCCCTCATATTCCATGTTATTTTTCAACCACTCCCACCTAGCCCTTCACCACCTTCCATTTTATCACCCGCCATTGAATCTATCCAACCTATCTCTATCACTATTGGAGACAAGAGTTCACACAACTCCTTGACCAAAATCCTATTGCCTTGTAGTTTTACCTTTCCCACTCATCCAATCAAGATGCCTCAGGTAAGTTGATATATGACATGCCCATATCTATCTCACTGACACTCGCTCCTACTTTTCTCCATCCCCTGCTAACCCCGCATTGCCCGCATCTACCATAACCCTAGTCGTTTCATATATAGGACCTATATATGTTATGATTGTTGTGTTTGTTACATCTATTGTGCTGTCACATCCAATATACCTTTGCCAACCACCCAAAACACAACCTCATCCACCCCTATTGTCTCGCGTATACCCGTAGCTACACTATCACCCCCGGCGTTGGTGACCCTTACCCCTTTTCAAAACATCATCCTTTCTATTCCACAATCTTTAGCCCCCATTGCCACTAGGGTCACCATGAACCTTCCACCTTCATATACATACTATCATCACCTCTTGTTTCATTTGTTATTCACTCGGGTACGTACCCCTATTTCACTTCCTTCTTCTCAATCCACCTATGCGAAACACCATATACTGGAATTCCACCCTTGTTATAGGCCCAACACCAACCCTCTTATGCTATAGGAGGCACCCATCCATCACAACCTACCAACGACCTAATCAAGTTAATAATGGATAAGATGTAGACATTAGAAGCATCGATTTCTAGCTCACACAACACTCTCACCTATGATGAGATTTGTAATGAGCCTATCCACCTATCCATTCCTGTTCATCCATACCCCATGCATTGAGAAATTTCTAAATTCAAACATTTCTATAGCAAGGAAGACCCGTAATAGTATTTGTGGTCTTTCAAACATGGGTGCTACCTAATCACCCATGATGATGCTTTGCTCTTAAGGACCTTTCCCATGTCTCTGACTGGACTTGCATTAGATTGGTATAGTGGGTTACCAAGATACTCTATATTTTCATTTAATCAGGTAGCCCAAGCCTTCTTGGATCTCTTCTCCATCAATATCGTTAAGAAGGTTACAATCACTGACCTATACTCCACGCGTAGTAGTATGATGATGAATATATCACAGATTTTGTTGCTTGTGAGTGTAGCCTAATCAATCAACTCACATTTCAACTACCGCAAACCAAACTCATCAAGCTCTTAATGCAGGCTTGTGCTATACATATCTCACCAACCTTGGAGGTCCAAACTTTCTAAACATTCAACAAAGCATTCACCATGGCATGAAAGCTAGAGATTCGGGCCATTAAAGAGAAGAAAATCTAATTATGCAATAAGAACTCAACATTCAAGTCGAATGATACCTATTCTTCTTCTAAACCACAGAACAATTATTCAAAGGCTAAGGGGACCATTAATGTAGTGGTACTTAAAGATGTCCTAGCTCATCCATAAAATCAAGCTAGCCCCTCATCTAATCTCTCACCGTTAATACTTTTCAATTTAGACGGGAACAATGGAAATATAGCCTAATTGGGGAACCTTATTCTTCTATCTTAGAAAAGCTCATCAAAGTTGGGGCCATCACCCTTCCTCCTATAAAACCACACACTGGTTTTGACCCTGCTCATCCCACACCCACATGGTATAAAGAACACGACTTCTGTAACTATCATCAAGTAAAGGGTCATAGTGACGGTAATTACATCACTTTCAAAAATGTTGTCTAAGAAATGCTCGAAGAAATGTGAGTTAACCATGGATATTCCTAACACACATACCAATCGAACCTACACATATTAGAGAAACCTTTTCCTAAGCATGCCCTTCATCTGATCAAATTGATGAAACCTCAACTCATGATAGCCATACCGCGAGGTCCACGCTATTTTCAAAGTGACACACTGTTGCTTCCCAATGATCACATTTTCCTTCTATAGAGGAAATTCTAGGTCAAAGTCCTCCTTTTTCATTAGAACCCACCTCACCTATTCCTCCATCCATAGAGGAACACCTTTCACCTCCTTCCTTACCTCGTGGAGGAGCCTTCCGCCAATATCGAGTTTGTTTCAACTTTGTCTTCTCCACCTAGGGAACCGTCACCCACATGATAATTCTTCAGTTCATGGAGGATACTTGTTTATCTCCTCCACCCATGGAGGATAGCACTTTATCATCTCCATCTATAGAGGAGCATCCATTTTATCCTCCACCTATCAAGGATCTAGTAGAGATACCTTTTCCTCCAGTGATCATTCTCCATCAGCTACCCAAGATCATGCGGACCTACGTCGGATCTTTTACCTATGGAAGTGAAGCTAGAAAATTCCTTGTCTCTAAGACACATTTTACAAGAGTTTCCATTAAGTCCGAATCAACCTCACCTAAAGACATGCCATTCTCATGCTTATTTGATTGCTTAGATTATGTGGATAGAACCTTACTTTAGGGCGTCTTCTCCTTCATGTCTCAACACAAATGCAAATATCGAGCTTCTTGACACTTCCACTATCTACCCAAAAATATTTCTACCAATCGAACCAAACACAACCACCTCTATCACAAATTCTTCCACAACACCCATCATAGCTCAACATACACCCTCACCCATAACCCAACATACATCTAAATCCAAACCCACACCTACATCATCTTCCTCGACTAAACCTATTACTACCTTAGGGGTCACCCCAACCACCAGCCTTACTCATCCACCTATCAAACTAGATTTAGCTACATCCTCCATAGTCAACACCCAACCTACTCTGGCACCCAAACAGAAGAACCAAACACATAGAACTCACACCCCAACTGTGCTAATCATACCTTCATCACTTTCACCCATTTTGTCCATATTAGGACCTCAACCTTCTAGTGTGGTTAAGAAACCTCCACCCCTCAATAAACCAAAAATAAAACAGCCCATTCCTTCCTCGCAAACCTCTAACATACCTAAGTTCCAAACATGACTTACACCCATACCTCCAATACCCTCAAAGAACTTCTTCACTACCCCTTACACTTCGCCTCTATCCCTCACACCCCTACACATGACCCACGTCATTTACCTTCACATCACCTTTGTTATCCCCTGGGTAACTCACCTGATTCCCCATCCACTTTTTCCTCTAGATCTCATACACCTGTATCACCTTTACCCAAGAAGGTGCAACCCAAAGACAAAAATCCACTACCCTCCAATAAGGTAGTCAAAACAACCATACACCTTCCTTCCCATTCATCTACCATACCCCTACCCAAGAAAACACAACCAACACCCAAGACCAATCTAACACTTAAGACCATAGCTATACCCACTCCCCCTTCCGAAAAGACCATTCCTCAACAATCAGCCGCACCTACGCCCAAACCAAATTTCACTTCCCATTGTGACCCACTAGTAGGGTCCTATGCCAAAATCATAACCAACCTCCTTGAGACTTATGTCATCACATTACTTCCACTCGGACCTTATGAAACCCTCAAACCCAAGCCAAAAGGGTTTGATGACACTAAAATTTGTTCCTACCATCATGTGCCAAGGCATGATATGGAGACCAAAGGCTTTAAAACCATCCTTATCTAGTTATGTCCTCCTGAATCAAACTTTGATGATGATGACCTTCTTGATGAGGACCCCATTTCACCAACACCCATTCCCACAATCCTTCCCTCACTGCCTACTCAACAACCATGACCTCCACCCCTCAACTCTTAGAGCCACCCCCAAGATTCAAAATTAACATGGTTCGCATCAGAGAACTTTCCACACCATCACCTAAATGTCATTGTGCACCCACTCACTTCACAAGGCTTTTCTCCCCCAGTAGGTTTTTTCCCGTCATGTCATTATACCACTCATCCTACACCTTCTCCATTTTCCAACTCCCCTCAGATCAACATGATCCATGTTACTACCCGTGCTCAGAGAGACAAAGGCAAGGAAAAGGCAACTGACTCACCAACCAATCCTATACCCAACATACCATCTGCACCCACACCTAAAATTACTATCCGCAGCCCCACATATCCTATTTCTAATGGGGTCACACATCACACAATGCTCAAACAACTACACCAATCCCCCTCAAAATGTCCTTATATGATCTTGTCTAAACCTTAGAATCCCACCAAAATCTCTCATGGAGTCCTTCAATCTATTGAGGTTTTACCCAATGACCCTACACCCGTAGCCTCCATTATCACACCCCATCATGTAGCCTCTCTCACCAAATTTCCACCTTTATCCACACCTCACCCTACTCACCAAGTAGCCTCCCTTAGCTTCTTAGAGGAAGAGATCACACCACACCAAACAGATGACCCAGACCTAGCTCTCTTCATCTCTATCCACATCGATGATATACGTGTATGATGTGTAATGATCAATGGGGGCACTAGAATTAACATCATTTCATCTCACACCTTCACTCAAATGTGCATACCTAAAAATTACATGCATAAACATCTTGTCATGTTGTGTTCATTCAATGATGCTATCACCTCTACACTAGGCACCATCATCCTCCACATTCATGTAGGCCCCCGCATAGTTCTAAACTTATTTTATGTCTTGGAGGGGGAATTTCAATATAACTTGTTGCTTGGCAGACCCTGGATTCGTGTCATGGGTTGTGTTCCTTCCACTTTACATCACTATGTAAATTTTAAACATGAAGGACACACCTATACTATTCTAGTTGATCCTTCACCTTTTAAAACATGCAACATGCTTTACCAACCTAATGACATGCTTATACCCATTAAGGCATCTACCTCCATGACCACTACCACTTCACCTACACCTCCACTTACTAGTACAGTCGACTACCTCAACCGCACATACCTCCTCCATTCCTACCGCTACCACGACCTCCATGGCTGACCCATCAGCCTCCCAATCCATTAGCTCCACCTTTAGATCAACCTCTGACACATCATCTATTCTATCTACCCACATACCAACCACTGATCCCTTGGAAGGAATTTTTCAACGCCTCACTCTAGGGGAGTATCACCTATATAGTGTCAACACATTCCTTACTCCACAAGAGTATGGAAGTCTTCACCAACATCCTCGCTATGATCACTGCACATAGGAGAATGCCTCCTTTATGGTCCTCCTCACCTTTATACTAGTCTCACCTATGGGGGACTTGATACTACCACTTACACACCCGAACCACCATCACAAACCCACCCATTTTCCACTGACTTCCAGTCTCTCACCAATCACCGTTTCACCCACACCTTCCTACACCGATGTGCATGGAAAGGTTTTGGTTTTTTCTTTTATGAGCAAGGCCACCATACTATTATTCCATGTACTACCCACAAACATAATGACCATAGTGGTATCAACTTTGTTGAACCACCTACCAAGAAAGCCCGCATTGAACTCATCAAGGACATCAACCCTTCTCCACCCTCTTCACCCATTCTTCCTTCACCACCTCCTTCGCCGGCCAGTCGATTGATCGAGGGCCCGATCCATCCCTCCTTATTTTTTTCATAAACACCATTTCCTTAGGGCCTCTGACTTATCAATGTGAGGGTGAGGCTCCTTCCTCTCTTCCCTTCCTGTATCCTGAAATGATCGATGATGATACACCTTCAATTAATGTCATTCAATGTCAGGATGATGAATCTATACTCACCTACCTTGGTGCAGAAGACTCATATATTCATCGATCATTACCCTCTGAGACACAAACCATGTTGAATGAATCAACTATCGAGATCAACATTCATACTCAAGACAACCCGCAGATCCTAAAGATTGGTCAATCTTTAGATGCTACTGAACAGAATCCGTCACTTCTTCTCTCAAAGATCATAACTAGAATTTCACTTGGTCTTACGTAGACATGCCTAGTATTGACCCCACCATAGTGGTCCACAATATCATAATCGTTCCCGATGCCAAACCCGTTAAACAAAAATTCGGAAGATGCACCTCGCATTGTCCTTCTCGTCAAAGAATAACTTCAACGCCTTCTTTCCATTTCCTTCATCTTACCCATTGATTATCCTTGTTGGATTTATAACATTGTCCCTATCACCAAGGTGACAGGGGGGACTCCGTATTTACATGGATTTTCATGACCTCAATCTAGATTTCCTAAAAGACAACTTTCCTCTACACCGGTATTGACCAGTGGTTGACCTTACCACTAGTAATGAGATGTTATCACTCATGGATGGATTCTCGTGTTATAACCAAATCTTGCTTGCCCAGGAGGATCAACACAAAACTACATTCATCACCCTTTGGGAACCTTCTGCTATTAAGTCATGCCATTTGCCTTTAAAATGTTGGTATATCAATGGGCTATGACTTATATCTTCCATGACATCATGCATCGTATATTGGAAGATTACGTGGATGATCTCCTAGCCAAATCTAAATGCCACTCCGAGTACCTCATTGTCCTCAAAACTATTTTTGACCACCTCATTAAATATTGCATTCACCTTTAGCCCAAGAAGTGTGTCTTTATGGTTCTCTCAAGAAAGCTCCTGGGATTTATTATTTCCCTACGTGGTATAGAAGTTGACCCTACTAAATTCAAGGCCATTCTAGAAATGCCTCTACCCACTAACCTTAGACAACTCCATAGCCTACAAGGTAAGTTGCAGTCTATCCACCGCTTCATTTCACAATTGTCTAATTAGTGTCAACCATTTCATCATCTGCTTAAGAAGGATGTCTCCTTTAAATGGGATGATGACTGCCACAAATATTTTGAGGCCTTAAAACAATACCTTCTCCAACCACCCGTACTCATTCCACCAAAAGATGATCAACCCTTCTACCTATACATCTCATCTACCAACCAATCCTTGGGGGCCATGCTCACTCATCATGATGAACAACATAGAGAGAAGGTGGTTTATTACATAATACGTACTCTTTTGGACTACGAAACCTGATATACACATCTTGAAAAACTTTTCTTAGCCTTAGTTTTCATTGCCAAAAAACTCCGCCATTACCTACTTAATCATAAAACCTATGTTATGACCAACACCGATCCCTTACACTTCATGTATGCTAAACCTTACCAAAATCAATGTGCCACATGCTAGCTTATGCATTTAGCTGACCTCGACCTCAAATTCATTCATCAAAGATCCATCAAGGGCCAAGCTATCTCTGACCAATTGGTTGATGCACCTATTTCGGGATCAACCCTCTAATTTTGACTTTCCAGATGAGTCAATTGTTACCCTTTCCTGGACAAACCCTTACCAAATGACACTTTTCTTCGATGGTTCCAAGTGTTAGTGTGGGGGTAGGGCTGTTGTTATCATCATTCACTTGATGGTGAACCCATTCCTTTGTCTTTCAAACTTGATTTTGATTATACAAACAATATTTCCAAATACGAAGTGCTCGTATTAGGTCTCTAAGCCACCTATGCCCTAGATGTCAAATCAATCAACATCTTTGGTGATTCTTAATTGATTATAAACCAAGTCAATGGTATATACCAATGTCGTAATGAGATACTTAAAAGTATAAACATCATGTAGACATATTTTTGACCACCTTTGACCATTACGCCCTTCAAACCATCCCTCGTTCAACCAACAAATTTACAAATACCATGGCCTACTTGGCTTCTCAAATACCCACTTCACCTACCAATTCTAAAATATTTGTCACCATACAATGACTCCAATCACCCTTGTATTTACCTTGTGACATTTACTCCATCAAAACCGTCACCTTGGACCTAAGTGACCTTTGGTATAAATAATACTCCGACTATCTTTCTCTCTCCATATTACCTCCTGATCTCACTTGTAATGGACAACGTGCCTTCCTTAAAAAGGTCTCTCATTATGTCATCATGGGATGCCTCCTCTATAAGTGTGGCTTTGATGGTATTATCTTACGATGCCTCACAAGTTCTGAAATTCCTTATACCATTAAGGAAGTTCATGATGGCATATGTGGAGGTCACCGCAGCGGGCCTTGCATGTTACTAAGCGTATTCTTCACCTAGGCTATTACTGGCCAACCCTTAACCATGATTGTTGTGACTACATCAAACGTTGTGTAAAATTCCAACAACACGCCAACCTTAATCATACACCCAAATCCACACCTTACAGTGTCGCTTGTGACTTTGGTACTTCTTTCAATGGGGTTTGTATCTTGTCGGAGAGATCAACCCCATTCTTCCCAACGACATCAATGGATCATCACCGCTACCGAGTACTACACAAAATGGGTTGAAGATGTACCACTCATCTCCATGAAAGCTGATAAAATATGTGAGTTCATCAATGATCACATCATTTGTCACCATACAATGACTCCAATGACCCTCATCACCTCATCACGAATAATGAAAAATAATTCAAAAATAAAACATTGCAAAATTTGCAACGCCTTCGGCATTCAACTAAGTTTCTCATCACCTTATTACCCACACTAACAACCAAGCCAAAACCACTAGTAAAACCTTAAATCAAATTCTCCTAAAAGTGGTTAATGATATTGGGAAGGATTGGCATACACACATTCCTTTCACCCTGTGGGCATACCGCACTAGTATCCGTACTTCCACTACTACCACACCATTTTCTCTGGTCTATAATACAAAGGTTGTTCTACCTCTCAATTCCAAATTCCCTCACTCTGCATTTCTCTCCATGACATGCTCAATGATGATGATTTTTGTTAGGAACGTTTAGCAAAAATTGAGTTATTAGATGAACACCGTCTTAATGCTCTTGACCACCTTCAAGTTTACCAAAAACATATCAAATGTGCCTACAACAAATGTGTCCATGAACAAACCTTCTAAGTTGGTGACCTTGTTCTGAAAGAAAATCAACATGTAACCAAAGTAGAAAAAAAGTACACGGGGCAAATTTGCTCCTAATTGGCTTGGACCATACATCGTGACCCATACTTATAGATTAGGTGCTTATCATTTATCTTCACTTGATGGTAAACCCGAACCTAAGCCCCTTAATGCCTTGCATCTTTGACCATTCTACTATTGACTTTTAGTCCTACCTCACCTTTTTCCTCTTTTCATGCTCATCCCTTGAGTGCTATCCACTTCTTACACCTCACCAATGATTAAACAAGAATCATGTGTGTATTCATCACTTTTATCCTCTCTAAATATATGTACCATGGTGTCGCACATACCATGATTCTCATGGATACTTTTTGTCTACCTTTAGATGATATCTCATGGTCATTTCACCCTACTTTCTAAACAAGAATCTTGTTCTTCACCTTGGTCTTGTCCGTGGCTTCAAAATCCCTCACATGGGATCAAACTCCTTGAGTTAAACTTCTAATAAAAAGATGACTCCCTCAAAAGGACATCTTCCTCTCAAAGAATCACTACTATAAATAGAATGATCCCTCAAAGGACAACTATGTAAAGATCTTTAAAAAAACCGAGAGAATATTAAGCTTCCCACATCGATCACTTCACGAAGACCTCAAGGATTTAATTTTATCATCCCATATAGATTTCTCACATCGATCAGGTCTATCTCAAATACAACTCAACACATAAAGCCTTTTATTCATGGACTTGCCCATTTTGACCTTGGATTTATTGCCCAAAGAGCATGCTACTACATATCATGTAAAAATTAACCACCTTTCACCCCTCTCACCATTCATACTCCCTTTACTACCACCTCAAGTGACCTCTTGGAAACCATGCCATTTGGTGATCATGTGACTATTTTTCACCCTTAGACCAGTCAATCATGTAATGTCTTTAGAGTCTCACGTTCATCACCTCCTCCTAGGTATGACCTACTTAGTATGATCCTAACCAATCGGGTAGCTTTCTTTCCCCTCTTATATTTTAAGCTTCTTTATTATGTATTAATTACCTTATACGGGACTTGGTCCTCGATGCTTACCTTTAGGGTAACTTTATTCTTCTACCACACTAAAATCACCTATACCAAGTTTCCCACAACTCACCCACACCTAAAAAACCTAAACCTAAATCATGCCTAAAACCTACCAACTCATTTTCATACCTCTTCATATTCTTCACTAGCTTATGGGAGAACTACATTGGCTTGAGGTCCCTTTTCACCAAGACTATGTAGGTATCACTCTAAGGGCATGGGGCCCTTGGAGGTTAGCTCAGCCACTCTCTACCCTAACCAATTCATCTTTCATCTTCCTAAATTACATTCTACCCCACTTAGTTTAATTTTTATGTCAAAAATTGGAAATTAAACCAAACAAACAACAAGTTGCTTAACATTTTTATCATTATCACGACATACATTTATCATGACTACCATTTCTCTACAATCATCATGCATGTATTATAAAGCATCTTAAACATGAACCATCCCATCAATCATTACACAAATTAATGAATCACAACTTCAACCAATTTAAACTCAACCATACCTATGACCTAACTCAACCATGCCTATTACCTAATTCAACCATGCCTAGACCACAAACCTAACTCAATCATGGCTATTACCTAACTTGATCCATGCCTAAGACCTAACTCGATTCATGCCTAAGACCTAACTTGATCCATGCCTATAACCTAACTTGATCCATGCCTAATACTTGACTCGATCCATGCCTATGACCTGACTCGATCCATGCCTAAGACCTGACTCAATCCATGCCTAAGACTGACTCGATCCATGCCTATGACCTGACTCAATCCATGCCTAAACCAACCTGACTCGATCCATGCCTAAACCAACCTGACTCCATCATGCCTCACTCACCTAGTTTCTATCCATATCACGACAAAAATTAAAATTCTCATAAAACACCAACAAATCATCAAAATCTCATCCATCTCATCATATAAACAAATATGTGTGTCTCTATATAATATACATGGATATCCAATCATGTACATCTCTCAAAATCATCGGCACGTAGGTTGATACTCAATAAAAATTCATCGACACGCAGCCCGGTATATGCTCAATAATACAAAACTCGTGTACATCCTCATTCTCATCAAAACAAAAGCCGGTATGTGATAAAAATATAATAACTCTCGACACATAGGCTGATATATATCAAAAATAAAAACTATGTCAAAATTGGGAGTCATATATCAGGCATCCTCTTAGCGGACATCCTCTATATCTCGTATCACCTATCCCCTCTGCCACCTCGACTCCGTATGGAGACTGCTAACATCTCCCCACCCATCATAGGTGGTGGTTGGGTCCCTACTGAGTGCATCAACTAGAACTGGCCTGTAGGAACTAGTGGCCTCACCCTAACCATGTCTTGGGGCTCGATGGCCCCTTGTGCTCTCCACGCTATGGGTGTGTGATCTAGTCCTCTCGCTAGAGGCCTATTGTGCCCTATACTCGGCATATGATAAACAATCTATCCCTACCACCATCAGTTGGTCCTGATAGTACCTGGCCTCCTCTCTCACCTCCCGTAACCTAGATATGGGCACTATCTATGGTGGCCCCATCAACGCCTTTGACCCTATACCTGTCCTATGGGACCCTGTCCCACCCCTACCTATGAACTGGGACCCTATCCCGGTGCTTATGGTGGTGTCATTGCCCCTACTCTTGTGCATGTATATGTGCCTATAAATCCCTAATCATGTTTATGTCATGGCCAATTGGCCTTGTAACCCTATCACCTATGCCTATAGGGCAGCCACCCGACCATCATCCCCATCTCCATCTCCATCCCCACCCTGGGCCATCTGGGCCTGAAGACTAGCCACCTATACATGTAACTCACCACCTCTACCTCTAAGCTGGCAAGCTATCCTGCACCATACCCAACTGGGTAATCAGGGTTGCCACCGCCTTTTTACGTAGGGTGTCCTTTACACTATGATGGTGGCTAAATCCGGATGCCCGGCTTGGGTGGTACTACTCGTAAATGAGCCACCCACCACTATCTATATATATCTATAACCCCAACATCATCAATCTGCTGGTCTACCACCTACTCCTCATATCCTATGGGTACTGTCGGTTGTGGTAGAGGCAATGGCTTGTCCATGTCATCTCTCCCCGTACTACGGGAAAGCCGGAGGTATGTCCTTAGGTATTCCAAACTACCATCTGACCCTATCCACTGGGATCATCTTGTGCTCCTCGACACGGTGCCCCACTACCCATATTAACAACTAAATACCATCTAACTCATCATGTATCCATCGATATGAGGGATAACCCACATACGGTCTCCATATGATGTTCACTCTGGAAAACCCCTCCAATAAATGCCTATAATAAGCTACATCATGTGTATCCATGTTTGATCACCACTCTCCAATCACAGGTACCCATCATCCGTACCCCACCACACTAATCTTGGTGGATATGCATATGCTCGGGGAATCCCTACTGGCTACACATAAACTATGTGCTCATAGGCACAACAGTGTAGTAAAAATGTGTAACATAGGCTAAACCTACATAGATGCACATATGCACTATAGCTCTCTATATAGCTACACCATGAATGTGGGTGCCTAGGAAAAGTGAGTATAATCTATCATCATGTCATGTAGTACCCCCATCAATGAGCGGGAAATATCCCTCCCTTGCATCCGGTAGTGTGAAACAACACACTTTGCCTCCATCAATAAAACAACGAGCCTCATCTCCTCTAGATGGGTTGTGTACATCCCTCTATAACTCAGACTGGCACTATGGAAAGTCATGTCTACCAGTCCCTCTCCAAACACTTTCAAAGCATCAACTCCTCCGAGGCCTTAGAGGAGATCGAGTACACCTGCGTCCCCAGTATTGGTAGCTGCAAGATCCTAAACATGTCCTCCAGGGTGACTATCATCTCACCCATCGGTAGGTGGAATGTTTTGGTCACTAAATCCCATCTATCAATGAGATCAACCATCAGACTCGGCTACCAGACCGCATGCTAGATAGTGTCGGACCCCACTCAGGCCCACCTCCTCCACATGCTACCACTCCTCAACTGTCACCATGCCTCGCACTCTCAAGAGCAGGGGTGGCACCCTGTCTCTCATCTGCAACTGATCTCTCCCTTGCATCTAATGCAAACATCAAATTAATCCACCTTCATCATACCCATAAGCACCCACTATCATTTCCTCATACCCATTTTTCCCCCACCTACACTAATTTTTTCACCAACGCACCCTATTCTACCCTTCCTATCTCACCCACTCCACCTAGGGACCTTTCGCCCCTTTTTCTAAAAAAATTGACCGGTGCCAATTATCTCTAACTGACCCCAATCACCCATAAACCGGCATCGGTCACCTGTTTCGTGAAAATACCATTTTACCCTACCGATGTCATCTAACCCCGATGAGACACCGATTCTTGTCGCGGTGAAAAGCTAAGACCCCAAACCCTCCCTCTCAAAACCTCCCTCTCTGTCTCTTTTCCCCACCTATTCTCATCTACACTTTCCCTTAACCCACTCCTACCCCTTATTCACCCACTTACCTCTCTCCCCACTCCTATTCTACCCAATTCACCTTCCCACATTTCAAATTTTATTTCCCCCAACAACAAAATAAACCAAATTTTCTTTCCCCACCCAACCTATCAACTAATCTACCTCACAAAACACAACATGGGTTTGATCCTTACCTCATCATGCTATCATTTCCATGGTGGCACATCTAGCCACTGCACCGGTGGCCCACCCGATCCCTCTCTCGGCCTCTGCCATCACCAATCGCTAACCGTGCCTCCAACCAATCAAATCACTCAATATGATCCCATGGGCCTATCGTTCAAATACCAATCACCCACCATTTGGCTCACCAACTCAACTCTTCGTTCCATCTGGAAACTTTCCCCTTTCTCTCTCTCTCTTGTGTCATTTTCCCAATTCGTAAGAAGACAAATGATTTGCAAAAAAAAATTGTCTTTTTCGATTTTATAACATCCCCAACCTAACCGACATCATTTTTACCTTCACCGGCATCGGTCCCGTTCCCTACTTTACCATGGTCAGTTACCCTATATTGGAATCAGTCACCCTCTCTTCCACATTGTCCCCAATTTCACCCTATTATCTTTCATGTCACTCTTTTTCCCCATCCAACGTTCACCCCAACCATTCACTTCACCCTCTTCGACCTCACCATTTACTACCAACCCTCTGCCTCCTTTGGGGACTCATTATTTTACCCATACCTCAGCCCTACCCATTTCGTGACCTAGATTCTTGACCTGGAACATCGCTAATGACCTTTGACCTCATTTGTTCACTATACCTTGCGAATGTTACTGTGTTGATTGACCTAATGACCTTACCTTAACTCTTTCCATGAATGTTTATCCTGACCCTACCTTTGGTGTACTGAAACACACCTAAAGGTTCTTGCACCTGACCTATGTCATGTTTCCTAACCATATCCTATACCTTGGATACTAGAATCACTTCAACCTTGTTTAGATAAACCTATCGACCTTAGACAATGTAGAGTTTGTCTACTCTTCAACCTAATATTGTGCTATAGTTCATACGTATACGTGCATTTGAGTTTGCTACCTTTTACTCTTACCTAATACCTTGTGGACCTTTTTCCTTTCTTTAGTTACCCATTCTTATCATACACGTGCATTCATACACCTTTTACCACCCACCTTACCTTTCTTCCTTAGTGGACCTTTTTCCTTTCTTTACCCCCATTACCCACCTTCTTCTTCACATACACCTTTTATCAAACCACTCACTTCTTCCTTCAGACACTTTCCCCTTTCTCTCTCTCTTGTGTCATTTTCCCAAATTCGTAAGAAGATAAATGATATGCAAAAAAAAATTGTCTTTTTCGATTTTATAACATCCTCAACCTAACGACATCATTTTTACCTTCACCAACATTGACATCATTTACCATGGTCACCACACTATATTGGCATCGGCTTCTCTTCCACATTACTTTTACCACCGGGTAAGAAGATTGAAATGATTTGAAAAAAATTCTATATTGGCATCTCAGCTCCCTTATTGGCCACATATTAGCATCTCTCTTCCACATTGTCCCCAATTTCACCCTATTATCCTTCTTGTCACTCTTTTTCCCCCATCCAACATTCACCCCAACCATTCACCTCACCCTCTTGACCTCATCATTTACTACCTACCCTCATCCTCATTTGGGGACTCATTATTTTACCCATACCTCAGCCTACCCGTTCCGTGACCTAGATTCTTGGACTTGGAACATCGCTAATGACCTTTGACCTCATGTGTTCACTATACCTTGCGGCATTGTTACTTGTGTTGATTGACCTAATGACCTTACCTTAACTCTTTCCATGAATGTTTATCTTGACCCTACCTTTGGTGTATTGAAACAAACCTAAAGGTTCTTGCACCTTGATACGAGAATCACTTCAACCTTGTTTAGATAAACCTATAGACCTTTGATAATGTAGAGTTTGTCTACTCTTCAACCTAATATTGTGCTATAGTTCATATGTATATGTGAATTTGACTGTGCTACCCTTTTACCCGACCCATTACCTAGATTACCTTAGTGGACCTTTTTCCTTTCTTTACCCCGTTACCCACCTTCTTCTTCATGCCATACACCTTTTATCAAACCACTCACTATTCTTCCTTCTAGACACTTTCCACCTTTCTCTCTCTCTCTTGTGTCATTTTCCAAATTTGCAAGAAGACAAATGATATGCAAAAAAAAACTTGTCTTTTTGATTTTATAACATCCCCAACCATATCCTATACCTAACCATATCCTATACCTTGATACGCAAGTTCTTGCACCTGACTGTGTCATGTTTCCTAACCATATCCTATACCTTGGATACCGGAATCACTTCAACCTTGTTTAGATAAACCTATCGACCTTAGACAATGTAGAGTTTGTCTACTCTTCAACCTAGATATTGTGCTATAGTTCATACATATACGTGCATTTTACTGTTGCTACCTTTGACCCTGACCCATTACCTAGATTACCTTAGTGGACCTTTTTCCTTTCTTTACCCCATTACCCACCTTCTTCTTCATCACATACACCTTTTATCAAACCACTCATGATTCTTCCTTCGGACACTTTCCCCCTTTCTCTCTCTCTTGTGTCATTTTCCCAATTCGCAAGAAGACAAATGATATGCAAAGAAAACTTGTCTTTTCGATTTTATATCATCCCCAACCAAACCAACATAATTTTTACCTTCAACGGCATCGGTCCCATTCCCTACTTTACCATGTTCGATTACCCTATATTGGCATCAATCACCCTCTCTTCCACATTGCCCCCAATTTCACCCTATTACCCTTCCTGTCACTCTTTTTCCCCACCCAATGTTCACCCTAACCATTCACCTCACCCTCTTGACCTCATCATTTACTACCTACCCTCATCCTCATTTGGGGACTCATTATTTTACCCATACCTCAGCCCTACCCGTGCCATGACCTAGATTCTTGGACTTGGAACATCACTAATGACCTTTGACCTCATGTGTTCACTATACCTTGTGGCACTGTTACCTATGTTGATTGACCTAATGACCTTACCTTAACTCTTGCCATGAATGTTTATCCTGACCTTACCTTTGGTGTACTGAAACACACCTAAAGTTTCTTGCACCTGACCTACATCATGTTTCCTAACCATATCCTATACCTTGGATACCAAAATCACTTCAACCTTGTTTAGATAAACCTATTGACCTTAGACAATGTAGAGTTTTCCTACTCTTCAACCCGATCTTTGCTATAGTTCATACGTATACATGCATTTGATTGTTGCTACCTTTGACCACGACCCATTACCTAGATTACCTTAGTGGACCTTTTTCCTTTCTTTACCCCGTTACCCACTTCTTCTTCATCACATACACCTTTTATCAAACCACTCACCGATTCTTCCTTCCGCCTCATCGGTTCGTAGTTTGAGGGGAATCACCTTCACCCACACATGGGGAAACCACATCTTATTTTTGTTATCATCACTTACCAATACAAGCAATGCAACAAAAGGGGAAAAATGTAGACACTAAAATTATGTCACACTTCCCTTGGTCCACAGCTTAAATAAACACTTTGAACATATCCACCTAGCCATGACCCCCTTCACCCCACTATAATATTAATTTAATTCATTTAATTAAATCAATTCATTATCCTCACCTTATTAATTATTTAAATATCCTAATTGGGATAATGACCACATATCCACCTCACCTAGCCACCTCACCTAGCCACCTCACCTTAAGCCTATTATTAGTAAGTTTCCATAACTAACTAAAACCTACCTAAACCCTAAAAATCAATACCTACATTCCCTCTAACCACATTCCTACATGTAAGAAGGAAGCTTTTAGTCTGATCCGAAAGGTAAAACAAAATTATATCCCATAAAATCAAGGGCATTTGCCTAGTTTAGTAAACTTAGGAAATCCCACCCTAACCGATGCCGGTTAGCCTTAACCTATGCCGGTTAAGCCGGAACCGCCATTGGTTACCTTTTAACTCCAAAACAACCTTATTTTGAGGGTGGCATTTTTCTAGGAGATATATCTTCTGAGCACAAGTGACGAAACCAGAGTTGCATGTAAGCGGAACCGACTTTTATCTGAGCATCAAAACACCTATAGCTAGTACCTGAAGTAATCACATAGCCACCTGCCTTCACGAGAGAATCCGGGGAAGTGTTAACACTACACCAAGTTCATTTGATCACCAACCCAACATCAAGCTTGTACAAATAGTAAGTTTGTTAACCTACATTGGTTCCTTGTCATTTGAGCAGATCCTTTTACATTTGTTATTGGTTTCTACTTTCATTTCCATTCCCCACCCTTTTACCTCCATGAAAACTTGACCATCCTTTTTCCACACCCTTGCACTACCCATACCTAGACCTCTATCATTCCTGTGCATATTTAGGATCCATACAAATCTCGCCATTACCCTTCCACCTTCATCTAATCCCAGATCTATCACCCAGCCAAGTTTTATTGAGTTTCCTATACCCCGACCATACGACGTCGGTCACCCATAACCATCATTGGTTAACCTAAACTGATGTCGGTCTCTATGTCTTTTACCAAAAACCCAGATCAGAGCCTAAAACCACCACCAAATACCCTAAACTAACCAGAATCTGACCCTGACCAATAACAATATCCTGACAGTGACCTTGACCTTCAGATTCAATCATAGCTTAGCTTGTTGTGAACAAATTTGCTTATTATAGATGAATGAGATACCTAAATCATTTTTACTACAATAGGATTTACTTTATTACCGGCATTAATTTATTTTAAACGATTGGATTGACAAATCGTCAGGAAGTATCACACTTCTCGGATCTAGCATAGGCTAGGTAGTTCACTACATATATTGTTTAAATTTTATTTAGTGTTCTTGTGTTCCATTTCATGTAGTTCCTCCAAGAAAAAGGAAGCTCTCACGATCATCTGTGGATTCAGAAGTCATACATGTGCAATAACCTATCAACTAGCATCTCAACAAGTATTCCTCCTACGCCCATTACCCTCATTTGTTTTGTCATTTTCTTAGAAAATCTCGAATCATGTGAAACATGTGGTGACGGTAGTGAGATACTACCTCTACATGGTGCTATATGCAGTTCAACCCATTGATATACATTTAATAATCCATCGAGAACCAAAATCTTCTTGAGTAAGCTAAGCGGTCATTATTTTGGTTCATTTTGATGTTTGGATTTATGCATGCAATATTTTCATTGATATGCATGAAGGTTTTAATTCAAGCTCTTACCGCTTTCTAAAAACGGATAATTTTTTAAAAATACAACACATGTAGAGGCATAAGCTAGTTAATAATATGAAAAATTGGGGGTTTTATGGGGGTGGAGTTCTTGATTTTTCTAAGACGGAGTATAGGATATTCACGTGGAAATGTTACATAGTTCTTTGATTGATTTTAGGGTTGGTTTGTGAGGGAAATGTGTGATTATTTGCTAGAATTGATGGGGAAAATTAAAGTTTAAAAGGCATGGATATACTCTTCCTTGCTTAACTTTTTCATTTCAAAGTATTTAAATATATTTACGTGTGAGTAGTAAAACATGGTATTATATTGTTGATCTTTGAAATGAGTCTTTCTTTTCTTTTTGATTGGTATTTCAAAATGTGTTTGTTGTAATGAGGTTTTGAAAGCTCGATTCTTGTATTTTCCAAGTAAAACCACCTAAAATACAAAATGGGTATTCATATTTGTGATGATTTTGAGGTAGATTGAGTTTTAAGTTTTTGCATTTTGAGCGGGTCGATTTGTCGATATGTTCATTGTATAGAGTTTGAAGATCTTATTTTACATCTTGTTGGTAAGAGATGGTGATCTTTAGTTGTTTTGACAAGGGATTTAGAGTATAAGCCTTCATACTCGATGGATAATGGGTTCATCTCAAAACCTATTTGATAATGGTATGTTTGGTTATACCAGGGTTTTTTCATGTTGATTTGTGGTTAAACGTTATTGTTGAATCGAGTACTTCTACTCAAGTTGGTAGAAATAAAAACAAATATAGAGATGTTTTAGTTGACTATTTTGGTTGCTTTTGTCAAATTTTCACCCATGCGAGATCTTGGACTAAATATCATCCTTCTTGAAGCCTTTAATGATCCCTAAGTCATGTATTTATACACCTACAATTAGAATCTCTTCAAAGGGAGTTAATGATCAGGTTTTTAAAAGAAATTTTAATTAAATGTATTGGTTTCCTTGTCAACAAAAAGTTGTATAAATGTGGTTGGGTATATTTCTTGGATCGAATACTTGCTTAGAGTTATTAAAGGGTAAATAGCTATAGATGTTGGATGGGTACATTTCTTGGTCCAATGATTTTGAGATTTATTAAATTGAGATATTACATATATGAGCACATTTCTTAAATCTAGTAATATGTGAATCCCATTATCAATTATAGTTTAACAAGATAAGGATGTAATAATATAGTTTCCCATTAAGAGGCTTGTTAAATTAATGTGGGGAATAATCACTTCGAGGTTGACTTGAAACATTTTAATTAGATTGATATTCTTAATCCCAAAGGAGGAGTGAAAATATTTGTCTATTTTATATCTTTGTGCCCCACTTATTGGCTTGTTTCAAAACTTGAAGGTTGTGTGGTGAGTAGTAATCTTATAATTTAATTTTGATTAGTTTTATCATATGTATATGATGAAATAATATTGAGAAATGTTACCTTAATAATTTGTTAAAAGGAAAATAATTGTAGATAGAGTCTACATTTTAGTTATAACACTTACTTGAGATTACAAAGTGAAAGTATGTAGAAATATTGACAATGAAAGGAATTAGTCTAATATTTATGAACTTGAATTCATGTGATTTGAGGAAAAATAAGGCTATGTTGGTTATCATAAAACAAACAGATAGTATTCAATTACTTTTCATTAAAGTAGTTAGTCGGGAATAGTATTTCCATGCCAATTTGGTTGAATCCCGACCATGTTACATAACCATTTTCAGTTGCAGGTTGAAAAGTGTTATGGGGTGGATAAAAGTTTGGTTTACAATATATTGTGATTATATCATTCGAATGTATTAAATGAAGTTGTATCAATATAATGAAAAGAAGGAATTACTTGTAAATAAATAAGGCAATATAAAATCATGTTGTAATGTATTATTGATTTCATGATCATTATGTTCTTTAATGGAGAGGCATAACCTCCTTTTTATGAATATATGCAGCTTTTTTTACAACATACCTTTTCTTTTGCAAAGTGTTATAACGTTAAATTTTTGGCATTATTAATGTGTTATTGTAAGTACAACTAGATGTTTATTTTTATCGTTATGATTTTTTTACTGACATATGTTATGAAGAGACCTTATATCATGACAAATAAATAATATTTTTAAGGAATATTTGCAAGTTATTTGATAATATAATAACATGTTTAACTATACTTTAAATAGTATATGAACAATTATTAATCATATGTTCAATGATTAATCGAGTTAATTAAATTAGTAACCCAATATCATAAAAATGTAAAAGAGATAGTAATAATGTATGATATCTTGTTGTTGCATAATGTTCCTTAGAAATGGATGGTAATAAATTAAATGTACCTTTTGTATCGTGAATATATAATTATGAAATCATTAAGGCTGCAATTAAGTGTCGCAAAGAAATGTAACAACATTCCGATTGAGCCAGCTTAGAATGGCTATGGGAAGGGTGATGGAGTGTGATGATGCAAGTCATCACATATCCAAAAAATTTCCCATATCTATTCCAAGATGGTTCATTCGGTGTACTATCAACAAGCTTAACATGACTTAATTGTTGGAATTTGTGCATTTGAATTGTTTCACATAACGATCCCTAACCAAAGATAGGCAGTCATAACATGAAACTCATGTCTTGTGTGTCATACCCACAACAGCTTCTAGATGAATACCATAAAATGTATGGATATGTAATGCATTGGGTCATTATGTGAATGTACCTTATCATGTAGGGATCCAAAATTGGTGTTCGCATAAGACCCATGACTCGAATGCCAAGTTATGATAAATATGGTTTCGGTGTGTGAACTTAAAATTAAATATATACTTACTCAAAGCTACAACAAAATTAACAACATAAACAATGAAAACAAACCTTAATGACTATGAGTGGAAAAATTATGAGTTGAAGGGAAGATAGTTTCCATAGGCTTATGTACAGTCTTAGAATTCATCTTGTTAGCAAAACACCAAATAACTATGGCCATATTAGTGCATGTAACCGGATGCATTATCTATTCACCAAGTCTTATTTTTGCAATGTTGAGATTCATATGATGGTTACTATAATGAATTTTCAAAGGATGTTAAGAATACATCACAAGTTCTCTCAGCCTGTCATAAGGATTAACCAAAGGACACACTAGGTGTATTGGTTCGTAATGAGTGTTTGAGGGGGATTTGGTAGGATCTGTAACCTTTGCAGTTGCACATGGTTATCATATATTGTCTAATTTGATTTTGAACATTAATTAATGCTTTTTTAAATCAACTATTGTTGTAAATAATGTTTTCATTTCAACTTAAAAGGAATAAAGAGATGGTAATCTCTTGTATTTTGTTTTTAAACGGTTGCATGTTTGATTCAGTAAAGCATTAACTATATTAAATGAGCAGCATAAAAAAAAATCCCTTATTTTTTATGAAGTAAATAGAGATGTTACATTTTGGTATCAGAGTTGAAGGATTCAACTCTTAGACCTATTGATTCCCTATGCTAACTTAAACTTAATTTTTCTAATAGAGAAAATTGTTAGGAGAAGAGGACACATTGTTAATCACCAACCTGCAGATTTCAAAGTAGTTATAGAAAAAAATTAGATGAAATACATGCTTTCCTTTAGGACATGTAAAATCATATGGATGTTCTTGAAAAATAGGTGGTGGGTAATGACAATAGTAGTGACAGTGTGATGGTATCGAACAACTTGAGGGGTAACCTAATGCTACTAAAAATAACACTAACGTTAGAAATGGTAACATAAATGCCGAGAATAGTAATACAACTAATAATAACATAGAGAATCAACCACTAAATGTAAGATCTCTCCTAGAGGCTGAGCTATCTAAAGATATAAAATGTATGAGTCCACTAAACTTTTATGGAATGACTTTAAGAGATGGAGCCGAGACTTGGCTCGGTGAAATGGAGAAGTATTTCACCATCATAAATTTTTATAAAGAGACTAAGGTAGTTTGGAGAGAAGCTCGATATCCAATGAGACTTCCTCATGGTAGGACAACTAGAAGTTATAAATGGGGGTAAATGATGTTAACATAACACAGTATCGAGTTTAAATCCTATTTTAGTCATTGTTGGTTACCATAGTTGTACTATGACTAAAATATGTCAAAATTTTAGACCCTAGCATAGGGTAAAATGATTATAATCGAGTCTTGGGAGAAGTTCAAAAATTTATAAAGTATGCCCCTTAATATTAGATTGATGAGAAATTATGAATAAGAAAAATCATTATGGGTTTAAACCATGTGATAGGAAGTGATGTTGATGTCCATGGAACATCAACCATGGAAGAAGTATTAAAAAAGTCCATTATGCATGAGAAAACTCTCAAAGACATTATTTCTCATAGAGATGAGAACTGGAAAATGAATTACAATTTACCTTCAACATTGGCACATGGGAAGACATGGGGAAAGAAGATAGAAAATAAGGCTCAAAATGGTGGAAATAATACTACTATAAAATTTAAAACAAATGAAAAAGAAAATGTTGTTAGTAAGAATGAGAGGTTTGAAAGGAAAATTCCTTTCTTCGGTTTCTTCCAATGTGGTGGTAACTACGCTCGAGATTGTCCCTTGAGAAACAAGGAGAAGTTTCTTAGATGCCCGACATCCGGGTAGGATCTAGTTCAGAACTGGGGGCCCCGTTCAGATAGGGGCGGATAGGATGCCCGACATCTAATCTATGGATCGACTATCAGATCTAATCTATATGATCCATCCGATCCAATCCAATCCAATCCAATCCATATAGAGAGAGGGGAGAGGGGAGAGGGGGCCCGGGCTAGATGAGTAGGCCGTCGGGGCCTTTGATTGTATAATCTCTCCGAGGGGTCCTCAACCTCAAAGTAGCAATGCCCCATATATATAGATAGGGGGGGCGACTACATTACATATGCCCTTCCCTTATTTTCTTTAGCAAGGGCAAGGCCCTCTATAGAGAACTCGATGCGAGGCCCATCCCTCTCCCTCTCGCTTTGATCCCATCCCAGCTGCCATATAGAGAGAGAGCCCCCTATATCTATATGAGTATGAGCAATCTATAGAAGAGTATTTAGGCTGCAATTGTGAATTGATATGATTAAAAGGAAGCAACGATTGATGAAGCTAAAGGCTTTGGATCCTAAAATTGTCATGATGAGACCATTTAGGATGCTTTGGCATAGTCTAAAATAAATTAAAACAAATGCTCTTCTTGATAATTTGAATGCTAAAAAATTGTTTTTGAATAATTTATTCTGATTTCTATAGATTAATTGACATATTTTATATTATTTTAATTATTTGATGCTGGAATAAAAAGTAAAATTGTCACATTTCAAACTATTTAAATTTGAATGGTGAAATAAGAGGTTATTCTGACAACCAATAAATTTTAAATTCAGATATGGAAATTGCAAGATGTGGAAAATGATGACCGATATCCATAGTTATTTGGTATAATTTTGTGTTTGATTATTTCTTATTATGATTAATGAAGTAAAAATCATCGAGATGATGATTCATTAAGGGGGAAGTATGTCACATCTCATAATTTTAGTTTGTTTAGAAGATTGGATAAGTCATAAAATGTTAAATGGGTTACAAATTTGGGAGAGTAAGCCTTGTTGTGAAGTGGGTATGCATCTACACGCATGTATGTATATCTTGAAAATGATATACACATGAACACATAGTTGCATATGCAATAGTGTAATAATTCTTATTAACTAACATTCATAAAGTTCTTAGCATTGATGAGGTATTCTTGTTTTGATTAAATATATGTATGTATTTACATTGCTAGGTATGACGATTTGATGCATGGTTGGTCTGAATGGTTACTACACATGAGATGAATATGAAGTGTATATTTTTAGGCTATGTTATGAGTTACTCTACCAAATGTGATAAATGTTGCTTAGTTTTTGTACCAGTAATAATAATTATCAAGCACTATGCTATGAAGTGTATTATGGGTCACTTGGCTGAAAGTAATAAGTTAATGTATTGATATATTGCGAGTTACTATATTGGATATTGACTTAATGGTTATCTATCACTCTTGGTTTGGTATTTTCCATACTTTGATATATTTTATGGTTTCAAAAGTGACCTGCTTTGTAAAGAAGGAAAATGACATGATTGGGAGCCTTACTTATTTTTGGATATTACTATATTACCTTTCTTGTTGAAATTAATTACTTGCAAGATAAGATTTTATTATAATCTTTTATTATTTACTTGGCATTCAAAATTTTGGTCATGGACCATGGGAAAGTAATAAAGTCCTTAAAGAAAAGGGAAAGGTTATTTATTTATTTTGTTTTTACTTTGAAACTAATAATAGAAACAAAGTTTATTTTATGGGTCTTCGACCTATCGAAACTCCATTAATGGCTAATAATCAGTTTGATAATATTTAAGAAAATCATAGCTTTATCATTTTTATGATCTAGAGATCAGTATGATGATATGAATTATTTTTGTTAGTATGATCTAAGACCATGATTAAGGCTTTATATAAATACTATACTATGATCTTTGACCATACTTCATATCAACCATTTTATAATTACGAAGTTTTGTTAATAAAGGAAGGTAATATGGTTTTTATCATATTTGAATGTTTGGTATTAAAATATATTTTGATTAAATATTTGGTTATTCGATTACCAACCCTTGTAAAGTTCAAACCATTTAGAAATAAACTGATTAAATTGTAGGACAACAACAATGGTGGTAAGATAGTGCCACTACATGGCACTATATGTAGTTCAATGCATTAATAGGCATTTTATACTCCCTTGAGAAATGTGAAGCTTCTCAAGCAAGCTAAAGGGGAATGATTTTGATTCATTTTGATGTTTGGTTTTTTGCATGTAAGCTTGTTAGGGCTGTGTATGAAGGTTTTAATTCAATATTTTACTAATTACTAAAAATGGATAAATTGTTTAAAAATATAATGCATGCAAAGGAAATGAATGGTTTATAATATGTAAAGCTCGGGTTTTATGGGGTTAGAGTTCTTGATTTTTCCAAGATGGATTAGAAAATATTTACGTGGAAATGTTGCAGAGTTCTTGGATAGATTTTGTGGTCATTTTGTGAGGAAAACATCTAAGAATTTGCTAGTATTGATGGGGAAACTTGTAATTTAAAAGGAATGGTTATGCTCTTCCTTTCTTGAATTTTCATTACAAAGTTTATAAATATATTTATTTGTGAGAAGTAAAACATGGTATTATATTTTTAATCTTTGGAATGATTCTTTTTTTTTTTTTTTTTGGTATTTGGAAATGCAGTTGTTGTAATGATGTTGTTGAAAGCTCGGTTATTGTATTTTCTAAGTAATACCACCTAAAATAAGAACTGGGTATTCATATTTATGATGATTTTGAGGTAGGTTGAGGTCTAAATTTTTCATTTCGAGCGGGGCCGATCTATCTATATGTTCACTATATGGAGTTTAAAAAATTATTTTACATATGTTGGTCGAGAGATGGTGATCTTCAATTTTGTTGAGAAGGGCTTGAGACTATAATCTATCACACTCAATGGATAAGTTCATCTTGAATCCTATTGATAATTGTATTTTGAGTTATACCACAATTTTTGCATGTTGATTTGTGGTTAAATGTCACTATTTAATTGAGTACTTATACTTGAGTTGGTAGCAAGAAAAAAATCGGAGAGGTTTTAATTGAATGCGTTGGTTCTTGTGTCATTTTCCACCCATGAAATATCCTAGAATGAGTAACATCCTTCTTGAAGATTTTAATGATCCCTAAGTCATGTACTTATACACCTACAATTATAATCTCTTTGAAGGGAGCTAATTCCAATCATTAAGAGGACTTGTGTAGGATGAGTCCGTAGATGAATTTAATCTAGTTTTCTCTCTCTCTACAAAAATTGTGATTTGGTCTTTCTTGGATGTCATAATATGTTCTTGGAAGGTTTTTACCTTAGGAATGAGTTAAGGATTGCAAAAATTCCAATATTGTTAGTCTATTGGAGTATGTTGGGATTTAAATTGCAACATAAATTGATTGTGGTAAATTATTACTTTTGTGACTCTACATGAAAGTTGTAGAAAAAACTTTCTAGGTTGATTATATGAAAATAACCTATCATACCCTATTAAAGATCATAATGATAAAGTTGTTAAAATACATTTAATTAGATGTATTGGTTTCCTTGTCAACAAAAGTTGTATAGATGTGGTTGGGTATGTTTGTTGGATCTAACACTTGCTTAGAGTTAGTAATGGGTAAAGAGGTATAGATGTTGGATGTGTACATTTCTTGGTCCAATACTTGCTGAGATTTATTAAATTGAGCTATTACATATATAAGCACATTTCTTAGATCCTGTAATGTGTGAATCACGTGCTCATTTATTTAGTTTAACAAGATAAGTATGTAATATTATAATTTCCCACTAAGAGGTTTTTGAATTAATGTGGGAACAATCACTTTAGGGTTGACTTGAAACATTGTAATTAGATTGATAGTATTGATCCCAAAGGAGGATTAAAACTAATTTTCTATTTATAATATTTTTATCCCACTTGTTATATTGTGTCAAAACTTGAAGGTTGTGTGGTGAGTAGTAATCTTATACTTTAATTTTGATCATTTTTATCACGTGTAAATGACGAAATTATGTTGAGAACTTTTACCTTAATAATTTGTTGAAAAGGAAAATAATTTTAGATAGAGTCTACACTTTTGTTATAATATTGTCTAATATTCTAAAGTGAAGTATGTAGAAATATTGACATTGAAAGGAATTATTCTAATATTTCGAACTTGAATTCATGTGCTTTGATGAAAAAGAAGGCTATGTTGGTTATCATAAAACAACCAGATAGTATTCAATTACTTTGCATTGATCTATTTAGTTAGGGAATAGTATTTCCATGTCATTTCAGTTGGAACTTACCATGTTACATTGCTATTTTCAGTTGCGAGTATAAAAGTGTTATGGGGTGGATAAAATTATGGTTTACTGATATATTATTATTATATCATTCGAATGTATTAAATAAAGTTGTATTGATATAATGAAAAGAAGGAATTACTTGTAAATAAATAAAGCAATATAGAATCCTTTTGTAATGTATTATTTGATTTAATGATCATTATGTACTTTAATGGCAAGGTATAACCTCCTTTTATGAGTATATGTAGTTGTTTTTACAACATACATTTTCTTTTACAAAGCATTATAATGTCAAATTTTTGGCACATTATTAATTTATTATTGTAAGTAAAACTTGATGTTTATTGTTATATTTATGATTTTGTTATTGATGCATATTACAATGAGACCTTATATCATGAAAAGTAATAATATTGTTAAGGCATATTTGCAAGTTATTTCATAAGATAATAAAATGTTTAACTATACTTTAAAAATATATGAACATTGATTAATCATATGTTCAATGATTAATCAAGTTAATGTAATAAATAACCCAATATCATAATAGTACAAAAATATAGTCATAACATATGATTTTTCACTACTTTATAATGTTCCTTAGAAATGGTTGGTAATAAATTAAATGTACATTTTGTATAATGAATATATAATTATGAAATCATTAAGGATGTAATTAAGTGTTTCAAGCAATCCAAAAATATTTCGTTCAATCCAACTTATAATGGCTTCAAAGTGCAAGGGTGACAGAGTGTGATGATACATGTCATCACATATCCACAACCTTTCCCATAGGTATTCCAAGATGGTTTAGTCGATGTACTTCCATCAAGCATAGTAGGACTTAATTATTGCAAGGTGTGCACTTTGAATTAGTTTGCATAACAATATTTAACCAAAGACGGGAATTCGTAACATGACACTCATGTCTTATGTGTCATACCCATACAAGTTTGGTATGACTACCAGAAAAGGTATAGATGTGTAATGGATTAGGTCATGAGGTGAACGTACCTTATCCTGTAGGGATCCTAAAGTGGTGTTTGCATGAGCCACACAACCTGAATGCCAAGTTTTGATAATTATGGCTTCAGTGTGTGAACTTAAAATTAAATATATACTTACTTAGGATGTTTAACATAAAACTTAATAACATAAAAAATGAAAATGAACCACGATGACTATGAGTATGAGTGGAAAAATTATGAGGTTAAGGAATGACAGATCCATAGGCTTATGTGCAGTCTTGGAATCGCTTGTTAGCACAACGCCAAATAACTATGGCCATAGTAGTGCATGTAACTAGATGCATTGTATGTTCACCAAGTCTTCTTATTGCAGTGTTGAGATTTGGATGATGGTTACTATAGTGACTTTCCGAAGGATGCTAATAAGACATCACAAGTTCTCTCAACCTGTAATAAGGCTTAACCAAATGATACACTGGGTGTATTGGCTCGTAATGAGTGTTTGAGGGGATTAGGTATGATCCGTAACCCTTATAATTTCACATGGTTATCATATATTTTTATTGGATTCTGAACATTAATTAATGTTGGCTTAATTAAACTATTGTTGTAAGTGATGTTTTCATTTCATTGTAAAATGAATAAAGAGATGGTAATATCTTGTATATTTTTTTATAGTTTTGCATGTTTAATTAAGTAATACATTAAGCTGTATTAAATGAGTAGCATATTTTTTTTCCTTTATTTTTTTTTTATGAAGTAAATAGAGGTTTTACAAAACCACATCAACTTTTGTCTTCACCAAATCAAGTTGCCCAAAATATGTTTTCCAAACTTAGCTGATAAACACTCTTTATGATACATTAAATACTTCTAAATGCATTCAATATATTCGAAAGGAACCCTTATTCACTTTCCAGGTGATATCAAGCATCACCCAATCTATCTCATGCTCCAACTAACTAAATCTTACAACAAAATAAGTTACTGTCTTGGGAAGCCAAAATCATTTTTTCCAAAAATGACCTAGAAACCATAACAAAACTCATCACCATGATATACATCTTATATCGATGGAAATATGTCTAAATTATCTTTCTAACATAACTTTAATAATCTCCTAACTCCATATGTAGCTCTCCCGAATGTCTATTTTACTAAAGACTACTTCAAACTGTTCTAAAATTTCCCTTTGACCAGTCATCCTAAATGAGGCACACATGAACATGTAACTACAACACCATAAAATTAAACATACTTGGAAATAAAAATCACATACATCACACAATTTTCATTTAGTTTGGAACTCTTTTAGAAAACCTTTTCCCAAACCGAACTACATCATAAATCGACATTTTCGTGTAGGACCCATATATGGTCACAACATACCTTTCTAGAAATATGGAAGAGTCATTTACAACATAAAAAAATAATGTTTTAGGAAACAATAAAAAATAGGCTGGTCTAAGCACTTTTCTCCAAGTTGCTCCTAGCTAGGGTTTTGATAGGGTTTCAAACCACTTTACCTTCATAACAATCGTTCATAAAAACGTGACAATAAAACCACCTCATTATTTTTCTTAAATCTTCATAAATGAGATAAAAATATATGAAAAATATCTTAGGTCCACATTTAAATAATAAAATTCACAAGCATTAGAAGGTTCAACCTTGTTATAAAAACACATTGTAACTTACCCGGTTTCACCAAAACTTGTATATCTTTAAAAAAATTCTTCAAAATGACCTGAAATTTGGCATGAAGCATCATTAAACCCTACTATAACTTTCCATGTTCATAATATATCTCAAATATCTCTATAAATCTTCAGCCAAAGTTAATTACGTATGTAAACATTTTTGTTTCTCACGGTTTACTTCCTAAGGACCTCATAAAAGAACAAAACCACTAAATCCTGACCTAAAACTCACCATACATGCCCTATAAACCATAAAAATTATGAAAAAATACTTCTACAAGAGTTATTTGGTCTAAATATCACAAATCCATACCATTTTGTATGCTTTGGGGCTAGAAACAAGCCTGAAATGACTGAGTCAACCGTGTGAAATGACCATGCTGACCTCATGCAAACCCATAGACACATATAACATACCTTATATACCTTGAGTGACATCATGAGAACCTCTAACTGACTCAATATGACTTAAACAATGATTCAACATCTTATACCATGCACTAAGACTACATATAACTCACCAAACCACTCAATATTCATACTTGACACGTTAATAGCACCATATGAGGACACACATGACACCCTTTTCCATCAATGGAGTTAAAATCAATAAGAGAATAACCAAACAATGGCCAATAATCTTCCTCTTTGTCATTGATGGAAATTATCTTTAGAAACTTAATGGCAATCAAACATGACAAACACCTTCATGACCTAAAACCATGTTTCGATGCCTCTGTCCCCATTTTCCATATATGAAAAAGAATACAATTACACAAATATATGGAAAATGAAAACACACAATAGAAATAATGCAAAAAAATTCTTACTTGACTTATAATTCTTCCCATGGCACTGATATCTCTTTTATTTTACATCAATAACAATAAAAATGATCCTATGGACCTAAAAACTATCCCCCTAAGCACGATACTCCTCTTACGATTCATTCACACTTTACTTCACATTCTAGGTCTAAATAAAAATAATTTTCCTCAATAATAGTATATTCACTTTTAGGAGGTCACTTATCCCCCCGAACATATCCTTTAGTACATTTGTGACCAACTTCAACATGTTACAAACTCAAATAAATCATGCAAACATCCTCTTTATAGCTCTCTCTGAACCTATTCATCCCTAATCTCACTAAAAATGCACAATTTTATTCTCTTACCTTGAAATCAAATCATAGATAAACAAAATTATCTTTCAACAGTCCACAAGGCTATGGTTTAGTGTTTTTGACCTTCTTGACATGTAATTATATCTTTCTTGATCATATGACTTGGTTTAACTATCAAAAGACCTTCAACAAGTCTCTAAGAATCTTAATATATCATTTAGAGTCAAAATATTTCTCCCCCTACCTTGATGAGCATCCTTAGACTTGTACCTTTCCAATATCATAACCTGGACCTCTTACCCTAACTTTAATAGTATTGTACAGCATAAACTTTAGAAAGTTCTATTTTAACTCACAAGTACTTAAACATGCATTCACGATCTATTAGAGGACCTTTGAATGAAGATACTAAATTCAAGATGACTTCTTTCCTTCTTGAGGACTTCCAAGATCGTATAAATGAACATTTTTAATGAAAATTGGTCCTTCACTTATGCTTTAATTATTTGATATCTTATGTTAGTAATAATTTCCGACCCTTATAATAATACTCTTTCATATTGTGTAACCTAAATTTAGACATGGTAAGCTTGACTCAAGCCATAAAGGACACTTCGAGTCATGGAAAGACAACCCAAACATGATATAAATGTTGTAACATTCATACTCACTACAATCATCTTGATGATAAACCAGCCTTGTCAAGACACCTTTTTGATCTATCAACATACTTAGAAGAGGGGCATACCTATGGAAAGTTCTGTGACTGTATAAACACCATAAGTACCATGTTCTTGTACTTGAGTTCAATCACGGTCACATACATTTATCCATACCTTATATTTTTCACCGAGAAGATAATTGGGTGACCTACTTCACACAAACCAACCCTTTACCTCTTTCACTCTACATTCAACTCAAAACTTCTTGGGATTAATTTAAGATCTTAACACCTTCTCACAAATCCTAAGTATGGAAACAATATATTTTATAAAAATATAATACACCTATTTGAACTTGAATCTATCATAGTCCTCTATTTTATCTTGAGAACAACCATTAAAACCTCTTAGATCACTCAAATATTTTCATTACCTTATGAGTCATGTCAATCCCTTATCAACCCAAAATTTTTATGAATAATATCTTTAATCATTGTCACTACATCACTTTTATCAACTTTAATTACTATAAGAACATTTACTCCTTAATAATACTGAATTTTTTTAAATCATAGTTATTTCTACCTCAAAAATCACATACACAATCACCGATTAGGCCTCTGAATATAATTCAATTGGACTAATTTTTTAACATTGATAGTGTATACTTGAATCAATATCCTTCATGTCAATGGCCCCGATTCTTCATCAATTCTATAGCATAGCAATTTGTACATACACCGACTCATAAAATTCTTCTTTTTCCCTAATTGATCACCTTTGTAGTACACCATCAAGCTCCATGTAACACAATAAATCTCTTTGAAACTTAATTCTTGGCTAAATGAGATCAACCTAGTAACATTTACATCCCTTTTACTTTGTAAAAATTCCTTTATGGATATTATTGGCACCTTTTTGACACACCAACATCAATCGTGCATTGACACATATTGAGAAGAAATTTTGGTGATGATCAAGATACAAAGCATACAATTGTTACCTCATTTCCTTGCTTCAATAAATTAGGCCATCAACACAAAATATTACATACTTTTAAGGATTTTAGATGAAGAAACACAAACTCCAAAAGTATTGAAACAAACTTCTAAGTGCATTTCAATATTGAATGAGAGCCAATACATACCCTGAAGTTTCGCATAGATTTCATTATTTGATACACCTAGCATATTTGTAGCATCCACCTAAAATTCACACATATAGTCATGTAGATGTCTTCACATAGATGTAGATGTCCATTATCCCTTGTAAAAATATTATGAGCTTTGTTATTGAATACTGAGGTTATCTTTTGACATTTAAGAGTCACGATTCTCCAATACACTTGTAACATACATTATATCATATAGACCTCTCAAGAATAAAAATCCAACTCCTTCTAGCTTCTTGGACTTAGATACAAGTTATTTCAGTCATAATCACATAACATCCATATAGTGTTTTGAATTAAAATGCTTTTATGCAGCCTATAATTTACTAGATAACACCCTAGTCACGCTGGCACATCATTCACCTAGACTGAGCACTCACCCAAAGCATGCAAAGGTACCTGATCCATCTTTAGGGTTGTTATAATAGGATGTTATATATACCCATAACTAATCCATCATTCTACAATATATGCTACATTCATATCTATGAAATAACAAGATTTAAACAATAATCATGATTGAATCAATAACATGCACTACTCAATTATACATAGGAATGACACTTATATTTAGCCAATATCTTCCATCTATTAATAAACACGAGAATCTTCTTACAATAATGTCAATCTATACCAATGCACGCATGGATCTAATATAGTAATTCATTCATATGTGTATATCTCTATACCTTCATACATCCATCACACATATCTCTCTCGACACACACTCATCTCTCCTCTCTATCTCTCGACACACCCACGACTATGTAGTTCACATCATATATATAGGGTGGGGAATTTCCCTTCACTGCTTATCTATTCTAGAAATAGGCCACATGTTATTAATAGCCACACATCATTTATAAGCATAGCCACACATGCAAGTGTGCTATCTATAGACCTCTTATAGTTAACTGAAGTGTCAATCCTATTCTTAGCTCATCTCCATGTAAAATACTTTGATCTGATCCTCCAAAGATAGACAATGCATGGCATGCACATCTCTACATCGATGGTGTGTTCCACACGTCATCTTCTAAAAATAGGCCATCATGCTCAAAATCAGCCGAGTCTTGATGGCTGAACTTGCCCTCCATGTGTGGGTCCTTCTTGTTCCTTCGCACCCTTGATCCTGGCCTTCTCTCCCATGTGGACTTTTTGTGTGATTTCTAACATGTATTCTCTAATCAACATTACCCCACACTAATCTCATTATCATCTCAATAGTGGGTATCTCCAAAAATTGAAGTAAAGAATATAAGAATGGAAAGAATAAGAATGAAAGAATGTATATATGTAAAGCATTTTTATGAAGCTATGAGGCAGCCTCTTCGTATAAGTTTGAAGTATCAACCTCTAAGGCTTGCCATTCAGTGAGTTCTTATTCTTCTTTTTCTGGATTTTCCACAACAATGGATTCCAACTCATCCCTCACAATCTCTCCTTTTTCATTTTGCAGAACCAACACAATGCTAGACATCAAGGTAATTCTTCCTTCTAGAATATCTATCTTCTGCACAATTTTCTTCCCAAGTTCTTTTAGCCAAGTCTTATGTGGCTCTTGTGTTCTTGCTCTTTAGGGCCTCACGCTTCTGCTTAAATATTGAAAATCTTTCTACGTGGCCCAATGTCTCATCCTTCATTTCTTTTCGGAACTCATTTTTTTCTTCTAGGATCTTTACATTGATAAGTTCCTCCGGAGTTGTGCGAGATGTTCAAAGCTAGTCTATTTTCTTCAATACTTCTTGTAGTGCTTGCAGAATCCCTTCATAGGATGCAATCTTTCACGTCAATGAGGATTTCTATCTTTTTGCATCTTTCTCTAACTTCCTTGGCACTTTCATGCACAGAGGTTCATCTTCAAGTACCAAGTCCACCAACTTTCCTACATAGTGTATCGCTAAAGGAAACATTTGTGGTACCTTGGCCTCCAAGTGTGGCCTTTCTCTGATGACATTGTCCCTAATCTCCTCTATGATGTTGATAAATACTTCATTCTTCTTCTGTGTGAATTCCATCTCTTGTGTTATGCACGCTATCTTTACATCCTTTTTCTTTAGCTCCTCACGTTGCACTCTAATTTTTGTAGATTTATCCATGTTTCCTCTAGCAACTTCAACAGAAAATGTTACTAATATGTTTTGACCTACTCATCTTACATTGTAGTAGGATTTATCGTCATGTGTCTAGCTTGGAGTCCCTTCTTCAACCATCTCAAAATGCATGACTCTTCACATACATCAAAGTCAAGCTCATCTGTGGGTGTGAAATGACCATGATAGCTACTATTGAGTGTGCACATTGCCATATCCTCATCCATTAGTTCCCAACCGAATAAATCCTTTTGTGCTATTATGCTCTAAAAGCAGGCAAGGAAAATTTTACCTGTATCCTTTGCATACCCCATGGCTGGTGGAATGTGCTCTCTACTCATCCTCTTCAATCTAGGACCCTTGGGAATTGTAGCTTCAAGGTTAGGAGCCTGTCCCGTTACATCCTAAGTAGTCACATGCATGGATCTGAAGATTTCCTTTTCTTTTTCTTCTCCTTCCTTCATCTCTTCATATTTCTATTCTTCCTAGTTATGTGGCTCGTATTCTTGCTCAAGTGGGGTAGGAGATGCACACTCGCTCTCTTATGATCCCTCCACTTCTTTATCCAACTTCAACTTTCTTCTCTTCTTTGGTTTAGTGGTCTCCTTGAGTGGAGAGAGACGAGGTGATTTTTGTACCATTTGTGGAGTTCCACTTTGAGTCATTATGCATCTAAAGACTTTCTTAAATCTATACTCCCCTGTTCAACCTCCGTATCTTCCTCTTCTTTTTGTTCTTGAGGTGGAGTGGCCACTTGCTATGACTCTTCTCTATCATATGGTTTCTTTCTTTTGTGCTCCAAGCCTCCACTAACTTCATACTCCTCTTCTTCACCCTCTACTTTAACAAATTTTGTGGGCCTTTACACCAGTATGTTTTCTATTGTGTGCTTACCCTTCGGTGGCCTTTGGAGTGTGAATTCATTCTCCACATACTTGTTGTTCTCCATCTCGGGCTTTAGCGGAAGATACAAAATGTTACCCATACATCTTCTATAGCTAGACTTATTGGCTTAATATTAAGCACCTCTGAATTGATCCTCTTGGTGTATGCACTTCTTCTAGGATACACATGCTTCTTCCTCAACATATGGTAGTCATAATCTACCTTATCTACATTGAATACCATTTGGTGCATGTCTGTAAATATGTGAACAGATGCTTGGAAATACCTTGTAGTGAATGCATAAGAAAATTTACACCAAGGGCTCTAGACTCCATCTCTCATTGGGAAGTGTGTGATGCAAAAATGTTGATATACAACAAACTGGACTTGTTTCCCTACTACTGATGGTAGGTCCTTTGGGATGCGCCACTCTTCTCCAAATGCCACGCGGAGCCTATCATACCATTTCTCCACCTTTGCTTTATGTCATCTATCATGGCCCCTTTACATAGGTACTTGTTGAACCTTTCAACTGTGACTTATTCTCCATGGGGTATTCCCATACCTTTTCCTTCAGCCCATCTATTACTCCAATTTCCATGAATGCTAGTGATAGTAGAAAAACCCAAAAGCTGAGCTTCCCTCCTATGCACACTTCCTTGACTATTTTCTTTACAATGTAGCATACAATATTGTAGATTTCCCCTTCTGACACCTTATGTGCAATGTGTAACCACATAGTATTTACTTGTGACTACCACTCTTGATCATTTAACTTTGTAACAAGGTGTGCTGCTACTTGCACAACTAGATAGTTCTTCAATTTGTCTATATCCATACTGCGTGGACCCTTCAAGTACCCCAACTCCTATCTAGTCTTTAAGATCACAACTTTATCTATGAGATCATTCTTTATGTCCTCTCTTGTGGCCTTCAAACCTATAATTGATGAGATAAGCACAGATGAAATTCTAACTCTACATCCTGCAAAGTAGAATAAGTCCTCATGCACTTTGCTCATGAGCCAATGATACAAGGGCTCATACTTCCTAAAATATGGAAGATCATATAATTGGTAGACCCCAATTATCTTCAGAAGATTCTCACCTACATCACCATAAACCGACATGTCATCCACCATACACTTGTTCATCCTAGTAGTGAGAAAGGAATCGAGCTCCTTCTTGTTCTCCACGGTCTTGTGATTGTATTCACTCACTTTTATATATCTAATAGGTGAATCCCATTCTTGGCTGATGATGAATCCTTCTGGATATTGCATTTTTGAAAAATCACTTTTGGGTGCCATCTCTTCTTCCTCAACAACCACCTTCTTCTTTCCTTTTTCTCTACTGTAGATGCCTTTTTGGGTGTCATTTTTACCTTACAAATGTCTCCTCTTTAACTCTACATCTTACGAATAAAACCCTAGCTCAATTAAATCATTCCCTAGGTGGAAACTTTGTGCCATAACTCCTTTCTATCTCCCTACTTTGCTCAAACCCTTCACCATCGGGGGCGCAAGACTTCTTTTCACATAGATCTGGTTATCGGGCTTGGTTTCACACCCTTCGCACCTTAACTCAATCACTTTGCTCTTCACACTTAGCTCTTTCCTCAAATTCTCTTAGTTACAATGGTAAAAATGAATCTGCATCCCATCCTTATATAGATTTTTCAAATTTTGATGCATTTATTGCTCCTTCACCTACCAAATATCCTCTCATTCATTGACCAAATTCATTTTTTCTATGCGGTATATCTTCGTGCCTCAAATTATAATCTTCTAGCATGACTTCCTACCCTTTGGTCACGAGAATTCTCTTTAGTGCATGCTCTTGCACCCAAGTACCTCGTCACTATACCTTCTCCTAGTAGTTATCATGGCCTTTGCTTACCTCACGTTATAATATCCTTTCATTCATCTCCATCCTTGGTCACTTTTGAGAAGCAATATTCTTTTGACTTAAAGCACACCTATAGCAACTTATTCCTTTCACCTTTTAATTCCCACGGTATTTTTCTTGAATAACTACAAACATCCCACACTAAGGGTATGTGCAGTCCTTTGTGCATAAACATGCTTCATATAGTAATTAGGTTCATGCGTGCAAGTGCACTTATTACACAAAAACAACAACTAAATTGAGAAAGCATAGCGACAATGAAGGAAATACATTAAGGAAATACATAATTAAAAACCTAATCTAAATGGCAATACTACCTTATTAAAAACACCAAGAAGACTTATTTATAGTAGGGCTTCAGCCTAATCCCATTAAATTAACTTGGTAGTTGTGTTCCATCAAGTAATTCTAACTAGCAAGCACTTGATTCAAGTATGTAAGTGATGAGATACGACCCCAACCAATGTACTTTGAGCTTGCCTAGATGGCACAAGAACTTTGAGTCATAAAGAAGTACCATTTGTCAAATCTCAAACTTCTTATCCCTTATGTTTCTGTCATGCCATGCTTTCTACCTAGCCTTTTCCTACTTCTAACTCCATCGTGCTATGGCTCATCACTCATCTAGTTGAATGATATTCTCGGTACACTCTTCTAAATCCTGTTCATTAGTTGTACCTCCAGTGCACACAATAAGCAAAAAGGTAACATAAATTCTATAGGGAGAGTGGATTCTACACCAAACACCAACTGCAATGGTGTGGCTTTATTCAATCTCTTGTAACTTGTTCTATATGCCCAAAGAATAGATGACACTTTGTCATCCCAATACTTTCTTCCAACATCACAAAAAAATTTCAATGTCTGGCTCAAAATCTTTTTGAAAGCCTCGGCAGTTCCATTTTCCGAGGATGGTAGGGTGTACTTATATGGTTCACAACCATAAACTCATATAATAGAATCTTGATTTTCACATTCAAAAGTGTGTACCCCTATCACTTTTCAATCTTAAAGGACATCCATATCTTGTAAGAACATTCTCACATAGAAACCTAGTTGTTGTAGCTACTATACAGTCCTTCGTAGGTGTTGCTTCTACCCACTATGTGAGATAATCTATGTAAGTAATGATATAACACAACCCAGCCCCTATGTGAAACTGGTGAAATAGGTCCTACGAAGTCAATGGCCCATTTCTCAAATGGTTCGGCACTAGTAATTGGTCTCAAAGGTATCTCATCTCTTTGCTCTGGTTTCCTTGGTGTTGAAAATGATCACATGCCTTACAATATTCTTTATAGTCTTTATAAAATATATCCCACCATAATCCAACAAGTAGGATCTTCCGGGGAAATCATATCACTTGCATAATGGTCTCTGTAATACCACCATGGGATTCTTCCATAATATCCTTACACTCATGCTCTAATACACAATGGCGTTGTTAGTGTAAAATCACACACCCACTAGATCTTTGAGTCGGGTTTCTAGGTTGACCATACTATCATCTAGTGTGATTGCATAACATTGAATCCTTTCTCCAAGTGTGGGACTTGAAAAGTGAGAAAGGATTCTCCAGAGAAGGCTGGTTCCTATTCCTCTGTTCAGATGCACACGAAATATACAGAGGGTTTGCTCGAAACCTAATCTAATCTACCAAGGAGATAGGGTAAGAAGATGCATAAAAATAAATCTAAGCTAATAGAGGTGATGCACCGAGGAATGAAGAACACCTATCTTGCCAATAAACACAGACCATTCAAATATGACATAAGATCATGCATGAGATAACAAAACTTGCAAAGTGAAAGACCGGGAGGATGCAAAATGAACACGAGAGAGGGTTAAGAATCATCCACGGACATGTATTACTTGCTCCAAAGATTGATACAATACACTCTGTAGAATTCCAAGAGGTAGAGTCATATTACAGTTTCAAATGGGAGGTTCGAACTCCACAAATTCACCTGATAGGAGAAGAAGGGAGGAGCAAAACAGAAAATGTTTGACCTTTTGAAAGAAGCTCCTCTTTACAATATATAGGAAGAATGAGAGAGGGAAAAGAGAGGAAATTTAGAATCTACCCCAACCACTTCTAGGTCATATTTTAAATCATCTCATTATGGTAGAAGCGGCGGATCCTGGCAAAAACGGCGCATTTGTCTAATCGAGCGGTGGTATGTCTGCTGCATTAAAGCTAGTTGTTGAAGCGTCACTTCTGGCATTACCACACGTCAGGGACATTTTCTCAATTTTCTCTCTCTATACTACACCAAAATGCAAGGTTGACCCTGGAATCATGTGGAGAATTTCAACAGCTTTCCGTTGATATAAAGAACGTGCAAATCTGAGCTCTGGATCGAAAGATACGACGATCTGAAGATTTAGGGCACGAAACAGGCCAAAACGGATTTTGAAATCTTTTCCCATGCTCTGCCACCTAGACGACATGTGGTAGGCTCTGATTTTGAGAAATTCTCTCTCCTCCACCTTTCTCGTGGACTTTCCTTTGAAATTTCCTTGTGGGCCCTTAAACTTGGACACGTGGCACTATTTCATTGGTTCGGTCAGTGCTTGAAACCTCACCCTTTGACTTTTGGACTTTCTCCCTTGTGACACGTGTCGTGATTTGATTGGTATTTGGGTCTGCCAGATTTTCACATCCACCACGTCCATTTTTCCTAGATGTCCCAAACTGTTTGGGACAAAAACTCCCGATCCACCCGAAATGGGCTTCCTTGTCCCTCATTCGGCCGATGACACGTGGCATTGCTTGATTGGCTTTCGGCTCCTTCGGCTATCTGCGTCCCATGCGTCCCTTTGTCCCAACTACTCCAGTCTTTGAAGTTCCCCATTTCAGCCAAACCATCCTAGTTCGTGTCCTTCGCGTCCATTTGTTCCAACTGTCCCAGACTGTCTGGGACAAATTCTTCCGAACCGCCCGAAATGGGCTTCCTTTGCTCTCGGCCGCTTCACCTTTTCACGTCCTTCGCGTCCTCACGGCCCAGATGTCCCAACTACTTAGTGTGAAAGTTATCCTTTTCAGCCGAACTAGCTGATTTGCACCCTTCACGTCTTCATGTCCCAAATGTCCCGGAGAGCGGTTAGTCGATTTTCTTCTCCTTCGGTGAACCAGCTTTCCGTGTCCGATCGCGTCCGATGGCTGGATGTTCTTTTGCCTGCTAGATTGCTGGCGGACTTTCGGCCATTCGCGTGCTCTGCGTGCATTTGTTCCAACTATCCCAAAGGTGGCCTTGAGCAGGACTTAGCCAATTTCATGATTTTCTCCTGAATCAATCTACTTGCTTGGAACTGAAAACTCTGATGCATGTTATCGAAATTTACCCTGGGGGTGAATTTTGGATAACAATTTGGTGACTTTTCGGGGTCACCTACCTGCTAGGTAGAAGATCAGTGGCCTTTTAGTGATCCATTGGGCATGGAGTCATAAGCAATAACCTGAAACGAGCCTGATACTGCAACTCCCTCTACGAGAGCACGCTGAACTGTAAAAACTCAACCTAGGAGCAACAAAACCTGCCAAAGCACTTAGGGAAACTGAAACCTAACTACAACAAGACAATGTGCAAAGCACTTGGAGGAATGAAAATCTAATCTAATATTTATAGAGGTAGTGAACTTCCCTCTAGAAGCAACGCTTGAGATAGATTCCATTGACTGGAATCTGCAGTTCTTCACCATCCAATGAGGCCAATTGGAAAGCATTGCTGCTCTTGCACTTCGTGACCATGTATGGGCCACTCCAAATGGCATCAAATTTTGAATGCCTTCCCGGTTTTTCTCTATCCACATCCCATTTCAACACTAGATCTCCAACTTGAAACGATCTATCCTTGGCCTTCCTATCAAAGGTCCTTTTGATCAAAGCTTGATCCTTTTCCATTGCTTGGGATGCCTGATTTCTGATCTCTTGCAGCTCCATCAACTCTGCATACCTTACCTCCATGGGCCCAAACTCTAGCAACTCCAGCTGCTTCATGAGTTCCAATGTTGGCAACTCAAGTGACATGGGCAAGATTGCTTCTCTTCCATAGACAAGCTTGAATGGAGAGTTACCTGTGGATCTCTTGGGAGTTATCCTATCAGCCCATAAGGCTGATTTCAGTTTGGTATGCCAAGCCCTCTGATTCTCATCAAGAGTCCTCCTAATGATCCTCAACAAGTTCTTGTTTGTAGACTCGGCCTGGCCATTACCTTGAGGGTAATAGTTTGATGAAGTGCTTAGGTAGATCCCGTTCTTGACAGCCCACTCAGTCACCTTAGATCCAATGAATGCCAATGCATTATCAGAGATTATTGTAGCAGGTATGCCAAATCTGGTAGTTATCCCCTCATAAAAGTCTAAGATGCTAGACTCATTTGCCTCTTTGAGTGCTACTGCTTCTGTCCATCTGGTGAAGTAGTCCGTGGCTGTCAAAATCCATTTGTGCCCTTGGCTTGAATTGGGATTAATGACTCCAATGAAGTCCAAACCCCATTGCATGAATGGCTGGTCAACTGAGATTGGATGTAATGGAAGGGCAACAAGTCTTTCTTTTCCTATGAAGAATGCACAATTCTTACACCTCTTGATCCATGCATAGCAATCACTAAAGATTTTAGGCCAATAATAACCAGCCTTCATGATTTTTAGAGTTGTCACTCTTGGTGCAAAATGACCACCAGCTGGTCCACCATGAAACTCTTCCAACACCCTTTGAATCTGATTTGTGCTAATGCATCTCAACAGCACTCCATTCACATCTTTCTTGAACAAAACTCCATCAACAATGGCATATGGAACAGCCTGCAACCTGAAGTATCTCCTCTTTGCTTTGCTCATTTCTGGAGGGCATAGGCCTGTCTGTAGGAAGTGTATCATACTCTGAGTCCAACAGGGAGTGGGCACATTATCATTTTCCTGTTCTTGACCATCCTGTAGTACCAAGACAACATCTTCTTCATTACCTGCTTCAACTTGTTGACTCAAGGCTAGTTGTTCGCATAGTCCCTTCCCACGTACTAGTTTGGTGACCTTGATCTCGATGTCATATTCCATGACACGAGTTATCCATCCTACACGTTTCTCATTCAGATCCTTGTTTAGAAGGAAGTCCCTGACTCCTGCATGAGAGACCAATAATTGGATTTTGTTGTTTGAGACTAGGTGCTTGAATTTCTTTAAACTCCTGATCACTGCAAGTACATGCTTTTCAATGAAAGAGTACCTAGTTTCGTATTCCTCCAAGCCTTGACTGAAGAAAGCAACTGGTTGTTCTAATCCTTCTTTGTTTTGTTGTGCCAAGATTGCAGAAATTGTATCTCCACCACCAAAGGCGTATAGCATGAAATCCTTGGAGAAGTTTGGATTGACGAGAGTTGGAGCTTGAGATATAGCCTCTTTTATTGCCTCAAAACTTGCCTTGCCTTCAGATGTCCACTTAAATGCCATGCTCTTCTTCAACATCAGTGTTATTGGCTTTACGAGAGCTGCAAAGTTTGGAACAAACCTGCGGACAAAATTGATCCTTCCTAAGAAGCTTTGAAGAGCCTTCTTATGACTTGGCAATGGCAACGCTTGAATTGCTTCAACTCTTTCTGGGTCAATCATCAATCCCTCCTTTGAAACAATATGGCCAAGAAGTTTTCCCTCATGAGCCAAGAATATGCATTTTTTGGGATTCAATGATACCCCAAATCTTCTACACCTCTGAAATACCTGCCTCAGATGAAAGAGGTGATCCACTACATTTTTGGAGAATACAGTGATGTCATCAAGGTATATCAAAACTATTTTATTGATCAACCCCTTGAATGCCATATCCATTGCCCTTTGGAAAGTGGCTCCAGCATTTGATAGCCCAAATGGCATCTTCTTGTAGGCATAGGTCCCCCATTTGGTGGTGAAAGCCGTCTTGAACTAGTCATCTTCCTTCACCATTACCTGATTATACCCTGAGTAGCCATCTAGGAGAGAGAATCTCTTGAACCGGATACTACTTGCAATATTTGTTCCATTGAAGGAAGTGGGTAATGGTCTTTGAGAGATGCCCTGTTTAGGTCTCGAAATCTACACACAACCTGATTTCTCTGCTCTTCTTCCTGACCGGAACCAAGTTTGCCACCCAACTTGTGTTCTTGATTGGGAATATAATGCTTGACTCTATTAGCTTATTTAGCTCTTTCTTCATTAGAGGCTCAATGTGAGGGTTGACTAGTCTCTGCTTCTGCCTGATGGGCTTAGCATCTGGATCCAATTCTATGGTATGCTGAGCCAGCTTCAGATTGAAACCTCTTAAGTCTTCATAGCTCCAAGTGAAGACATCTAGAAATTCTTGGCAAAGTTGTATGAAATATGATTTCTCCTGTTCAGTGGCTACCTTGCCAATTTGAAGTGTTTTGTTTTCCCCAACCGGAATTGGCTCTGAATCTTCTCTTTTGACCTGTATGTTAGCCTTTTCCTTACGGAACTGGTCATTAGGGTTGAAGATAGACTCCAATGTTACTAAACCCCTAGGAAGCTTGTTTGTCCGTAGCTACACTACTTGATCCCCATACTGCTGCTCTAATCTGTCCTGATTCCTAGCTGAGAATTCAACCTCTTCTTGTAAGAAATTGATGATCTGTTGATCATTCTCAAACACCTGCCAGCTGGTGTTATTATCTGGAACTGACTGGCCTCACAATCACATGGACATGTGGCTATGTTTTTTCCCTTTTGATGTTGTCAACCACATCAAACATTGCTCCAATAGCTGCGAGCCTATCCGCGGCTTCATTTTTCTTCCTAGGTATGGACGCGATATTGAAAGCTTCAAAATCCTCAATGAGGTCCCATACCCTGTTCTTGTAGTTCCTTAGCAGTTCATTCTTTGTAGCATGTTGTCCCCTGACTTGATTGATGATTAGTTCACTGTCACCAAAGAATTGCAAGTTCTTTATTTTCTTCTTGATTGCCTAATGTATCCCTTGCACCAAGGCTTCATATTCAGTAGTGTTATATGAGCAGAAAACTGGAAACGGAAGGCTGAGTAATACCTTATACCTTGTGGTGAAACGAGCATAGCTCCTCCTCCTACACCTTGTCTACTCCTTGATCCATCAAAGAACAACTGCCATACTTCATTCTTGTCCTTATGATCTAGCTTGGTGATGCTGGGGAGAGGTTGATCCTCTTCATGTAAACAATAAACCCCTAGCTCAGATTCTTCTACTTCTTGATAAGGATCAAAAGCATGCACCTTGCTTTCCCATTCATCAAGAGTCAAATCCAAGATACTTCCAACCTTGGTGTCAGCCTCGTCAGTGCTAGGGTGATCTTCTTGATCAAATGCTGAGCAATTGGCATTAATCTGACTTGGAGTGTAAGGCTCAATATGGAAGTTTGCAATAGGTTCAGACCTAATTGTAGCCTTAGTTCCATACCTTGTTCTAAACAGCATGTGAGACCAATCCGCCGAAAGATAGCCTCCAATTTTAGCAGTGAAGTCTCTTGACAAGCACAATGCAAAGAGTGGTGGAAGGTCTATGACTGATACATCTTGTAAAACAACAACATTTGGACATGCATGCAAGGTAAGACTCAAATTTCTAATCACTCCAACTGTTGCTATTGCTATCCCATCTAGCTACACTACCCCTTTAGATGTTATTTCATACTGGAGCCCTAGCTGATCAGCTATCTGTTTAGGCATTACTGAGCTACTTGCCCCGGAGTCTATCATGCAATTATGTACTAGCTGATTTCCAATGATTAATGAAACATAGAAAGGGGGCTTCAACATTTTACCTTGTTGTGCTTCATGACTTCCTTCAGGCTGGGCAGCATTTCTAAGCACTTTATCTTGCATCTAAACATGCTGATTCAAAGTTGGCCAATCCTTCATGGCAGCTTGCAGCAGATCTCTTTGGCCTGGGATGGATAGGGATTCCCACATAGATATATTGATGTTTGTCTTCTTCATCTGATCAATGATACTGAATGGTGATGAAGGATCTCTCTGTTGTCCCTTGGTTTGCACATTTACTCCTTGTACGTGGGCAGCAACAGCTAGCATTTGAGTTGGCCTAGAGGCTGTTCTTGGCTGCCCCTGTGCATTTGAAATTGGATTTTACTTGCCAACCACTTGCGAAACCATGGGAGGTTGTGGATTGGCTGGGGCTAATGGCTTCTCCTCACCCAAATTTCTCCTTTTTGACCTTGTGTTGGCTGCAACACCTTGAGAAACCACCTGATTCATGCCACAGAAATCCTCTGCTTGCCAGTTCACCAATGTGGTGTCATTTGGGGCTGATTGCTGTTGGAATGTTTCTTGTTGTTGACTATTTCCTTGACTTTCCTCACCCTCCACACCAGTAGTTGTCACCATCAATGCTTGATTGAGGGCACCATTGAAACACATGGATTGGTTATGAGGCTCGTTGCATGGAAAGCACCAATCGTATTCCTGAGCAATGTTGTTCTATGTTGGCACTAATGCTTTAGAGGTAGATATGACATTTGGATTATAGGGCTGGAATGGTCTATTGGCAGGAGGCCTTGTTTGATTCATGTTTGCTACTAGATTAGGGGGCCTTTGTGGTTGGTATGGCTGCCTATTAGGTTGAGCTTGGGGTTGATAAGAAGATCTGAAACTTTGGGCTTGTTGGCTTTTGAGAGTAACCAGCTCATTGCCTAGATTTTGCAATTGCTTCATGACCTCTTGAAGCTCATTTGGGGCACTTGGAGATGAAGTGGAAGCTTCATTTGAACTCTGATTTCTAGGAGTGGGAGAAGGAGCCAAATTAGGTGCTTGACTAGTGTTTGGACTCTCTAAACTTGGAAACAATGGCATGGGAGGCCTAGGGGCAAGTTTGCCAGCTTGGATTAAACAATTTTCAGCCCTAATGGAAATGCTATAAGGCATAGGGATAGTTATGCCTCCCATGGACTGAATCAACATAGAAATATCAGAATTTAGAGCTTTGAGATAATAGAGAAAAGCACCTTCTGTTGTTGGCCTGACTGCCACTGGAATCCTCTCCCAAGTTTTTTGAAATCTGAAGTTGAAATCGGTCAGCTGCTCATTGGGAGCCCTCTTGATAGTTGTCAGCTGCTCCAAAAGAGACAAGTTGTCTCCCTTCTCTCCAAATTGCTCATGAAGTGCAATACACAGCTGATTCCAGTTTGTGATAGAACCAGCTCCAAGGCTCCTAAACCATTGTAATGCTTTACCCTTGAAGGAAGATGCCAGTAACTTGACAGCCACTTGCATTTCATTGATTTCATGAATTGCACAAAGGTTAGCAATATCTTTAACATGATCACCTGGAGTAGTCTGATTTTCTCCGGTGAAGTAGGGAATGTTCTTCAAGGCTGCAATAGGAACTGGATGTTGTGCATTGAGAGCAAGTGGGCTGCTGCCTGTGAAGTTGACGTAGGGATTGTTCTGAGCCATTCGATTGGTCTTAAAACCCTTGTTGACTGAATGAAAGGTCTACCAGGTGGAGGAGTTGAGAGAGTTCTATTTGGTGGAGATGGAGACCTCTGAATCCTTCTTCCTCTTTGCCTTCTTCTTGGAGATAATTGCAGGTATTCAAACAACACTTCTTCTTCTCCAACTCTTGACCTTGTGGTGATTCTTCTCATGAGTTTTCAGGCCTGCACTGCTGAAACAGTTGATTCTTCCCCTTGGAGTCACCAGATATGCAAATAATAGCTCTTTTAAGCAAGAAAATTGCAGCAGATGCACATCAACTTTGCTACAAAATAAAAATGAGACCTCTAAGTCCCACCGGGCGTGCCAAAACTGTTAGTGTAAAATCACAGCACCCCTGGATGCTGGTCAGGTTTCTAGGTTGACCATACTATCATCCAGTGTGATTGCATAACATTGAATCCTTTCTCCAAGTGTGGGACTTGAAAAGTGAGAAAGGATTCTCCAGAGAAGGTTGGTTCCTATTCCTCTGTTCAGATGCACACGAAATATGCAGAGGGTTTGCTCAAAACCTAATCTAATCTGCCAAGGAGATAGGGTAAGAAGATGCATAAAAATAAATCTAAGCTAATAGAGGTGATGCACGAGGAATGAAGAACACCTATCTTGCCAGTAAACACAGACCATTCAAATATGACATAAGATCATGCACATATAACAAAATTTGCAGTGAAAGACCAGGAGGATGCAAAATGAACATAGAGAGGGTTGAGAATCATCCATAGACATGTATTACTTGCTCCAAAGATTGATACAATACACTACAGAATGCCAAGAGGCAAAGTCATATTACAGTTTCAAATGGGAGGTTCGAACTCCACAAATTCACCTGATAGGAGAAGAAGGGAGGAGCAAAATAGAAAATGTTCGACCTTTTGAAAGAAGCTCCTCTTTACAATATATAGGAAGAATGAGAGAGGGAAAAGAGAGGAAATTCAGAATCTACCCCAACCACTTCTAGGTCATATTTTAAATCATCTCATTATGGCGAAAAATGGTGGATCTGGAAAAAAATGGTGGGGTGTCATCTAACAGAAGCGGCGAACTGTCTGCTGCATTAAAGCTAGTTGTTGAAGCATCACTTCTGGCATTACCACGCGTCAGGGACATTTTCTCAATTTTCTCTCTCTAGACTGCACCAAAATGCAAGATTGACCTTGGAATCATGTGGAGAATTTCAACAGCTTTCCGTTGATATAAAGAATGTGCAAATCCGAGCTCTGGATCGAAAGATACGACGATCCGAAGATTTAGGGCACGAAACAGGCCAAAACAGATTTTGAAATCTTTTCCCATGCTCTGCCACCTAGACGACACGTGGCAGGCTCTGATTCACTGAGCAATTCTCTCTCCTCCACCTTTCTATGGGCTTTCCTTTGAAATTTCCTTGTGGGCCCTTAAACTTGGACACGTGGCACTATTTCATTGGTTCGGGTCAGTGCTTGAAACCTCGCCCTTTGACTTCTGGACTTTCTCCCTTGTGACACGTGTCGTGATTTGATTGGTATTTAGGTCTGCCGACTTTTCACATCCACCGCATCCATTTGTCCCGGATGTCCCAAACTGTTTGGGACAAAAACTCTGATCTGCCTGAAATGGACTTCCTTGTCCCTCATTCGGCCAATGACACGTGGCGTTGCTTGATTGGCTTTCGGCTCCTTTGGCTATCCGCGTCCCGCGCTTCCCTTTGTCCCAACTACTTCAGTGCTGAAGTTCCCCATTTCGGCCGAACCGGCCGGTTCGCGTCCTTGCGTCGTCCATTAATTCCAATCTCCCCGGTAGATCAGCATGGGACAAATTCTTCCGAACCACCCAAAATGGGCTTCCTTTGCTCTCGGCCACTTCACCTTTTCGCGTCCTTCGCGTCCTCGCGGCCCAGATGTCCCAACTGCTTAGTGCGAAAGTTCTCCTTTTCGGCTGAACCAGGCGGTTCATGCCCTTAACGTCTTCATGTTCCAAATGTCCCAGAGCAGTTAGTTGATTTTCTTCTCCTTCGGCCGAACCGGCTTTCCGCGTCCCACGCGTCCTGACGGCCCGGATGTTCCTTTGCCCTGCAGACTGCCTGGCGGCCTTTCGGCCGATTCACATCCTCCGCGTACATTTGTTCCAACTGTCCCAAAGGCGGCCTTGAGCAGGACTTAGCCAATTTCATGATTTTCTCCTGAATCAATCTACTTGCTTGGAACTGAAAACTCTGATGCATGTTATCGAAATTTACCCTGGGGGGTGAACTTTGGATAACAGTGTAATACTTCATCTTTTCCTAAATTCTAGAGGTCACCACTGACTAACATAAATGGTGCCATGTGTATAGTAAGATGTTTCTTTTCTAATGCCTTCATTCCTTCTGGTGCCATACTGCTCGTAGAAAGACAACAATGTCTTCTAATTCCATGGGCACACATTGTAACCTATATAACTATGCATCTAGGCATGGTTTCTTCAATTTTCTATGCTTCCTCTCTGAGTTGATTCTAGATAAATGGTCTAGTCTAGAATTGCTTTTCCCTAGCTTCACCACAACTGTGAAATCAAACTCTTGAAATAGGAGTACCCACTGCATATGTGCCCCTATAAGATGGGCTTGTTTACCAAGTAATTCAATTCCATGTGATCTGTATAAAACACAAATGGTGTTGCTAACAAGTATTGTCGAAACTTGTGCAATGCATAGATCATGGACAAAGCTTCACGCTCTGTAGTTGTATAATTTCGTTTAGCAAGAGTCATCTTCCTACTAGCAAAAAAATTGGATGATCGACAATACCTTCTCCAAGTTGAGCTAACACAACACCAATGGCCATGTCGAGGCATCCACATGCACATGAAATGGTTTATCCCATGAGGGAAAGCACATAATGGGCATGGTAGTAAGTTTCTCCTTTAATATCTCAAACACATGCTGCTATGTTTCTTCCTAATCAGCTTGTACATTTCCCCTTCAATAAATCTTCCAAGGGTGCAACAACTTTGGCATACCCTTTGATGAATTTTCTATAATATCCTGTATGACCTAAAAATCCACACACCTCACTTTGACTGGTAGGTGCTTCTAGGCCTAGAATAATTGTAACCTTAGTTGGGTCAACCAAGAAACCTTCCTTGTAGATTATATGTCCTAACAAAGATTCCAAATGGTGTAGGAAATATGTACTTCTTGATGTTCAAAAAGATACTCAATTGTCTGCACTTTGTATAAACATTAAGTGCAAATTGTCACAATGATCTTTCACAAGCCCATATCTTGTCCAATCATCTAGGTAGACTGTAAGAAGTTGTGAATAAAATATTTGAAGGCACGAAAAACTATGCACGAGAATACAACATGTACATTTTTCATTCCAAATGACATTACAAGATAGGAAAAACTACCCCATTCAGTAGTAAATGTTGTCTTTTCTTGATCCTCCCGAGTAATCCTAACTTTGATGATACCTAAAAACCCATCTATGAAGGAATATATTTCACACCCTACCATGTCTTCCAAAGATTTCCTCGGTGAATGGCGTAGTCAATGGATTAGTGACACATGCAACATTCATCTCCTTGTAGTCCACACATAATCTAATTCATCCATCCTTCTTCATAATGATCACCATTGGAATAACCCATCCTAACTCATTAAGGGGCTTGATAATTCCATATTTGAACATTTTATCAATTTCTTCTTTTACCTTTTCACACAAATTAGGGTTCATCTTATAAGGTTACTTCCTAACTGGTCATGCACCATCCTTAAGTTTTATCTTCATTTCCCCATTTATTTATGCATGCCTTTAAGTTCATGCTACCCTTGAGGGAATAAGTATTGATAATCCTGAGTAACTCAATGATCTTTGCTACCTCCAAGTATGACCAAGTCTCCAATGATGGCCTCCTTAGACTCAGCCTCCAAACCTTTATTCACCTTCTTTATTTTCATTGGTTCATGATAGGCACGCATATCATTGTCTGCACTATCCAAGACCTCATGCACCCCTTGTGAATGTTCAATATCTAGGTTCTCAACTTCCTCATCATCCACGATGTAAACCATATTTCCTTATCTTTCTCAAGGAAAGTACATTCAAGTAGTATGAAGTCCATTTCTTCTTCCTTTTCAAAATCTCTCTAGACTCTGTCTCACCAAATAATTCTTGAATATGCTCTTCTGCTTTTGTACTATCTCCCATAGTTAAGAGCTTGATAAATTTTAATGCCTCTTCTATTGGAGGTTGGGAAGAAAAGTAGTCAAAGGTCTGATCATTCCTACAATAAAGTTTTTCTAGTTCTGGTCTCTCAATGTAGTTCTGCATATACATACCAGGTGCGTGCACATCCTTGTAGTGTAGAGTACAATCTATGCACCTAGAGTGAAGGTGGTAATGCTTCATGTCCTATTGTCCAGAGTCTCTCACACTTTGCTGAATGTGATGTTGAATAGGTTGATCACCATGATAAGTGCAAATATGCATAGGTACATTGTTCCTTACAAACATAATAGATAGGGTGATTCTAATCTCTTCCCATTCTATAATATTATCTCTATGGACTACCCACCAGTGCGCTATTGTCCCACGTAAGGTATATACTAACATAGCTCTTCTCTTAATTTTATCTATCCATTGTGTTTCCATGGCTTTCAAAAATGCAGGAAGATCTTCTACCCATGTATACCAAGGTACTATGCTACCTATCCTTGAACCGAACAAAGTCCATTCTTGCACGTAACCACACTTTTTACCTCGCGCCCTACTAGTTCATATGTACCATGAGCCCAATTGTCACAAGCAATACTCACAGTATCACTAATAGAATGAGAATCCTCCCACTGTAGGATTCCTTCTTTTAATGGCTCATTGACCTCTGGGTCTTGAATAGCCCATCCATAAAAAAATTTTTAAGTCCTCCTCACTTAGAGGCTCAATATATGGTGTATACTTCCCATCTATTAGAGGTATCACAACTATTTCTTCCTTGTTCTCAAAGCTGATATACCCCTTATTGAATCTCAAGTCAAAATTATTCGCATAACACAAAGGGCATCCAAGCAAGGCTGGAAAATTATCTACTTCTGAAAGTGCTAATACCTCAAAATCCCCAGTGAACTTGGCCTCTTGTATAGTTATAGATGCATCTTTCAATACTCCTATGGGAGTGGCCTTAGTCCAGTTTTCCATAAACAACACATTAGATGATGGCTGTAATGGAGGCATCCCCATTCGTACCCATGCATCTAATGTAAGAACATTTACTTCCACACTGTAGCAATTAATATGTTGCTCAACAACCATTCATCCACAACAACATTCATAGTAATTTCCTTATCATAGGCAATGCTATCGGGAGAAGATTTGCATGTAGGATCTGTCATCCAGGTCTCAAGACATGCGCATAGAGTGTTACCCTTTAACCAACTTCCTAATAGTGGCATAATGTTCTCCTAGCACAAAATTTTGCACACTTCTCAAAGATCATCGATATCAGTTTGGACTATCTCTGATGCTTTATTCTATTCCTTTAAGTACTATATCTCACCATGAAGATTCATTATAAATTCCATGGTATCCTAGTAAACTTCCATCTAATGAGTAGGATCTGGGTACCTTACATGTAAAACCTCCTCCTTGGTGATCATAGGCTTTTGGTGCAATGCCTCTCTTGCACATGCCACTTCAACACATGTAGTAATATTCACTATCAATGCCTCAAGTCCTTCTACTATCTTGGGCATCCACTGATCTTCTACTACATGTTGGATTCTAACCATCCCAACGTGCCTTTGTTTTCTTGCTTATGTTGCTTACTCAGATGCTCATATAAGTCCGGCACTCTTCATAGCTATGTTTCTTGCCACAAAAAAAGAACATGCAATATTATGAGGACATTCACTCTTATAGTGGTCACGATATCCACACGTATAACATGTTCCATGAGGGAACTCACCTCTTCCTCCACCACACCTCATCCTCCACAATATCCATGTCCTCTTCCACAACCTCCTTCAAAACACCACTCATTCCTATCACAGTGGATTTGATTATGATCCTAATCCTGGTGCTCATTCTTACCCTTAGAATTATTTGTTACACTTGTCTATCATACACCAATGTCTATATCATCCGGGATCTGACCAATAAGATGACAATCCTTAGTATCATGGGTCGTGGACTTGTAAATTTTGCAAAAGAAGATACATTCTTCTTTATCATATGCTGTAACAAAGGACAATGACTAGCATCATGATTCAAATGATAGATCTCACAATCCAATAGTAATGAGCATACAGATCTGTGAGGGAAACTATCCTTGGTGTGACCTTCCACTTCACAATCTGTACACCAAATTCCTAAGCACGTTTCATGGGCTGAATTTTTTGATAGCTTCTCTAACTACTTTTCCATAGCTGCAATTTATGCCTCCAAGAATGGACTAATGCCAGTGTCAATACTCCCAACTGCCTCGGCACACAAAGCTACTTCCAGCACTTCACACAAATCGATGTATTTCTTATATGACAGTTCCCTTCTAAATGGTGTAATTAATCCTCCAAAAAACCATTGTGCATGTTGGCTTACGTGAATATCATAAGATAGCTTAGATAGAAGTGTCTTAAAATGGGCATCATACTCACGTACACTCTCAGTAGTGCCTTTCTTGATATCCTTGAGCACGCTGATACTTTTTTTCGATTAAACTCGGGAATATGGAACTCTTTCAAGAAAGCATCCTTTAATGCTACATAATCCACACAAGTTTGATTAGGGTCAAACTTCCTGTACTAGTTGTGTGCATGTCCCTATAGTGTAGTAGTAAATTGACTTGCCTTACACTCAGCAGCCATGATCCCTTTAGCATGCCACAATATTTCACACATGTGCACATGTTCAGCAACATCTTCTATACCTCTCTACTCTATGAGATGAAGAGACATCTCCATATAAATATTATGTGGTTACTGCAGCCTTAACCACCTAATCTAGAACCTCCTATATTCCCTCTTCCTCCAGAACCAGCAGATCCACCGAACTAGAACCACCTATACCACCTAATCCTCCACTCTAGATGGAATAGGACCTATAGATGTACTTCCATTTGTTTTAATAGTACTATACTAAACCCCTATAGTCTGTGAGGTATTTCCACTTCCAAAGGTGAATCCAACATTCTACGCACTCACATTCTATGCATAAGATGCACCTAAGAATATTCCTCCAAATATCATTGAATCCATTAGTCTTGCCATTGATGTACTTACTCCCTAAATTACTCCTGCTCTCCTACTTTCCAAGTTATCTTGTTGGTTACGTGTCATACTAGATACTTGAAAACCAAGCGCAAGGAATAGGTCACTGTGTGGATTAAGATCCATGCCCATGGCCTAGAATCTCTACTTGACGCACTTTTGTGTGAGGATGAGGGGGTATCTCTATCATGTTTTCCAACATGGGGAGTTCTGATGCTCTGCTCCATGTATTCTACGTGAGCTACAAATCCTTCATGAGTCATCTCTCTCCTCAAATCCATACTTTCTACAACGGAGCATTGCTTCTCTATGTCCCTCTCACATGACTCATTATACTTAAGCTACCTCTCCTCTCTCTACCTCTCTGCCGCTAGGTCTACCATCTTTCACCAAACCTGTTCCTACCCTCATACGTGGTGAAGTTTAGTTAGCCATCGGTTTACTCTCCAGATTCAAATTTACCATCAAGATCTTGATCACCAGTGGAATACCTTGCAAATATACTCCTCTTGGATACTACAAAAACTGGAATTCAGCTACCTTTGGGAAAGAGTACGTCGAAATTGAATATTCCAAAATATAATTGTTTAGAACACCATGAAACCACGTATCCACAGTACGAGTCTAGATCAGATCAACATCATAAAGGGCCTGAAATTCTTCTTGTGTCCAAACAAGTGTGTGATACCTCCAATTCCACTGAGATGCATAAGCAGTAAGCCACTCATATAGTTCTACTAGAAAGATGGCAAAAATATCTCATATAAGTTGTCATACAAATTTTGTTCTACCCAAGTGCATGCGTTAAAATTAGATCCACTACTGAACCATCATGCATATTCTTCCTCCAGATCATGTTTCCATTCTACAATACTTGCTAGAGTTAACCAAGACGTCTTCATCATGAACCCTCTTAAAAAAATATGAAAAAGATGTCCTGAAATGAAACCAATGATATAGCCTAGAATTTACCAAATAAAACCCTAGTCACGATGGCACATCACTCGGCTAGACTAAGCACTCACCAAAGTGCACAAAGGTACCAAATCCCTCTTTAGGGTTTTTGTATCAAAATGTTAGTGTGATGAAGGTAGAAACATATAGACCCATAACTAATCCATCATTCTACAATGCTTGCTACATTCAAATCTATGAAAGAATAAGCTTTAAACAGTAATCTTGATTGAATCAATAACATGCACTACTCAATTATACATAGGAATGACACTTAGATTCAGCCAATATCTTCCATCTATTAATAAACATAGAATCTTCTTATAGTAATTTCAATCTATACCAATGTGCACGCATGGATATGATATAGTAATTCAGTCATATGTGTATATCTCTATACCTTCATACATCCATGACACATATCTCTCTAACAGACACTCATCTCTCCTCTCTATCTCTCTAACACACCCACACTACTATGTACTTCACATCATATATATATAGGGTGGGGAATTTCTATTCACCACTTATCTATTCTAGAAATTGGTCGCATGCTATTAATAGCCACCATCATTTACAGGCATAGCCACGATGCAAGTGTGCTATCTATAGACCTCTTACGATTAACTATAGTGTCAATCCTATTATTATCTCATCTTCATGCAAAATACTTTGATTTGATCCTCCAAAGATAGACAATGTGTGGCGTGTACGTTTCTATATCGTTGGTGTCCTCCGCATGCCATATTCTAAAAATAGGTCTTCATGCTCAAAATCAGCTAAGTCCTAAAAGTTGAACTTTCCCTCTATGTGTGGGTCCATCCTGTTCCTCCATGCCCTTAATCCTATCCTTCTCTCTCACATGGACTTCTTGTGTGATCTCTTATGGGTATTCTATGATCAACACCCTTAATATCATCTTTCACAAATAGTAAGGATATTTTCTTGACCCAAATATTTCACATGATTATATATACATGCCAAAATATATTTGTACAATCCTTCCTCCATCTAGGTCTTCAACTTGCCTTCCAAGGTTTGTAGCTCATGATAATAACCCTTGCACCTTAGAATGCACTATATTACCTACCAATATTCTCGTGAGCTTAGTAATAATGATTTTCATTGTGACATATATCTCTAAACAACTTGAACCGGAGAACACTTAGTTGAGTTCATTACTATGAATCATTCCTCCTTAGTCCTCAAATTTAGACTGAGAATCAAATTTCAAACACCGTTGTAGAACCTTCAAGGGAAGTACTCTTTCTCACATAGACCTTGAAATAGTTGGATACACACTTTTAGTTGACATAACTATCATGACTGAGACCAATTTTTTTTTGACAAGGTTTTCAACAATGACTCACACACATTCATTAATAGTGTACAAAGACCTTCCAAATTTAAATCACTATAACACCTGGGACTCACTTAATATACCAATCAACAAATCCTTGAGTTACATCCATGACATGGACAATACTTAAACTCATAAAACTAATCGATAACTTTTTAGAAAGGCTTATTTATGATATCTTTACCAACCTATATCATTTATCATGGTTTTCATATAGATAAAAAGATTCTTTAACTTATAACATAAATTATTATAATAGATTAATAAACTAACGGATCACTCCATATCATTTAGGGCACATGATGGAGTTGTGAACACTTGATATTGATATTTTCAGGCATGACTGAATTTTATATGCCTTAAACCCTTATGGACAAAACATAATATTATTAACTTCTTTTGAATTGCTCGGACCTTTAACTAATAAAAAGAATGAGAAGAAAATTTCAACACCTAATTAATACATGTTTTATATGACAATGGACTTAAAAATGAATTTTATGATCTTAGAACATTAGAAAAAGAGACATATATAACATGGAATTACAAAGGAACAACAAACTCATCACTCAAAAGGACTTAAGAACTCATAACTCAACTCCAATATAACAAACACCTATAAATAGAAATGACTTCAAAATTACATGGGAAGACTAATTTTCCATATCTTTTCACTCTAGATGTATCTCGAGTCCTAGTTTAATAAACTTATTCTTGTTTTTAAAAATCTTGATATGTGACTAGGTCTTTGTGTAGACACTAAAATAAGGTTACACTCCCTTTGGTCCCTCGACAAATAAGCACCCTTCATCACATTCACCTAGCCATGGCCCCCTTCACCTCACTAGTATTAATTTAATTAAATTAACTCATTATCCTCACTATATTTATTATTTAAATATCTTATTTAAATAATACCTACACATATAGTTCACTTAGACACCTCACCGAGCTAACTCAACTTAAGACCTATTCTTAACAAGTTACCATAACTAACTAAGACTTACCCAAACCCTAAAAATCAATGCCTACACTCCCTCTAACCACATTCCCGCATGATCATAGAAGCTCCTAGTCCAATCCATGGAATAACGACACAAGATCCAAAGAAATCAAGAGGATCTCCCTAAGTTTGATAAACCTAGGAAATCCTGCCTTGACTGACGCCGCTTCCCTAACATCATCGGTTAAGCCGGACCACCGTCGGTTACCCCTTTTAACCCAAAACAACCTTATTTCTTAAGGTTGGAATTTTCAAGAAGAAGTTGGAAGCAAGAAAGTTGATGAGCAAGAATGAAATCTCAAAGAGATAATGCATCTTCAGAGAGCCAATTCCAATAAGAACTCACATCCAAGGAAGGAGATTGAGCATCTTCTCCTACACAGCCATCCCAACCACCTTCTGAACTATCCAAGAAAAAGAGGAGTGTGCATGCAGCCCATGCAAAAGATTTTCTTTAGTTGGTAATCACTTGCAGCCTTCAAACCCACCATCGGCACCTCCATCCATCATACACAAGCCTTCAGGAATGAAATCCAAGTAAGTATAACGTCATACTTTCCTAGTTATTTCATCTCATCATTATTTTATCATCTATTGTTTATCTTACTCCTTATTGACCATCTCCAACATTTTATACCTCCATAGACCCATCAAAACCTCATAAAACCTATCCCAATCACCTAATACCTCCTCCCAACCAACTAAATCCTTTGTGCAATCACAAAGGAGACCAAAACCCTGCTCGTGATTTTTCCAAATCTCATAAGAATCGCACTAGGTTATACCTAACCACGGTCGGTCACCCCTGACCAACGTCGGTCTCTATGTTTGCCCACACATAGCCTTAAACAGAGACCTATCCACCTAATTTCACCTCACCCTCACTCACTTGTGACCTACCCGAGACCTTTATCAGACCTGTAGAACCCAGAACCAACCATTTGACTCGTGGATTCTATTCTAGCTTAGCCTGTTAGATTAGATCTATTTTCTTATTGTGTTTTAAGTGAGATACCTAAATCATTTTAAAATAACAATAGGATTTACCTTGTTTTCAGCATTAATTTGTTTAAAATAGTGGACTAACAGCCATCTAGGAAGTACCATACTTCCTGATCTAGCTCACATTAGGTAGTTCACTACCCATATTGTTTAATTCTTTCTGGTGGTCTTCTTTTATTACAGGTAGTTCCTCCTAGCCAAAAGGAAGCTCTCACAATCAGCTATGGATTCAGAAGTCATATGCACAAAAACCCATCAACCAACATTTGAACAGGTATTCCTCCTACGCCCGTTACCCTATTTATTTCATCAACAATTCAAAGAAACAATCTAAGAAAAAGGTGAAACATTTTGGCATGCCCGGTGGGACCCATCCGAGGTTCCTTGCATTTCATTCATTCCTAGGAAAAATTGTGTGTTTTTTTCCCTTCTAAAAGCGTACACACTAATTTTCTTCCCTGGTAATCCACTCCTTCTTTCTATTTGCTCTAAAGGAAACTTTTCTTTTGGTGTATTTAAAAGGAATCATCTCTTCATGTTTTCTACATTTTAGTGAAAGAGAATCCCTCTTCCTATTCATCTATTTTTTTCATCGAATATCATACTTTCGATTTGGGTTTAAAACAAGTGCATTGCATTCTGATTTAGCTCATTAGCTCACATTAATTGAGGGCAACCTATACTTGGATGTCATTACCAACTGATGGTTCACAAACAAATCGTAGAAAATTACTTCTATCCTTTTCTCTTTCTTTGAGTCTTACCAAACCACACAAAAATTCAAATACATACATTCTTAAACAACATCTTACCTGGAAGAAGTTGTAGGTGATCACATGATCATGACACAGTGGGCACCCATCTCGCTGCTCTATCGAGTCATACTTCAGAGCGTAGCCCACCCCCACCATAACATACCTGAAACCTCACCCTTTAGATCTCCTTCTTTGTAGGAAGCCATCCTCACCAAAAACTCTATTTCACAATTCATGTGTCAGTCCCTAAATAGCATAAGCTGAACAAACGTAATAGAATAGGCACTCTAGGAATGTTCTTTCTTAGTGTTCTGTTTGATTTGCATTTTGAGGTGAGAGCTTTCGATCATTATTTTTGTATTTCCTTGCACACTCCCCATCATAGTTGGTGTATTCTTGGCTTCACTTGAGTGTGCCTGGGCCATATCACCATCATTCCTAGAATTTTGGGTTTGATTCCACATCAAATTCTAATTCACAACCACTTTTTCTCATCACTGTTTCAATCTCACAGTAACCGCCATCGGTTACCTCTGACCGCCATCGGTTACACTCAACCGACATCGGTTCTAGGTCCTTTTGCTAACCTATTCAAAAGGACATTCTTACTTCACTTTCTTCCACTTTCCATAGTTTCTATCACTATAAATTTTTCCATTGACATTTTACACATTCCTAGATTTGGCATACTTGTCAGATTTTACCTTCTACCTCACTGTTTATTCACTTTGTCCATCTTCTACAATGACCAACAGTAGTTACCCCTGACCGACATTAGTTTTCCCTAACCGGCATCGGTTAACCTATTTCACATTCCACTCACCATTTGTTACTTCATCCATTTTTTATCACCAGATTCACATGTTTCTGCTATTCTCTGTATTATTTACAGAGAAGCAGCCCCACCTGATCAATACTGGTTCACATGGTACTAACCCGAAGACAAGCGAATTCCCTCATGTTCCACACCAGTCACCAACCACTCCCACCTAGTCCTTCACCACCCTCTATTTTATCACCAGCCATGGATCCCATCCAACCTACCAATATCACTACCAGAGATGAGAGATTTCGCATGACTCTTGACTAGAACCCCGCTTCCTTGTAGTTTTACCTCCCATTCATCCACTCGAGATGCCTTGGGTCAGTTGATATACGGCATGCCCATATCTATCCCCCTGACTCTCACACCCACTTCCGCATCAACCCCATCTGGCTCCATGCTACCTGCATCCACCTTACCCCCAATCGTTTCATAGTTAGGTCCTATACCTACTATGACTGCCACGTCTGTTACCCCTGTAGCACCCATTACATCTACCATACCCTCGTCAATTACCCCAAACATAACCTCATCCATCCCTCATGTCTCACATATACCTATAGCTACGTTCCCACCTCCAGTGTTGGTGACCTCTACCCCATTTCAGAATATAGTTCTTTCTATTCCACAATCATTAGCCCCTATTACCACTAGGGTTACCACGACCCTTCCTCCCCCATATACATACTACCAACAACCACCTGTTTCATCTATCATTCATTCCGGTACATACCCCTATTTCCTTGCCTTCTTCTCCACCACCTTACATGGCAGCCCCATACACTAGAATGCCCCACCCATTATACACCCAAAACCAACCTCCTCACATTATAGGAGGCATCCAATCATCACAACCCACCAATGACCTAATTAAATTGATGATGGATAAGATGCAAACACTAGAGGCATCGGTTTCTAGCTCTGCAACACTCTCACTTATGACGAGATTTGCAATGAGCCTATTCACCCATCCATTCCCATCCGTTCATACCCTGTGCATTGGGAAATGCCTAAATTCAATCGTTTCAATAGTAAGGAAGACCCACAACAACATTTGCACTCATTTAAACATGGATGTTATTTGATTGCTCATGATGATGCCTTACTTTTGAGAACTTTTCCCATGTCCCTCACTAGACCTACATTAGACTGGTATAGTGGGTTACCCAAACACTCCATATTTTAATTTAATCAGGTAGCCCAAGCTTTCTTGGATCATTTTTCCATCAACATCACCAAGAAGGTTACCATGACCGATCTATATTCCACACAGTCAGTACGAGGATGAATCTATCATAGATTTTGTCACTCACTAGCGTAGCCTGATCAATCAACTTACCTTTCAACTACCACAAACTAAACTCATCGATCTCTTCACAGCTTGTGCCAGACATATCTCCCGACCTTACAGGTCCAAAATTTCAAACATTCGATGAGGCATTCACTATGGCATGAAAGTTAGAGATTTGGGCCATCGAAGAGAAGAAAATCCAATTACGAAATAAGAATTCAGCATTCAAGTCGAATGAAACCTCTTCTTCTTCCAAACCACCAACCAATTATTCAAAGGCTAAAGGTACCACTAACGCAGTGGTACTCAAGGCCGCCTAACTCATCCATCTAATCAAGCTACACCCTCATCTAATTTATCACCTATTCAGGATTTTTGATTCAGACAAGAGCAATGAAAATATACCCCAATCAGGAACCTTACTCTTCTGTCTTAGAGAATCTTATCAAAGACCATCACCCTTCCACCCATAAAACCACACACTAGTTTTGACCCTTCTCACCCCATGCCCGCATGGTATAAGGAACAAGATTTCTATAACTATCACCACGTAAAGGGTCATAGTGATGGTAACTGTATCACTTTTAAGAATATTGTCCAAGAAATGCTCGAGAAAGGTGAGTTGACTATGGATAATCCTAATGCCACCCCTAACCAAAATCTACAAATCTTTAAAAACCATTTCCCAATCATGCCCCTTCATCCAATCAAACCGGTGAGACATCCACTCACTGATACCCATACCCGTGAGGTTCACACAATCTTTAACGAGGTACCTATCACATCTCAATTACCTCACATTCCTTCCATAGAGGAAATCCTAGCCCAAAATCCTCCTTCCACATTGGAACCAACCGTCACTATTCTTCTTCACCAATAGAACACCCTTCATCTCCTACATCACCTACAGAGGAGTCTTCTACTAACATTGAGACCATCTCACCCCTAGCTTCTCCACTTAGCAAACCTTTACCTACCATACCTCCTCCACCCATAGAGGAGCACCCATTATCTCCTCCACCCATAGAGGAGCACCCATTATCTCCTCCACCCATAAAGGAGCACCTATCCATTCCTCCCCTCATAGAGGAACTCCCATCATCCCTTCCACCCATCATAGACCTGGTAGGGATACCTTTGCCTCTTGGTGAGCATTCTCCATCCACTACCCGACATCCAACAAACCTACTTTCAGCTCTCTTACCCACAGAAGTTGAAGCCGGCTAATTCCCCATCTCCAAGATTCATTTTACAGGAATTCCCATTAGGTCCTCACCAACTCCACCTACAAATGTGCCATTCTCACGTTTGGCTGATCACTTGGATTATGTGGATAGGGATTTGTTATGGGGGCACCTCTTACTCCCTATCTCAACACAAATGCAGAGATCCCTCGATGACACCTCCACTATCTACCCAAGCACATTTCCACCCATTAAACCACATACAACCACTACTGTTATAACCCCTTCCACGATACCCATTAGCACTCACACCACACCCTTACCCATAACCCGACCTATGCCTAAACCTAAACCCATACCCACAATATTTACCTCCACTAAACCTATTACCACTTTAGGGGTTACCCCGACCACCAGCCTTACTCATCCACCTATTAAACTAGATTTAGCTACATCCTCCAAAACCACACCTACTCCGACACCCAAACTAAAGAAACAAACTCATCAACCTCATACCCTTACCACACCAATCACACCCGCACTTGTCCCATCTACCTTAAGACCTCAGCTACCTAACATGGTCAAGCACCCCTCACCCATTCATAACCCAATAACACAACCACCCATTCCTGCCTCACAAATCTCTAACCTACCTAGTCACACAACATGACTCATACCCACACCTATAGCCTCTTTACCACCAATACCTCTGATACCTTCAGCCATTGCTTCACTACCTACTACACTTCAGTCATTGTCCCTCACACCCCAAGCACAACTCACGCATCATCTACCTTCATAGCACCCCCGTTATCCCCATGGGTAACTCGCCCTCTTCCTCCATCTACTTTTCCTTCTAGACCCCATATACCCACATCACCTTTACCCAAGAAGGTGCAACCCAAAAACAAAACCCCACTACCCCACAACAAGGTAGTCAAAACAAAACCACACCTTCCTACCCATCCATCTACTATACCCATACCTAAATGAACCCGATCGATACCTCAAACCACACCAGCGCCTAAACCCATAGCTCGACCTGTTCCTACACTTCCAAAAATAATTCCCAAACAACCAACCACACCTACGCCCAAACCCACATTCACTTCCCATTGTGATCCACTAGTAGGGTCCTATGCCAAAATTTTAACCAACCTCCTCGAGACTTCATTATCACATTACCGCCACTTTGACCTTACAACCCCTCAAACCCAAGCCAAAGGGGTTTGATGATACCAAAATTTGTGCATACCATCATGTGCCAGGGCATGATGTGGAGAACTACAAGGCTTTGAAAACTGTCCTTATCCAATTGTGTCCACCAAAACCAACTTTGATGATGATGACCTTCTTGACGAGGATCTTGCTTCACCTACCCCCATTCCCACACTGCGTACTCAACAACCACAACCTCCACCCTCACAGCTCCCAGAACCACACACAAAATTTGAAATTAACATGGTTCACATCAGAGAACTTTCCACGCCACCACCCAAATGTCACTGTGCCCAACTGACCTCACAGGGATTTTCTCCTCCCGTAGGTTTTTTCCCTTCATGTCGTTATACCACTTACCCTACACCCTCTCCATTTGAAAAATTCCCTCAAATCAACATGGTACATGTTACTACACATGTGCAGAAGGGTAAAGAAAAGGTAACTGACCCACCAACCAATCCTATACCTAACATACCATCTTGCACCCATACCTAAGATAACTATCTCATGACCCCACATACCCCATTTCTAATGGCATCACACATCACACCATGCTCAAACAATTACACCAATCACCCCTCAAAATGTCCTTATATGACCTCATCCAAACCTCGAATCCCATCGCAAGCCCTCATGGAGGTTCTTCAATCTATCGAGGTTTTACCCAATGACCCTACACCCGTAGCATCCATTATCACACCCCATCATGTAGCCTCTCTCACCAAATTACCACCTTCATCCTCACCTCACCTTGTTCACCAAGTGGCCTCCCTTAGTTTCTCGTAGAGGCAGAGATCGCCATACCAAAATGATGACCTAGACCTAGCCCTCTTCATCTCTATACACATTGATGACATATGGGTACGCCGTGTGATGATTGATGGAGGTGCTAGCATTAACATCATTTCATCCCATGCATTTTCTCAAATGTGCATACCTAACAATTACATGCACAAACATCCAGTCATGTTGCGTTCATTCAATGATGCTATCACCTCCACACTAGGCACTTGTCATCCTTCACGTTCACATGGGCCCCCACTGTTCTCAGAATTGTTTTATGTTTTGGAGGGGGAATTCCAATATAACTTGTTGCTTGGTAGACCCTAGATCCATGTCATGGGTTGTGTTCCTCCACTTTGCATCATTGTGTAAAGTTTGAACATGAAGGACACACTTATACCATTCCAACTAACCCATCACCTTTCAAAACATGCAACATGCTTTACCGACCCAACGATGTACTCATACCATGGTCAAGCCATCTACTTCCAGAAACAATACCGCTTCACCTACACCTACACCCACACCTACCAATATGGCCATTACTTTCACCACACATACCTCCTCCATGCCTACCACTACTATAACCTCCATGGCTGACCCATTAGCTGCCCAATCTATTAACACCACCTCTCGCATCGACCTCCGACACATCATCCATACCAGCTACCCACATACCAACCACTGATCCCTTCGAAGGTGTTTTTCAACGCCTCACTCTAGGGGAATACCACCTATATAGCATCAACACATTCCTTACTCCACGTGAGTATGGAAGCCTTCACCAACACCCTCACTATGATCACCATATAGGAGAACACCTCCTTTATGGTCCTCCTCATCTTTGTACTAGTCTCACCTATGGGGGACTTGATACTACCACCTACACACCTGAACCACCTTCACAACCCCACCCATTTTCCACTGACTTCCAATCACTTACCAATCATATTTCACCCACACCTTCCTACACCACTTGTGCATGGAAGGGTTTTGGTTTTGATTTTACGAGCAAGGTCACCATACCATTATTCCATGTACCACCCACAAACATAATGACTATAGTGGTATCTAGCTTCCCCAAACCTTCTACCAAACAGGCCCACATTGAATTCATTGAGGACCCTAGCCCTTCTCCACCTTCATCACCACCCTCACCGACGGAGTCGATGGATCCTGAATCTATCCCTCCTAACTTTTTTTTTTTCATAAACACCATTTCCTTGGGGCCTTTGACTTATCAACGTGAAGGTGAGGCCCCTTCCACTCTCCCATTCCTGTATCCTGAGATGATCGATGATGACACACCGACCATTAACATCATTCAATGTCAGGATGATGAATCCATACTCACCTACCTTGGTGTAGAAGACTCATATATTCATCATTTCGTTACCCTCTTGAGATGCAAACCATGTTGAATGAATCAACTATCGAGATCAACATTCATACTTAGGATGACCCACACATCCTAAAGATCGACAATCTTTAGATGTTGCTGAATAGGAAGCCATCACTTCCTTTCTCTGAGATCATAACCACGCTTTTTCTTGGTCTTACGCAGACATGCCTAGTATTGATCCCACCATAGTGGTCCACAATATCATAACCATTCCCGATGCCAAACCTATCAAACAAAAGCTGAGGAAAATGCACCCTCGCATTTCTCTTCTCATCAAAGAAGAACTTCAGCACCTTCTTTCCATTTCCTTCATCTTACCCATTGATTATCCTCATTGGATTTCTAACATTGTCCCTATCACTAAAGCAATAGGGGACTCTACATTTGCATGGAAATTCTATGACCTCAACCTCACCTACCCGAAAGATGATTTTCCCTTGCCCGGTATTGATCAACTGGTAGACCTTACCACTGGGTCATGAGATGCTCTCACTCATGGATGGTTTCTCGAGTTATAACCAAATTTTTCTTGCCCCAGAAGGATCAACAAAAACCACATTCATTACCCCTTGGGGACCTTCTACTATCGAGTCATGCCTTTTGGCCTTAAAAACACTAGTGCTACATATCAATGTTTATGACTTACATCTTCCATGATATCATGCATCACATATTGGAAGATTACGTGGATGATCTCTTGGCTAAATCTAAATGCCGCAGATGTTGAGCACCTCACTATCCTCAAAACCATCTTTGATCACCTCATTAAATATTATGTCCACCTTCAACCTAAAAAGTGTGTCTTCACAGTTCTCTCAAGAAATCTCCTGGATTTATCATTTCCTTACGTGGTATAGAAGTTGACCCAACTAAAGTCAAGGCCATTCTGAAATGCCTCCACCCACATAACCTCAAACAACTCCATAGCCTACAAGGTAAATTGTAGTCCATTCACCGATTTATTTCCCAACTCTCTCGACCATTGTCAACCATTTCATCATCTACTTAGGAAGGATGTCTCTTTCAAATGGGATGACGACTACCACAAAGCTTTTGAGGCCTTAAAACAATACCTTCTCCAACCACCCATACTCATTCCACCAAAAGATGATCAACCTTTTTACCTATACATATCAGCTACCGATCACTCCTTAGGGGCTATGCTCACTCATCGTGATGAACAACATAGGAAGCATGTGGTTTATTATATAAGCCATCCGTACTCTTTTGACTACGAAACCCGATACATACACTCACCCTAAAAAATTTTTCTTAGCCTTAGTTTTTGTTGCCACCAAACTCCGCCATTACCTACTCAACCACAAAACCTATGTTGTGACCAACACCGACCCTTTACACTTCATGTATGCCAAACCCTATCAAAATCAACGTGTGCGCATGTTGGCTCATGCTTTTAGCTGATCTTGACCTCAAATTCATTCACCAAAATTCCATTAAGGGTCAGGCTATCGCTGACCAACTGGCTGACACACCTATTGTTGGGGACCAACCCTCTAATTTTGACTTCCCGATGAATCCATTACTACCCTTTCCCTGGATGAACCACCTTACCAAATGACATTGTTCTTCGATGGTTCCAAGTGTCAGCATGGGGGTGGAGCTGGTGTTATCCTCATCCCTCTGGATGGAGAACCCATGCCTTTGTCTTTCAAACTAGACTTTGAATGCACCAACAATATTGCCGAGTACGAAGCACTCATCCTCGGTCTCCAGACCACCTATGCCCTTGATGTCAAATCAATCCACATCTTTGGTGATTCACAATTGGTCATAAACCAAGTTAATGGTATGTACCAATGTCATAACGAGATACTTCAAAAGTATAAACATCATGTAGACATACTTTTGACCACCTTTGATCGTTACACCCTTCAAACCATCCCACGTTCAACCAACAAATTTACGAGATACTATGGCCTATTTAGCTTCCCAAATACCCACTTCCCCTACCGATTCCAAAATATTTGTCACTGTACAATGCCTCCATTCACCTTCTTATTTACCTCACGATGTTTACTCAATCAAAACCGACACCCCTAACCCGAGTGACCTTTGGTATAAATAGTACTCCGACTACCTTTCTCTCTCCATCTTACCTCCTGATCTCACCCGTAATGGACAACGCACCTTCCTTAAAAAGGTCTCTCATTTTGTCATTCTGGGGGGACTCCTCTATAAATGTGGCTTTGATGGTATTCTCTTATGATGCCTCACAAGTTCTGAAATTCCTTATACCATTAAGGAGGTTCATGATGGCATATGTGGAGGTCACTTTAGTGGCCTTGTTGTTGCTAAGTGTATTCTTCGCCTAGGCTATTACTGGCCGACCCTTAATCATGATTGTTGTGACTATGTCAAATGCTACGTGAAATGTCAACAACATTCCAACCTTCATCATACACCCAATCATGCCTTATAGGTCACTCGTGACCTTTGGCCCTTCTCTCAATGGGGTTTGGATCTTGTCGAGAAATCAATCCTCATTCTTCCCAATGCCATCAATGGATCATAACCACTACCGAATACTACACAAAATGGGTAGAAGCCATACCACTTATCTCCATGAAAGCTAAGAAAATATGTGAGTTCATTAACCATCACATCATTTGTCACTTTGGTGTCCCTCATCGACTCATCACTGATAATGGAAAACAATTCAAAAACAAAACACTTGCAAAAACTTTGACACCTTCGGCATTCAACTTAGTTTCTCCTCACCTTATTACCCACAAACCAATGGCCAAGCTGAATCCACTAACAAAACCCTCAATAAAATTCTTATGAAAGTGGTTGATGATACTAGGAAGGATTGGCATACATTTTCTTTTTCTCTATGGGCATACCGTACTAGTATTCACACTGCCACTGCGGCTACACCCTTTTCACTGGTCTACGGTACCGAGGTTGTTCTACCTCTCAAAGTCCAGATCCCCTCACTTTGTATTTCTCTCCATGACATGCTTACTGATGATGACTTTTGTCAGACCACTTAGCACAACTGGAGTTATTAGATGAACGTCGTCTTAATGCTCTAGATCACCTTCAAGTTTATCAACAATGTATCAAATGTGCTTATGAAAAATGTGTTCATGAATGAACCTTCCAAGTTGGTGACCTTGTTTTGAAATAAAATCAACACGTAACCAAAGCAGAGAAAAAGAAAATGGGGAAAATTTTCTCCTAATTGGCTTGGACCATACATCATAACTCATACCTATGGATCAGGTGCCTATCGTTTGTCCTCGCTTGAGGGTAAACCCGAACCTGAGCCCCTTAATGCATTACATCTTCAACCATTCTACTATTGACCTCTAGTCCTACATCACTATTTATCTAGTTCATGCTCATCCCTTGAGTGCCATTTACCTTTTCCACATCTCATCTCCACCGATTAAACATGGATCATGTGATTACCCGTCACCCTTTTTCCTTATCTTAAATATGTGCACCACAACTCTCTACACATGGCATGATTCTCATGGATACTTTTCATCTTCTTTTAGATGAGATCCCATGATCATTCACCCTTTCCTTCTCAACAAGAACCAAATGCTTTGTTATAGTCTCATCCATGACTTAAAAGCCAAAAAAAACAAGAAGATGAAACCCTCAGAAGGACATCTTCCAATATAAGGGATCAACTCCTTGAGTCAAACTTCCAATATCAAAGATGAATCCCTCAAAAGGACATCTTCCACCTTCAATTGTTGCTATAAGTAGACTGCTCCCTCGAAGGACAACTATAAAAATCTCACAACTCTCTACATAGTTTTTCCAAAAAGAAGACTATCTCCTCAAAAATCAAAATTCAGAAGCTTCCCACATCGATCAGCTTCACGAAGACCTCAAGGAGACATATATTCCTCCCATATATAGACTTCCCGCATCGATCAGTCTATCTAAAAGTCAAAAAAAAAAAAAAAAAAAAAAATACACTTTTTTCGTCATGGACTTTCCTATTGTGATCTTGGCTCTATTGCCCAAGGCATTCTACTTCCCATTTTATGACCCAATTACCTACACCTCCTTACCCATTGTCTTTTCACTTCATACCTCAAGGGACCTACTGAACCTATGACATTTGGTGATCATGTGACTCTTCATCACTCTTAGAATTATCAATCATGTAATGTCTTTAGGGTCTTACGTTCATTTTCTTATCTATAGATGTGTTTTATACATTTTGATCCTTGCCAATCGGGTGGTTTTCTTGCCCCCTCTTATCTTTTCTCTTCTTCATCACCTTTTGATTTTCTTATACAAGACTTAGTCCTCGATGCTTACCTTTTGGGTCATCCTCCCCTTATCTACCATATACCACCCTCACCTAATCATTTTTTTACTATCATCTACCTCCACCTATTAAACCCAAACCCAAATGACCACAATTACTTCAACTCATTTTCATCTTCTTCCCTAGCTTATGGGAGAACTACATCGGTCTGAGGTCCCTTTTCACCGGGACTATGTAGGCAGCACACTTCCAGGGCATGGGGCCCTAGAAGGTTAGCTCGACCACTCTTTACCCTAACCATTTGCCCCACCATTACCTAATTTCCTATTCATCTCAAAAACCTCAACATTTAAACCATATCCCACATACCTTTTACCACTTATATTATTTCACATTTTCATACATAACCAACATTTTTCACATTTTACACTATCTCATGCATTTACATTGCCATTTGTTACCAAAATACCAAATGAACATCCATGCCTAAACATCCATGCCTAAATGAACATCCATGCCTAAACCCTGACTCGATCCATGCCTAAAATGACTGACTCGATCCATGCCTAAACCGACCTGACTCGATCCATGCCTAAACCAACTTGACTCGATCCATGCCTAAACCGACCTGACTCGAATCCATGCCTAAACCAACCTGACTCAATCCATGCCTAAACCGACCTAACTCAATCCATGCCTAAACCACCTAACTCAATCCATGCCTATCACTTGACTCGATCCATGCCTATCACCTGACTCGATCCATGCCTATGACCTGACTCTATCATGCCTAGCTCATCTATTTTCCATCCATATCATAATAAAGTAAAACTCATACACATCACAACAACATCACCTGAATATCATCTATCTCCTCATATATACATGTGTATCAATACAATGTACACCCATATCACATAAATGTGTATCTCAATAAACATGCATGTCTCATCATGGCTATCATCTCAAAATGTCACATAAATGTGATGATATACTATAAATAATATCATCATAGCTATCATCTCAAAATGTCACCTGCATAGCTATATCTAATACAAAAATGTCATTGGCTCATGCAGCCATATCCAATACAAAATGTCTTTGGCTCATGTGCCGATATCATCATATACAAAAATAAATACAATATCGCTTCGGCTCGTAGGCCGGTATACATCCAAAATCCAACAATACAAAAATAGGTGATATACTATCTCACATCTGCTACAACATATCTACCTCATCTATAATGTCGATAGTCCCTTCGACTGGAGCGGTGGCTCACTACTCTCAATCTACCACTAGATGGCCCGGCATTTGAAGCTGACCCCGTGCCCTGATAGATGACCTCTGCTCTCTCCTTTGGGCTCACTAACCACCTACACTCTCGGCACTATACATGCGAGACTATGTGTCTGCTCTCACTCAGACTATCTATGGTGGGTCTCATCACACCATCTACTAGTATCTGCAGCTCAGGCTCCTCCTCCTATACCTATGCCTGAGGCTCTCACCTCTCTACCTATATCTGTGGCTCTGGCCTCTCGGCCTCTGCCTATACTATGACCCCTACCTCCCGTATATCCCTTCCTACCCTACCTCTTTATACGGCCCACCACTGGTTGTATGCCACTGTCACCCCCGCATCATCTATGTGGCGGTCCACAGGTTCCTCCTCCTCCCTTGTCGACTCTACTAGATGGGGTGGAGACAAAGGTCTCTCCACCTCCTCTCTCCTATACTATGGGAAGGGTGGGGGCACATCCTACACTAAACCAAACTATCACCTCACTCGGTCGATAGGTATCATCTCGTGCTCCCCGACATGACATCCCTCTATCCACCTCCATAACTGTAGTCCCTCTAGCTCTACATACATCCCTTTGTAAGAGGGATAAGTCACATAGGGTCTCCAAACTATATCTCCACTGACAGGCTCTCTCATTGTCTATAATATGCTACATGTCATATGTAGCCTGGGCTCTCTACAGACACCCCTCCGCACCCATCACTCGCACCAACTCGAATGACTCCTGCTCAAATGCATCTACCTGGGTAGGCCTTTCAGTCACACACACACAATGTGCTCATAGGCCCAACAGTGAAGAAGAAAAATGCAACATAGACTATATCTCCGCAATCACCCGTAGGCCCACAACTCTCTATATAACTGCACCAAGAAAGTCTGGTGCCCATGTAAAATTGGTATGATCAATCATCATGTCCCAAAGAACACCCATCAACGATCATGGGAATCTCCCACCCTCTAAATCTGGCAATGCGTAGCACCCGATCACCTCCATCATCAACACTATCAACCGCATCTCCTCAGGATGGGCAACATATACCTCTCTGTAACTCAGGCTAGTTGCACTGTGGTAACGTGCAACTCACCTACTCTCTCTCCAAATACCTCATCTATACACCTCACCATGACCTTATGTCACTGAGTACACCTGGTCTCCACTAATCGGTAGTCTCAATATCCTATATATATCCTCTAGGGTGATGGTCATCTCCCCTGTCGGCAAGTGGAAGGTGTTAGTCACCGAATCCCATCTCTCGATGAGTGTGACCATCAAACTCTACTCTCTCACAACCCACCCATAACGGTGGATCCCAATCAGGCCGACATCATCAATGTGGCTCCACTCCTCAAAATTCACCTATCCATGTAGCTCTAGCAATATAAGCGGCTCCCGGTCCCTCATCCACAGCTCATCCTGGGCCTGCATCCAACCAACACTATGTATTAATACGCCTTCCTAACTTACCCTGTGTTCACCCCCAAACCACCTATTCTTCCCAAACCCCTCTACCCTAATCCTTACCCAACCCACCCTCAACCCATCCCCTCTCTCTCTTATCCCACACCTTTACATGTCTGACCCTCCTCATTGACCATCCATTTCCACTTGCCTAACCCATTTTTGCCCATTTCTAGCCCCATTTCCTTATTTTCACACCGACTCGCTTACCCATAACCATCACCGGTAGCCTTTAACCACCATCGGTCACCTATTTCATGACCGATGCCACTTCTACATGACTAACATTAGCCTCCAGTGACTGCCGGTCATTGTGGTGTCCAAACGACACCAAACCCCCAACCCAATTTTTTTCAATTTTGACCAAATAAACCTAACTACCCAACCAAACCTCCGTAAACCTTCCCTACTTCCCTTCCCACTCCTATTGACCAATATTCTCACCTCCCCCACCCCATTATATCCAATTTACCTCCTAATCCAAAATTCAAAACTTCCCCCACATTTTTATTACAACCCATATTTTACCCTACTTAATCAATCAAATCATTAAGCAATGGTGTAGAGCTTACCTCATCCCTCTGCCGACACCATGTGGTGGTATATCTAGCCACTATACGGTGGACCACCCACCCCTCTCCTACCTCTTCCATCCTCCACTACACAACCACTCCTTAGCCACACAAATCGTGCCACCTGATCTCACGGCCCCACCTCTCACTCACCCACTCTCACCTATGTGGCTCACCACCCAAGCTCTCTCTATTGTACTCTTTTTGTCCTCTTCCTCCTTTTCTCTCTTCTTGTCCTTTTCTCCTTTTCCAAATGCACCAATGAATTTTTCAAACGTGGGTTTTCCACTTTTTATACCCTACCCGACCCGACCGACGTCGGTTAACCCTTGACCACTGCTAGTCTGATGACCTAGACTACCACCGTTGGTTCCCATACATCATCATCGGTTCATACCGACCGATGTTGGTTACCTTGCATACTCATTACCCTCTCATTTACCTCATTTTCCTTACCTCCCTTTTCTTTTTCCCTCCATACACCTACTTGACCACTTTACCTTCACCTCTAGCCCTCCACCTTCTTCAACCTCCTCACGTCCACTATTGACGCCTTATTATTTTACCCCTACCTCGGCCTTACCCATGCATGATCTCGATATTTGGACCTGACCATCGCTAGTGACCTTTGACCTCATGTGTTCGCTATACCTTGCGGCACTGTTACCTGTGTTGTTGACCTAATGACCTTACCTAGCCTATTGTCATGACCGTTTATCCTGACCCTACCTTTGGTGTACTGAAACATACCTAAACATTCCTACACCTAACCTACATTGTGTTTCCTGACCTTATCCTATACCTTGGATACCGGATTCACTTCACCCTTGTTTGGATAAACCTATCAACCTTAGACGATGTAGAGTTTTCCTACTCTTCAACCCGAGTAGCATGCTATAGTTTATACGTGTGCATGCGTTTGACTGCTACTACCTTTGACCCTAACCCATTACCTAAGATCACCCAAGTAGACCTTTCACCCTCTTCCCCTACACCCATTTACCTTTTCCTCACATTTACCTTTTATCAAACCACTCACCACTTCAACCTACTACTTCATCAGTTCCTGGTTTGAGGGGGATCACCTTCACCCTCACATGGGCCAACCACATCTTATTTTTGTTAGCATCACTTACCAATACAAGCTACGCAACAAAAAGGGGAAAAATGTAGACACTAAAATTAGGTCACACTCCCCTTTGGTCCCTCGACAAATAAGCACCCTTCATCACATTCACCTAGCCATGGCCCCCTTCACCTCACTAGTATTAATTTAATTAATTTAATTAAATTAACTCATTATCCTCACTATATTTATTATTTAAATATCTTATTTAAATAATACCTACACATATAGTTCACTTAGACACCTCACCGAGCTAACTCAACTTAAGACCTATTCTTAGCAAGTTACCATAACTAACTAAGACTTACCCAAACCCTAAAAATCAATGCCTACACTCCCTCTAACCACATTCCCGCATGATCACAGAAGCTCCCAGTCTAATCCATGGAATAATGACACAAGATCTAAGGAAATCAAGAGGATCTCCCTAAGTTTAGTAAACCTAGAAAATCCCACCTTGACCGACGTCGGTTTCCCCTAACCATCGCTGGTTAAGCTGGACCACCATCGGTTACCCCTTTTAACCCAAAACAACCTTATTTCTCAAGGTTGGAACTTGGAAGAAGGAGGTTGGAAAACAAAGAAAGAAATTTGATGAGCAAGAATGAAATCTCAAAGAGATAATGCATCTTTAGAGAGCCAATTCAGCAAAGAACTCACATCCAAGGAAGGAGATTGAGCATCTTCTCCTACACAACCATCCTAGCCACCTTCTAAACTATCCAAGCAAAAGAGGAGTGTGCATGTAGCCCATGCAGAAGCTTTTCTTTAGTTGGTAATCACTTGTAGCCTTCAAACCCACCATCAGCACCTCCATCCATCACACACAAGCCTTTAAGAATGAAATCCAAGTAAGTATAATATCATACTTTCTTGGTTATTTCATTTCATCATTATTTTATCACCCATTGTTTATCTTGCTCCTTATTGACCATCTCCAACATTTTGTACCTCCATAGACCCATCAAAACCTCATAAAAACCTATCCCAGTCACCTAATACCTCCTCCCAACCAACTAAATCCTTTGTGTAATCACAAAGGAGACCAAAACCCTGTTCTGTGATGTTTCCAAATCTCACAGTAACCGGTGCTGGTTATACCTAACTACGGTCGGTCACCCCTGACCGACGTCGGTCTCTATGTTTTCCCACATAGCCTTAAATAGAGACCTATCCACCTAATTTCACCTCACCCTCACTCACTTGTGACCTACCCAAGACCTTTATCAGACTGCAGAACCCAGAACCAACCATTTGACCTGTGGATTCTATTCTAGCTTAGCATGTTAGATTAGATCTATTTTCTTATTGTGTTTTAAGTGAGATACCTAAATCATTTTAAAATAACAATAGGATTTACCTTGTTTTCAGCATTAATTTTTTTAAAACAGTGGACTGACAGCCATCTAAGAAGTACCATACTTCCTGGATCTAGCTCACACTAGGTAGTTCACTACCCATATTGTTTAATTTTTTCTGGTGGTCTTGCTTTTATTACAGGTAGTTCCTCTTAGCCAAAAGGAAGCTCTCATGGTCGATGCGGATTCAAAATTCATACGTGTGCAACAACCCATCAACTGATATTTGAACAGGTATGCCTCCTACGCCCATTACCCTATCTGCTTTCCCAACGATTTAAAGAAACAATCTATGAAAAGGTGAAACACTTTGACAATTGAATAAAACAATACTCCTCATCCTTCTAGGATCAAACACACTTAAGTTTCATCCACAATATTTATCTTTATGCACATAATCACAACATGAGTGACATTCAACTTTGAAAACACCTACTTCATCTCCAAATGACCTTCTCTTGTAATCTCTATATTTATGACCAAAATCATGACAAACAAAGCAATATCCATTAAATGAAGAGTCGTACATCATAGCATTAGGTTTTTAAACTAAATTATACCTTCTCAAATTAGTCCTCTTAGTCACCTTCACATCTAATTTAGATCTTCGAACAACTTCATCATCATACTTTCCTTAAAACACTAGGATTTTTTTTTCATGTGTGTCTCTTTGACCTTCTAAACACTCATCAAGAGCTTTAGAGATCTTCTCAATATTCTCATACATCCTCAACCTACTAGATGCACTCTCCAAATATGATTCAAGATATTTCAAATTGTCTTCATACCTGGAATAAGCTTCCTCTTTCTCCTTTAGGGCATTGGAAAACTTTCAATTTGAGATTTCAAACCCTTGATGGCTTGATCATTATCTTTATCTATTTTCTTGACCTAATTTTGATAGGCCTCAATACATGACTGATATATTTCATTCCTTCTCCTCAATATAGCCTCAATATCTGAAGACTTACCCATAGCTTGTGCTTTTAAGATCTCCTTAAAGTTGTTATACTTACTTCTCAAGCACCTGATTTGATACCAATTGTTGGAAGCACGATTGAATGAGGGGGTGAATCAGTCCTATAAATTCCTTATTTTATTTACCATTAGTTTAAACAATCAATAACATTCATCTATTCACATACATTCAACCATAACATATTAAGTGTTCACAATGCATTCAAAGAACCATAACACATGAAAGAGAGCTCATGTAAAATATATTTATGTAGGAAACCATCATAGGGAAGAAAACCCACTAAAACACAAAATTTATTTAGTCATGCTTAAAAATAAGACCTAGATGCACTGGCACATCACTCAGCCTTGACTGAGTGCTCACCTGAAGCGTGCAAAGGTACCAGGTCCCTCTTTAGGGTTGTTGTTGCAAGATGTTAGCATGATGAAGACTTAACACATATAGTTCCATTACTAACACATCATTCTATAGAGCATACCAGATCTATCTCTAAGGGAGAACATAACTAAATATTAACCATGATGAGATCAAAGACATACTAGATTCAAATACACATAGAACTAACACTTAGATTTAGCTAATATCCTCCATCATATTAAATGTAATAAGTATACAGAAGCTTCATTATAATAACAGTAGTATGCACATAACAAATTTAGCAGCATAATCTCACTATGTATGCATATCTTTGTATATGTCGATCTCTCTATTACATAGTTTACTACATACTTATAATGTAACACTCTGAACTATTGTTACTTCCTCCTGAGCATTCAAGTGTTGATATATGATTTCTTCTGTAAAAGGATGTGTTCCTTTGATTGTGAAGTCATGCTTGATATAGATTGTATCTTCTTTCATTTGAAGATCTTTGACTGAGCCAGGATATGCTTGGACTCTTTTATTTCTTTCATTTTTGCACCTGAGTTTAATCTGATTTTGGAATAAATTGTGGATTTACCCGTCTATATGACTCAGCCTTGGATCAGTGGCATTGATCCAAGAGATGTTTTAAGTTTATTCTGGATGAACAAAAATTATAGACCTTACAAAGGTTGCAAGGTCCGAATGTGTGGAATAAGCAATTCGGAGTTAACTCAGGCTGATCTTGTTAAATGAATTGGTTCCCGATATCGTAAAATCAGGAAGGTCTTGATCTTGAGCCAGGTAATAAATTCAGATACATTTATACTACTAGCTTATTAGCAGTGCTGGAATGAATCCTTTTCGTGAATGTATATTTGTTGGTTCTTATACTGAACGATTTTAATTGTTAAGACCTAAGCTAGATTTATTAAGGTTAATAACCTAAACCTAAACTATAACCTATGGGTTAGATTAGTGCTAATCTAACCTAGGCCTAAACTATAAACTAAATGTTCTAAGGTTAGTGACCTAGCGCTAAGGAGGTTAGACTAAGTATCACCTTAAATTCTAACCTATGTTTCTAACCTAACTAATGAACATGGAGGAAAGGGACCTATGAAGGGGTGCGAGCCATGGGCGGTAGTTTCTATGGCATTAAATGGGATGGATAAGTATGAAGGACGAGGGATTTGGTGGAAGTTTCAAATGGCTAGTGAAATCCGACGTGGCAGAGTCACCAAATCTAGAAATGGTCTTTGATTTGTTTTTATCCATCGCCAACTATGGTGGTCGGTGGCAATGGAGATTGAGCGGGAATTTTGGAGTTAATGCAATTAATGAACTCGGTCTCCGAGCTCGATTTCTCGGGAAGACATGCAAAATGGAAAACCGGTTGTTTGTTTGGGTTTTCATGCACTCCGGTTTTCTCTCTGTTTGATCACTGGTTCTTCGAACCAGTCTACTTGGTGTTGCATGGCAACTATGAGAATAACTAGCTCTTTTCTCTGTCGAGGAAAGTTTATAAGGCATGGAAATAACAAATTATTGTTGTTGAATCTAACGTGGAAAAAGAGGAGAAGGCTCGAGCTCTTTCAGTGGTCTTCTTCGATTTTTAAGCAACATTACCAGGCATGTTAGGCCCTAACTTTTAAAAATCTTGCTTTCCTTCAAATGATTTCATTAGAACAACTCTGTTCAGATGATTTTTGGGTTCAGTTGGTTTTTATGGTAGCTTTGTATGAATTAGTTTGTTGTATCTTCTTACTGGCTCAATTTTTCAAGTGAACCCTTGATGGGTGTGCATTGTGTTTCGAACGGTTGTACTATCTTGCTGTGTTTTGCATTTCAGTTAGATTTTGTAGAAATGCTTGCAAGGAAAATATACGAATTCAGTTCTGTGGGAGTCCATGAATTGTTTTCTTGTTTGATTCAGACTTCAGTCGATACCTTGCTGTTTTCACTTGTTGAAAATGATACTGTTGGATTTCTTGAATGTACAGTATATTCCGACTTCTTTATAAGTTTTGTCGTGAGTAATATATGTTATTGTTGCTGTTGGACTTCTTGAAATGAAAATATGTTTTGGCTTCTGTAGAAGTACATCGCCGTGAATACTATTTGTTATTGAATTCACTGAATCCTTGAGTAGATAGTATTTTTGACTTCTGTAGAAGCTATGAATGAGAATACTTGTTAGTTTAGACTCAGTTGGAGTCCGTGAAAAGAAACTGGTATATCTATTTCTGTTGTTTTGTTTTGAATACTGTTGCTTAGCAGTGAATATCACTGGTACAGACTCAGTTGGAATTCTTTTTATGTTTCGTATGTTTCGTCTTCTGCTTAAGCTTAGTTCGAATGTTGTTGTTTAGTTGAGATTACTTAAGATATTGGTTCAGTTGGAATCCTTGATATGTATCTTGAATTACGACTTTTGTATAAGTTTTGCTGTGAGTACTATTGGGATTCTTGAACTGTTGTCGCATGAAATCAACTTTAATCGAAGCCTTGTTATGAGCACTAGTTGTATGTGATACTGTTGGAGATCTCGATATGTTGCGAGTTGGCGTGAATCTCGATTTAAACCCTCGCTGTGTATGCATATCATTCTGACTCCTTCTTAGCATTCTTGTGTTCCTGTCTGTTCGCTTCTGTGGAAATTAAAGGAAGGGTTTTCTTTACAAACCTTACTCGGTTTGAGACCCTGTTGTATCCGTAGTAGCTTGGCTTAGAATGAAACTTTGAGGAAAATACTGATATGGAATTCGGCTTCTGTGAAGACCTTGTTGTGATTATTTTTCTTGAAAACGGCTTCCAATATAAGTCATGGTTGTATTATCATAAGGATATGTTTCAGTTGAATGAAGTTGTGCATGTTTGTGTTAGATTCAGTGAGAATGTCACTAAGTATGCATATGGAAACGTCATTTGTTTTAATGCTATCTAGCCTCTTGTTTGACTGTGATAAAGAGGTTATTCTTTTGATTTCGCTTTTGATTTAAGTCCTTGCTGTGTTTTAGTAGGGATTAGATTGAGCTGTATGTTGATGAGTGTTTCGACTCAGTGGGATTGTTCTTGTGTTTGTGCATGATTACGTCTTCTGTTATCGTGAATATCTAGTCGTGTGCTTGACTGAAGTAAAGAGCTATTAACTGTACCTTGACAAGCGATGGCGTTGGATATTTTCTCGTTTGTTGAATAATATGGAAGGTTATGTGGAGTCTATTTGATGGATTATTCATCACTGCCTTGTCACGAGAGCTACTGTGTTGTTCAGTAAGTTACAGGCAATTTTTATATTTGTATTTTGACGGACTGTAATTCTTCCTGTGGTCTTGACTGGCTTAGTCGCAGGCGTATAATGTGAATGCATTACTCTTGAGTGGATGGTACAGTCATGAGCATGATTGGAAGGGACATCTGAATGTCTCGGTTTCTTTCTCTTCTGCTGTAAAGTATATGTTGATATATTTATATTTAATTGTTGGAATTGTTAATACATACTGATGGATTCATGAATTGTTAGGATATTCATTTTTGTTGAATGTAATGGTCTGTCGGATGTTTGTTGTCCTTGGGATTCAGATGGATAGTTGTTTTGGATACATTTGTTCTTCTTGGTCACTAATATTTATGAAGAAATATCTGAAAAGTATCTAGGACTATTTAGTAACTATAATATGAGTTACGCGTTTATAGTCATGTTTGAATTACAAAAGAGCATAGTCTGAAATATGTTTACATGTTTGGTGAAATGATTTCATTTAAATAGGTTGTTTAATGAAAACAATTGGTGGATTGCAATTGTTTTAAGAATTAGTGCTTATCATGCTCAGTTCACCGAACTGACCCATGTTGACAATTTTTGCAGATGATTGCTGTAAGTGGTAAAGGCACGCAGATCTGATATGATGTTCAGATTGTTTAATTTGGTCTTATGATGAATTACAGCTTGATTCTCTAAATGTACTACTTGAAGAAAGATGTTCTTTTTCTGTTGAGTATTGTATCAAATATGTTGAATGCATAAAATGTATTTGATTAGCTTTGAAAGGAATGAAAAGAGGTATTTGTTACTTATGTGTTTGCATTCGTATCTTGATGGTTTGATCTTCTTCGGTTCGAATGATCTTAAGAGCATTGTTATTATTGTATAACTTGGAGACTTTTGTGATTATCTAAGTAAGCTTGCAAGGTTATGTGACTGAATACTTATGATTGTTTAGTAGTTCTATTATGTTCTATCTAAAGCTAAATTGGAATTCTAGATCACTGTCTTTTGGGAAGCTAAGGTTAAAATAAACCTGAGCAGGAGCTAAACGAGCTGAATAAATCATTACTTCCTAGTCTTGATCTAAGTCAAGACAACGTTTAATTGGATTCTTAATCACTATATCTCGATACTAATAAGTAAGATATAAATTCAGTTATGAGAACTGATATAAACCTAAAAAGGGTTTGGTTAGCAATCTCATGTGAAGATTGAGGGTTAGTGTCCAGTTTCATTGATTTAGAATTATGTATATTCTATGAACTCCTTGATGGGACCTCTAGTCTTAATAACTTCTCTTGTGTAATGGGTTTTATTAAGAAAGGTAATTCTAAGGTGAGGAACCCAGGGATTGGGAAAGACTAACCTTAAGGGAGTGTCTTATAGTATAATTTTAACTCAACGTATGTAACACTTATTAATAAGTAGATCTTTTCGAGGTGGATTTAAAGGTTGATGACACAAGTCAACCAGGGGGTTGTACCTTCAAGAAGATTAGGATCTTCTCGAAGATACAACAATGCAGGTGACTTATGACGACACCCTTTGCATTGATCGTTAAGATTTACACCTTAAACTCGAACAAGTTACTCTGGGACTGATTAGGAATGTGGTCACATTATAAGGCTATCCTAGGAGACTCGGGTATCTTCACACACTAGGATTAACTAGGGTTGACCCGGTATGTCGGTGTATCCCTAGTCCCTGAGCATCCCTATAACGTTGTCATCTTACTAATCTGCTCTGAGTGAATAACTTGGGATAGGAGAGTCTCATGAAGTCACTATAAGACATTCTACATAACATAGGAATGGGGTGAAGGACGTATTCTCGATTGACGATTTAGTATGTCGTCAAGGAATACGAGACATAAGCGGTATGTTTCAAATCTTTGGCCAAAGTATCACAAGCTACTGATTGCATTGTCCTAAGTCACCTAGTCTAAGGGATGAGATGCCGATGAATAATGGTAACAATTATTCAGATAGGTTCCTTGGACAGAGCATTCTGAATCCTAGATTAGGGAAGAGAACCACAAGAGTGATGTGTTAAATAAAAACGCCAACTCTTAATACTCATGAATAGATCGGTAGATTACCGAGTCATGGAATGAATAGATCGGAGGTACTCCGAGTCATTACAACTGCATATGGTTATCTATTATGAGAATGGTTGTTTTTGATTTGTGAGTTCTAAATTATGTATTTAGAACCAGGAAGCATTTATCAAAAAAAAAAATTACTTGTTCTAATGTATAAAAATGAGGATGTTACATATAAGGGTGGGGACTTTCCCTTCACCGCTTATCCATTCCAAAAATTGGTTGCATGCTATTATTATCCACACACCATCACAAAACTATCCACACATGAAAGTGCACTAACAATAGATTACTAGTAGTTAACTAATAGTAGTAGATCTATTTCCGGTATGTGTCCCCGCAAAGTGCTTTATATCCAATCCTCCAAAAATAGCCAATGCATGGCACGTACATATTTTCCTTTTTTATGTGTTCTCGCACACCATCTCTAAAAATAGACCTTGATGAGTGAAAATGGCTACATCCCGAAAGCTGAACTTCTTCCCTGCGCGCGTATTCTCCCTATCTATTCGCACCTTTGAATATGACCTACTTTCCTACATGGACTTCTTGTGTGCTTTCTATCAAGTGTTCTCTAATCAACATTACCCCACACTAATTTCATTTTCACCCCGATAATGGTCATCTCCAAAACTGAAGTAAAGAATTTGAATGGAAAGAATAAAAAGAATTTTCTTTACAAATAAAGAATAATGTCTATACGAAAGCTTCATCTACTTCAACTTGAAGTACCAACTCAGGCAGTTACTCCTTTATTTATGCTTCCAAGGCCTATCACTCAAAGTGAGCACTTCCTCTTATTTTTCTAGAATGTCCACAACAATGGACTCCAATTCATCCTTTGTAATCTCCCCTTTCTCATTTTGCAAGACCAACACAATGTTGGACATTGCAGTCATCCTTCCCTCTAGTAAATCCATCTTCTACGCAATGAGATTCGTAAGTTCCTCCAACCAATTTTTGTGAGGTTCTTTGGCTTCTGCCAGGCCTCACATTTCTATTTAACCATTGCTAACCTCTCTACGTGGCCCAATGTGTCATCCTTCATCACTTTCTGGACCTCATTGTTCTCCTCCAGGGTTTTTATGTTGATTAGCTCCTCTCAAGCCGCATGCATGTTCAAGGCTTGGTCTACCTTCACTAGTTCTTCCCACAATGCATGTAGCAGTCCTTCATATGATGTAATATTTTGCATCACTGAAGCCTTTTATCACTCTTCCTCTTTTGCTAGATCCTTTGGCACTGGCATACGTAGAGGTTCATCTTCAAGCACTATGTCTACTAATGTACCTACATAGTGTATTGTCAAAGGAAACACATTTGGTACCTTTGGCTCTAAGTGTGGCCTAGCCCTTATAACATTATCACCAATTTCCTCTACGATGTTGATAAATACAACATTCTTCTTTTGTGCTAAGTATCTTTCCTATGTTAGGCACGCTATTTCCCCATCCTTAGTTTTAATCTCTTCCCTGTAGCACCCTAATTATGGCATCCTTGTCCATATTCCGCCTCGCCACCTTTATTGAGAATTTTACCAATGCATTTCTCACCTATTCATCTGACATGACAATAGGATTTACTATCATGTGTCTAGCTTGAGGTGTCTTTTTCAACCTCCTTGATATGTATGACTCCTCACACACATCAAAATCTGGTTCATCCATGTGTGTGTGTATGGACCATGATAACTACTTTCTTGTGTGCACTATAGCCATATCTTCATCCATTAATTCCCAGCCATATAATTCCTTTTACATTAGTGTGCTCTGGAAATGGGTGCGGAAAATTTTACCTATGTCCTCCACATAACCCATGGCTGGTGGAATGTGCTCCCCACTTGTTCTTCTTGAGAACGACTACTTAGGAACTTGAGCTTCCAGATTTGGGACTTGTGTTTCCATGTCCTGAGAAGTATCTATAGCTGTCTCATCTATTCCCTTTTCCTCCTCTTCTCCTTCCTTCATTTCTTCATCTTTTTTTTCTTCTACGTTCTCTGGAGGTGTAGGATAATTAGGTGCACTTTCTTTTAACTCTTCCACCTCCTCATTCAATTTTAGTTTCATTATCCTTTTTGTGGTTATCTCCTTCATGGAGAGATTCTAGGTAATTTATGAATTGTTTTTGGAGTAGCACCTTGGGTCCTTTTTCTCCCTGAAAATTCTCTTAAATCTATTCTCTCCGTAGACTAAATCCAAGTCCTCATCATCCCCTCTTATGGCTGAGGTTGTGTAGTTACATGCTCATCTTCATCCTTATTCATATGATGTCTTCTACCTCTATATTCCAAACCACCACTATCTTCATGCTCATCCTCCTCATCCCCTCTCTACTTCAATTGGCTCTATAGGCTTAGGCACTAGAATGTTCTCCATGGTATGCTTACCCTTCGGTGGTTTCGGAAGTGCGAACTCATCTTCCACATACTTCTTATTCTCCAACTTGGGCTTCAATTGAAAGTACACCAGTGCTACTCTAACATCTCCCACAACCAAAATTACTAGTTTAATGCTCAATACATGTGAAATGAGCCTTTCAATATATGCACCCTGTCTTGGATACACATATTTCTTCCTCAGCATGTGGTTACCACAATCTACTGGTTTGTATTGAACATTAGGTGTCACACATATGAGAACTTGTGTACGGATGCCTGGAAGTACCTTGATGTGAAGGCATATAGTAACTTACACCAAGGCCTTCATGCTCCATTTTTCATGGTGAGCCACGCTATGCAAAAGTGCTAGTATATAGTGAATTGAACTAGCTTTCCAACCACTAAAGGTAACTCCTTGGGGATGCACCATTCTTCATCAAATGTCATGCGGAGCCTATCGTACCACTTCTCAGCCCTTTTCTTGACCTATTTTTAATGGATCCTTCACACAAGTACTTTATGAAGAGTTATGTAGGTGAAATGTGCTCCATGGGATACTCCCATATCTTTTCTTTTGGTCCATAAGGTACTCCAATTTCCATGAACACTAGCGACAACAAAACAGCTCCAAAGCTGATATTTCCTCCTGTGCATGTTTCCTCAGAATAGTTTTTAAAATTATTATGAAATGTTGTCGACCACCCCCTCGAGACATCTTCTTAGCAATGTGCAGCCACATAGTGTTCACTTATGACCACCTTTCCTGGTCATTTAGCTTTGTAACAAGATGTGCGGTTGCTTACACAACTAGATACTTCTTTAGTTTATCTATGTCCATGTTACACGGACCCTTTATGTACCCCCGCTCCTTTCTGGTCTCCAATATTATCACCTTGTCTTTTAAATCATCTCTCAAATATTATCTTGTTCCTTCAATCCTATTACCATGAATATTAGTGTGGCTAAAATTCTGGCTCTACATCCTACAAAGTAGAAAAAATCTTCATGCACTCTACTCATGAGCCACTGGTACAAGGGCTCATATTTCCTGAAGTAAGGGAGCTCATATAGTTGGTAAATTCCAATCTTCTTCAAGATATTCTCACCAACATTGTCATACACTCGACATGTCTTCCACCATGCATTTATTTTTCTTTGTGTTTAGCAAGGCATCAAGCTCCTTCTTATTCTCTATGGTACGGTGATTATACTCACTCACCTTGCTTCTCCTTATGTGAGAATCCCACTCCTGGCCTACGATGACCCCCTCTGGATATTACATTTCAGAAAAATTACTTTTGGGAGCCATCTCCTCTTCTTCTATGACCACCTTCTTATTTCCCTTCACTCCTGCTACAACTACTTTCTTGGGTGCCATTTTTACCTTGCAATTCTTTATAGATACTCACCTCTTGAATTATGAAATGTGTGAATCAAAACCCTAGCTTGATTTAGTGTGCCCTAGGTGAAATCATGTGCCCTAGCTCCTCTTTGTCACCTTTCTTCGCTCAAACCCTTCACCATCGGGATGCAAGCTCTTTCTACACACATATCTCTTTGTCATGACTAGTTACACACCTTTTGCATCTCAATTCGATCACTCACTCTTTGCACTTAGCACTTTTTCAAATACTAGTGATCGTAATGGTAAAAATTAACTCGCATCCCATCCTTATATATATTTTCAAATTTTTGATGCATTTATTGCTCCTTCACCTATCAAATATCCTCTCATTCATTGACCAACTTTTTTCTTTCCACGTGGTACATCTTCGTGCCCAGCCTATAACTTTCTAGCATGTCTTCCTACCCTCTAATCATAGAATTCTCTTCAGCGTGCATCCTTATGCCCGAGTTCCTTATCACTGCACCTTCCACTAGTAGTTTTTATGGCCTTTTCTTACCTCGTGTTATACTATCCCTTCATTCATCTCCATCTTTGGTCACTTTTTAGAAGCAATCCTTTGACTTGAAAAGCACCCGTAGCAGATTATTCCTTTCACCTTTTAATTCCCACAATCTTGTACTTGGATATCAACAACCACCCCACACTAAAATTATGTGTAGTCCTCTGTGCATAAACATGCTCCATATAGTAATTAGCTTCATGTGCGCAAGTGCGCTTATTGCACAACACACCAACTAAATTGACAAAGCATAGCAATAAAGAAGGAAACACATTAAGGAAATGCATAATATAAAACATAATCTAAATGGAAATACTACCTTATTACAAACACCAAGAAGAATTATTTAAGGTAGGGCTTTAGCCTTATCCCATTAAAGTAATTGGGTAGTCATGTTCCATCAAGTGCTTCTAACTCGCAAGTGCTTGTTTCAAGGATGTAAGTGATAACATACGGCCCCAAAAATGTACCTTAATTTTTCTGGATGACACATGATCTTAGATTCATAGAGAAGTACCATTTATCCAATCTCAAACTTCTTTTCCCTTATGTTTATGGCATGCCATACTTTCTACCTGGAATTTTCTCACTTATGAATCCAATGTGTTATGGCTCGTCACTCATCCAAATGAATTATCATTTCAATCCATTCTTCTAAAGCTTGCTCATCAGCTATACCTCAAGCGCATGTAATACACAAAGAAGGTAACATAATTTTCATAGGAAGAATGGATTCTATGCCAAAGACTAATTGAAATGGTGTGGATTTTTTCAACCTTTTATATGTTGTTCAATATGCCCAAAGTATGGTAGATACTTTATCATCCCAATCCTTTCTACCAACATCACAATTATTATCGACATTTGGATCAAAATTTTGTTGAAAGCTTTAGTAGTTCCATTTTCCGAGGATGATAGGGTGTAGTATTATGGTGTACAATCATGAACTCATCCAATAAAATTATGATTGTCTCATTAAGAAAATGTGTGACCCTATCACTGGTCAAACTTAAAGGACATCCATACCTTGTAATAATATTTTCCCATAGGAATCGGGCTATTGTAGAATGCTATATACAATCCTTTGTAGGTGTTGTTTCGCCCACCTTTTCGGTAGTCTGCTCAAGCTATGATGTAGCATGATCCAGCTTCAGTGCACATCTGGTGAAATAATACCCAAAAAATCTATAGCCCATTTCTCAAACGGTTTTGTTCTAGTAATAGGTCTTAGAGGCATTTAATCTCATTGAAATGGTTTCCCAAGACATTGACAATGATGACATGCCTTACAATATCCCTTACGGTCTTTATAGAGGTTCTCACACCATAATCCAAATGAATAGAATCTTATGCATTGTGGCATCACTGACATAGTGGCCATCTGCAATTCCACTATGAGCTTCTTCCATAATACTCATGCACTCATGTTCCAATACACAATGATGCAATACTTTAGCTCAATCCAATTTGTAAAAGTCACCACTAATTAACATATAAGGTGTGGCGCATTAAGAAAGTTGTTTCTTCTAAATATTTCATTCCTTATGGTCATCCATATTCATATAAAGATAGAAATGTCCTCTAGTTTTGATGGTACATGTTGTAACTTGTATAACCGTGCATCCGGCATGGTATCCTCAATTACATGTGCTTCTTCTCCCGATCGTATTCTTGATAGATGGTTTGGTCTAGAATTTCTTCTTCCATATTTTACCACACTATGAAATCAAATTCTTGGAATAAGAGCACCCATCGACATATGCACCCTTGTAAAATAGGTTTATTTACCAAATACTTCAATTCCGAGTGATTTTTATAAAGTAAAAATGGTATAGCTAGTAGGTACTAGCGGAATTTATTCAGCTCATAGATCATTGACAAAGCTTCGTGCTCTATAGTTCTTTAATTATGTTCTGCAAGAGTCAATTTTCTACTAGAAAAATAGATAGTATGATCTACAATACCTTCTCTAGGTTGAGCCAACACCATGCCAATGGCCATGCCAGAGGCATTGACATGTACATGAAATGGTTTTTACCATGAAGGAAAATGAAGAATAGGCACAGTAGTAAGTTTCTCCTTTAATGTCTCAAATGCACATTGTTTCTATTCTCCCTAATAGAATGTACCTTTCCCCTTCAGTAACTATTCTAATGGTGCTGAAACTTTAGCATAACCTTTGATAAACTTTCTGTAATATTTGGTATGACCCAAGAATCCATGCACCTCACTTTTACTAGTAGGATCCCTTAGGCCTATAATGATTATAACCTTTGTTGGATCAACCAACAAACCCTCCTTACAGATTATGTGACCTAAAAGTATCCCAAATGGTGTAGCAAATATGCACTTCTTGATGTTTAAAGAGATGCTCAACTATATACACCATTCAAACATTAAGTGCATATTTTCACAGTGATCCTTAACTAATCCATACACCATCCAATCATCTAAATATACCTATAAGAAGTTATAAATAAATTCCTTGAAATCTTGGACAACTATGCACAAAAATATAGTTGGTGCATTTTTCAGACCAAAGGGCATTACAATATAAGTGAAGCTACCCCATTTAGTAGTAAATGTAGTCTTTTCTTGATCTTCTTGTACAATCCTAACCTGATGATACCTAGAGAACCATCAGTAAATGAACATATTTCACACCCTATAACTCCTAGTATTTCCTTAGTGAATGCCGTAGGGAATGGATCATTACACATGTGGCATTCAGCTCCTTGTATTCCACTCATATCCTAATTTTTACATCCTTCTTAATATTTATCACCATTTGACTAACCCATTTTGACTCGTAAAGGGGCTTGCTAATCCCAGACTTCAACATGTTATCAATCTCTTCTTTGAAATTTTCTCACAAATTGGGGTTCATTCTATAAGGTTTCTTTCTAACTAGGTGTACACCCTATTTAAGCTTTATCTTAATCTCCCTTAATGATTCATGCATGCCTTTAAGTTCATGGCACCCGTAGGTAACAAGTCCTAGAAATCCCTTAGTAACTCTATGATTTTTTCCACTTTAGAGTTTGACCCATATTCTCCGATTGTGGCTTCCTTGGCTCAATGATCTTCCCAATATTCACCCGCTTTGTCTTCATAGGTTCATGATAGGCACATGTGGTCATATCCACATAGTCTAATACCCCATGCATCCCTATTGAATGGTTTATATCCTAATTATCTACTTCTTCGTCATCCACTAAGTAGACCATTTTTAATTTCTCTCTCTCGAGGAAAGCATGTTAAAGTAATGTTGCAGATCGACCTCTGTTCATCATCAAGATGCACTCCCGAGTCTTCTATATCTCATAACTCCTAAAGTATTTCTTAAGCCTTGCACTATCCCCCATAGTTAAGTGCTTAATAACTTTCAATGCTTCTTCTACCGGAGGTTTTGTAGAGAAGAATTCAAATGTCTGGGCCATTCCTTATATTAAATTCTACCAATTTTCAATTTCTCTATGGAGTTCTTCATATATATACCAAGCATGCGTGTAACCTTGTAAAGTGGAATAAAACTGGTGCACCCATAGCGAAGGTGTTAAAGCTTCCTACCCTTTTGTCTAGATTCTCTGAAACTTATGAATGTGGTGCTGATCAGGTTGATTACCATGATAACTATTGATTTAAGTAGGTGCATTGCTCTTGAAGAACCTAGTAGTAAAAGAAATCCCAATTTCATTCCATCCAACAAGATTATCCTCCGGACCACCCACCAAAGTGTGATTTTGTCCCATGTAGTGTATATGCTAGCATATTTATTTTTTCTAGGGGGTCTATCCATTTTTATTCCACGGCATGTAGGAATACCAAAGGATCCCCTTCTCCTATGTAACAAGGTACCAAGTTGTTATCTATCCTCCTGACATAACGTGGTTTTGTGCCTCGATAAAATATGCTCTTTACTTCATGCCCTACCAATTCATAAGTGTTGTGAACCCAATTATCACAAGCAAAACTTGTAGTATCACTAATATATTGTGCATCCTCCCACTAAATTAGTCCTTCTTTTATTGGTTCAATCATCTCTCTCGATCTCGGATGACCCGTACATAAATCCTATTCAGATATTCTTTACTTAAGGGCTCAACATAGGGTGTATATTTTCCATCTATTAAAGGGATAATAAATCTTTCCTCTTTATTTTCAAAACTAATATAGCACTTGTTGAATTGAAGATCAACATTATTTGCATAACACCAAGTATGCCTCAATAGATTTACGAAGCTATCTAACTCTTCCAACACTAAAAATTCAAAGTCTCTAGTGAACTTGGATCCTTTTATGGTAATGGAAGCATCTTTAAAAAATCCTATGAGAGTGGCCTTAGTCCAATTAGCCATGAAAAATACATTAGAAGATGGCTGCAATGGGGTTTTCCCATTTGTACCTATGCATCGAAGGTAAGAACATTGACTTCGTGCCTCGTATCAATTAGTATATTACTCAATAACCACCCATCCAAAACAACATTCGTAGTGATTTCTTTGTCATAATCTAGGCTATGAGGGGGAAGATTCACATGTAGGATCTTCCATCCAATCTCAGTACTTACGCGTGAGTGTTTCCTTTTAACCAACTCCCTAATAGTGGAATGATGTTTTCCTTGTGCAAAATTTTGCACACTTCTCTTAAGTCATCTATATCAGTTTGGACTACCTCTGATGCTTTCTTTTTCTCCTTTAAGTATTGTATCTCACCCTAAAGTTTCCTTAGAACTTTCATGGTTTCCTATAAACCTCCTTCTGATAGGCAAGATCTGGGTACCATGCATGAATAACTTCTTCTTTAGTGATGGTAGGTTTCTATTGCAATGCTTCTCTGGTGTGTGCCACCTCAGCGTGGGTCATGATCTTCACTTGTAGTGCCTCAAATTCTACTTCCATCTTCGGCATTCATTGATTTTCCATAGCACGTTTATCCTAACCATCCCTACACTTTTTTTCTTGTTTATGTTTCTTACTCATATGCTCATATAAGTCTAGGCACTCTTCATAGCTATGGTTATTTCCATAGAAAGAACATGTAATATTATGAGGACATTCACACTTGTAGTTGTCGGAGATCCACATGTATAACATGTTCTGTAAGGAAACTCACTTCTTCCACTATCATGACCTCATCCTCTTGAATCCACCACGATATCCTCAACCTCTGGCATGAATGCCTTTAAAATACCTTTCAATCCGATCATAGCACACTTGATTGTGATCCCAATACTAATGCTCATTCTTTCCCTTAAATTTATCTAAAACTCTTGTCTGCCATACACCAATATCTATAGCATCATGGATCTTTCCAATCAATTGACATTCCTCTATGTCATGAGTCGTGGACTATGGATTTTATAGTACCTTGAAACATTCTTCCTTATCAAACATTGTAATAATGGGAAATGAATAGCATCGTGGTTTAAATGGCATATTTCACAATCCACTAGCAATGATCATACCATTCTATGAGGACAACTATCCTTTATGTGACCTTCTACATCATAATTTATTCACCAAATCCATGTGCGCATCTCATATGTTGAATTTTCTCGATAGTTTCAACTATTTTTCCATAGTTGTTATTTGTGCTTCTAAAAACAAGCTTACCCCAAAGATCTACACTTCCAACTACCTCTGCATGCAAGGATTCTTCAGTGCTTCACATGGATTAGTGTGTCTTATGTGATAATTCCCTCCTAAAAGGGGTAATTATACCCCCAACAAACCATTATGCATGATGGCTTATGTTTATGTCATAATAAAGCTTTGATAACAATGTTTTAAACCATGCATCATACTCTCTAACACTTTCAGTAGTTCCTTAATTAATATCCTTGAGCGCAATTACTCTCTTCTGCTCAAACTCAGGGATATGAAACTCTTTAAGGAATGCATCCTTTAAAGCTATATAATCTACACAAGTCTCGATCAGGTTAAAAAAATTGTACCATCTGTGTGTGTGCTCTTATAACGTAGTAGAAAATTGGATTTCCCTACACTCGAAGCCTTGATTCATTTTTCACACCATAGTATTTCACACATATGCACATGTTCAACATCTTCTATGCCCCTATACTCTAGAAGATGAAGATACATTTCTATTTAAATATTCTAGGGTTGGTACGGACCTTTCCCATGTGATCCAGAACCTCATGTGCTTCCCATGCCTCTAGAACCTCCATATCTACCTAAATAAGAGCTACCTATTCCTCCTGATCCCAAACCTGTAGTTGGGGTTAGAATAGAAGATGTACTTCCCCGTGTCATAATAGTAGAACCGAACTATACCCTGACAAATACCAGTGAAGCATTACTACTCCCATACATTAATCCAAAAATTAGCGCACTTGTATTCTGTGTTGATGATATTCCTAAAAAGGTATTTCATATAACAACAAAGCCATTTGTGTTGACATCAATGTACCTCTTATAAAACTTAATCCTACTCTCCCACTACTCTGAAATAGCTTATTAACGCTTGTTGTACTAGATGTTGAAACACCAAATGCAAGGGCGAGGTTACCAAGTGGATTCGGATGCATGCCTATGGCCTGTAGTCTCTGTTGGTGTGCTTCTACATGAGGTTGAGGGGGATCCCTGTCATGCTTTCCAATATTGGGAGTTCCCGATTCTTTGGCCTACATCTTCTACATGAGCTTCAAATCCTTCACGAGCCATCTCTCTCCTTAATGCCATACTTTCTACAACATTACGTTACTTCTCTATCTCCCTCTCACACACCTCATTATACGTAAGTTACCTTTCCTCTCTACCTTTCTACTTTAAGTAGGTTTTCCATTTTCACCAAAACTACTCCGCCTCACGCGTGGTGGGGTTTAGTTAGCCATCGCTTTATTCTCCAGTTCAAAGTTACCATTAGGAACTTAATTACCAATGGAATGCCTTGTAGGTAATATCCTTAGATGTTGTAAGAACAGGTATTCAGCTACCTTTGGGCACAAATAAGTGGAAATATAGTATTCTAGGATATAACTATTCAAGACACCACAAAACCATGTATCCATAGCTTCAATCCAAATCAGATTAACATCATAAATGGCCTGGAATTATTCTTGCATCTAGAAAAGTGTGTGATACCTCCAATTCCACTTAGATGCATAAGCAATCAACCACTCATACAATTCTATTGGAAAGATAGCGAAAAATATCTCATATAAATTGTCATACAAATTTTGTTCCACCCACACATGTGCATTAAACACAAATCCGGTGTTGAATCACCATGCGTATTTTTCTTCCAGATCATGTAAACATTCTTCAACACTTGCTAAGTTCAACCGATATGTATTCATCGTGAACCATCCTAAAAACAACTGAAAAATAGGTCTCGGTAATGGAACCAATGATGTAGCCTAGAATTTAGTGATACAAATCTAATAAGACCCTAGACGCTTGACACATCACTTAGCCTATAATGAGTGCTCATGCAAAGCACACAAAGGTACCAAGTCCCACTTGAGGATTGCTTTTACAGGATGTTAGCATGATGAAGACTTAACACATATAGTTCCATTACTAACACATCATTCTACAGAGCATACCAAATCTATCTCTAAGGGAGAACAAAACTAAATATTAACCATGATGAGATCAAAGACATACTAGATTCAGATACACACAAAACTAACACTTAGATTCATCCAATATCCTCCATCATATTAAATGCAATAAGTATATAGAAGCTTCATTACAATAACAATAGTATGCATGTAACAAATTTAATAACATAATCTCACTATGTATGCATATCTATGTATATCTCGATCTCTCTATTACATAGTTTACTACATACTTATAAGGGTGGGGACTTTCCCTTCACCACTTATCCATTCCAAAAATAGGTCACATGTTATTAACAACCACGCGTCATCACAAAACTAGCCACACATGAAATTACACTAAAAATAGACTACAGGTAGTTAAGTAACAGTAGTAGATCTATTTCTATCCTATGTCCATGCAAAGTGCTTTGTATCCAATCCTCCAAAAATAGCCAATGTGTGGCACATACATCTCTGCCTCGTTTGTGTGCTCTACATGCCATCTCTAAAAATATACCTTCATGAGAGAAAATGGCTAAGTCCCAAAAGATGAACTTCTATCCCATGCGAGTGTTCCTCCTATCCATTTACACCTTTGAATATGACTTGCTTTCCTACATGGACTTCTTATGTACTTTCTATCAAGTTTTCTCTCGATCAACAATTGTCATAATTTCCTTGAAACACTAGGCTTGTTTTTCATTTGTTTCTTTTTGATCTTCTAAACACTCATCAAGAGCTTTAGAGATCTTATAAATATTATCATATATCCTCAACCTACTAGATGCATTCTCCAAATCTGATTCAAGATGTTTCAAATGTTTTCATACTGTAATAAGCTTCCTCTTTCTCCTTTAGGGAATTGGAAAAAATTTCAATTAGATATTTCAAATCCTTGATTGTTTGATCATCATCTTTATCCATTTCCTTTACCTAATTTTGATACGCCTCAATACATTACTAATATATTTCATTCCTTCTCTTGAATATAGCCTCAATATCGGAAGACTTACCCATAGCTTGTGCTTATAAGATCTCCTTCAAGTTTTTGGAATTAATTCTCAAGGACCCTCTTTGATACCAATTATTGGAAGCACAATGGAATGAGAGGGAGGTGAATCAGTCCTATAAATTCCTTATTTCATTTACCATTAGTTTCAATAATCAATAACATTCATCCATTCACATACATTCAACCATAACATATTAAGTGTGCATAATGCATTCAAAGAACCATAACACATGAAAGAGAGCTCATGTAAAATATATTTAAGTAGGAAACCATCATAGGGAAGAAAACCCACTAAAACACAAATAACTCTCCTCTAGGTCAAATTTTCCCCCTTGCAAAGACTAGCTCTCAAATAGAGCTCAAAGTTCACTTTTATATATAATTCTTCTCTATAACCAAAAGTATTTCAATACCTCATTATAAAATAGACCCATAAACACTTATAAAATTCAATTACATCCATTACAATGGTCACATATGACCCCAATAGGTTGGCCTAGCCAAAAACCACTTATCATGCACCAAAGTGTCTCAAAACCCTACCATTGAATGAGAAAAAATAACTTATAACAAAACCATGCTTGATTAAGCTTCCAAATTCACCATACCTAAGTAAAATAGAAAAAAATTACTATAAATGGTCACACATTTACATTATCCAATCAAATTATTTCATTTAATGGGCCCAGTAGCTCATTTCCTTCACCAAACAACTGATAACAACAACTGAATCTGACTTTAGGCCTCAATAACCCTTGAGATGAACTTAACTATGGAATGTGACTTATAAATGGAAATTATATAACCTATATAACACATATATGAGAGCTATAACTCTTTAAACATTCATTGATTCAAACCACATCAACTTTTGTCTTCACCAAATCAAGTTGACCAAAAGGTTATTCTCCAAACTTAGTTGATAAACACATTTTATGATACATTAAATACTTATAAATGAATAAAATAGATTCAAAATATACATTTTTTCACTTTCCATGTGATAACAAGCATCACCCAATCCATCTCATGCTCCAACCAACTCAATCTTTCATCAAAAGCAATTACATCTCTAAAAGCCAAAACTCTTATTGTTCACAAACCGACCTTGAAACCATATCAAAAATCATCATCATGATACAATCCTTATATCACTGAAATATATCTAAATTATCTTTCCAAGACAGCTTTAATCACCTTGTAACTCCACATGTAGCTTCTACAATGTCCATTTTATTGAAGACTACTTGAAACTATTACAAAACTTCTCTTTGACTAACAGCCTAAAGGAGGAAAAATTAACCATGTAACTACATCACCATGACCTAAAACCTCTTTAGACATCAATAAAAACTCACAGACAACTCAAAATGGTCATTTAGTTTCAGCAACTTATTTAGAAAACCTTGTCCCAAACTAAACTTCTTTACAAACCGAAATTTTTAAGTGGGGCCCACATATGGTCACAAGATCTAACATACCTTTGAATAAATATAGAATATTCCTCTAAAAAATATAATGTTTTAGGAACCAATAAAATCTAGGCTGGTATAAGTACTTTTCTCCAAGATTCTCTTAGTTAGGGTTTTACTAGAGTCTCAAACCACTTTACCTTCTTAATGAATGTTCATAAAACCGTGACAATAAAACCACCTAATTATTTTTTGTGGAAGCTTAATAATTGACCTAATAAGGTGTTAAAAATATCTCATCTCCCCATGAAAAGTATATAATTCTCAACAAGCATCATAATGTCCATATTTGTTATAAAAACACACTATAACTTACCCGGTTTCATCAAAACTTGCATCTCTTGAAACATAATTGTTAGAATGACCTAAAATTTGGCATGAGCCATCATGACACCCTAATATAACTTTCCATACTAACCATGTAGCTCATATATCTCTTAAAATCTCCATTCATAGTGACTTACCTATGCAAACCTACCTATTTCTAACTCAAGCTTCTTCCCAAGGACCTCATAGATGCACCAAGACATTGAATCCTTACCTAAATGTAATCTGTTGTGCAGGCTCACAACACCCCTGGATGCAGATCAGGCTTCTAGGTTGATCACTCTAGCATCCAGTGTGATTGCACAACATGGAAACCTCTCTCCAAGCGTGGGACTTGTGAAATTGAGAGAGGAATCTCCAAATTAGAGGCTGGTTCCTCAAACTCCTCTGATTTAGATCTAATGCTTGCACAACTACAGAGGTTTAGATCCTAATCCTACTCTAACTTGCAAGGAGACAGGGGTAGAAGTGCAAAAAATTGAAACTAACTAAAGATGGTGATGCACCAAAAGGAGTGGTGAAACATATTTGTCATGCAAATAGACACAGACCAAAGTTCACAACATAAAACATACACAGACTGATAAGGTATAATTTAGGATCTGAAATGAAACAAATAATACAAACAGAGGACTGAAACCCATTCACAGAGCTTGCATTATCATTTCAGTGTCAAAAACATGCATTACACCCTCAGAGAGGTAAAAGAAAATTATTACAATATTTGGAGAGGTCTGATCCTTGCATCAATCACTTGCTGGAGGTGAAAGAAGAAGTCTGCTATGCCCAAAAAATGTTCCCCATTTGGTTATGAGCCAAATCTACCTTTTACATTACATGGGTCGAGCCTAGGAGACAAAAACGCATAAAAATGTGAGAGCCCATTCCTTCTTGACTGCAGGTGCATTAAAACAGCATGGGGGACCTTACAAACCCATACCCTATCATTTTGATGAATTACAGGAGAATGCGACCCATTCTGCATTAAATCTGGTCGCTGAAATGTCACTTCTGGCCATGAACACGCGTCAGAGCTGTTTCTCAATTTTCTCTCTCTATACTACACCAAAATTCAAGATTAACCCTAGAATCACGTAGATAATTTCATAAGCTTTCCATTGATATAAAGAACGTGCAAATCTGAGCTCTGGATCAAAAGATATGGAGATCTGAAGATTTAGGGCACAAAACAGGTGAAACGGATTTTTAAATTTCTTCCCGCGCTCTGCCACCTGGATGACACGTGGCATGCATTGATTGGTCATCAGGGGCGCGGGGCAGACCTTTACTTTTAGCTTTTGGGTGAACTTCTTTCCAAATTCTCTAACTCCTCCCTGAGCTCCGCATTCCTTGCTCCATAGGACACGTGTCCTCTTTTGATTGGCTCGGGCTGACCCCTCAAACCTCGCCCTTTGAATTTTGGACTTTTCTCCTTGTGACACGTGTCATGATTTGGTTGGTCCATGGGTCTACCGGCTCTTCGCGTCCACCGCGTCCATTTTTCCTAGATGTCCCAGTGTTGTCTGGGACAAAAACTTCCGATCCACCCGAAATGGGCTTCCCTGTCCCTTTTCTACCGGTGACACGTGGCGTGATCTGATTGGCTCTCAGCTTTTTCAGCTATCCGCGTCTTCCGTGTCCCTTTGTCCTGGATGTCCTAGTACAAGAGTTCCCATTTTGGCTAAACCAGCTGGTTCACATCCTTCACATCTTCTTGTCCCAAATGTCCCAGTGCTATCTAGGACAAAAACTTCCGATCCGCCTGAAATGGGCTTCCCTGTCCCTTTTCTGCCGGTTCGCGTCCTTTGCGTCTTCTTGTCCCAAATGTCCCAGAGCAGTTAGTCGATTTTTTTCTCCTTCAGCTGAATCGGCTTCCCACATCCCGCGCATCCCGACGGCCCGATGTTCCTTTGCTCTGCAGACTACCTGGCGGCCTTTCGGCCGATTCACGCCCCGATGTCCCTCACGTCCCGACCGTTGCGAGGACTAGGACTTAGCCATTTTTCATGATTTTTCCTGGCCCAAGCTTGTTTTCTGCAACTTTTCACATTTTCTCAGAACTTGCTCTTTTCTTCTTCGGCCAGGGGAGTTAGAAAAAATCTGAGGGGACCCTAGAAACATGATTTTTGCCCTGAATCAATCAATTTTCCTGGGGCTTGAGAATTCAATGCATGTTATCAAAATTTACTCTGGGGGGTGAATTTTGGATAACAATTGGTGACTCAGCGGGGGTACCTACCTGCTAGGTGAAAAGACCAGTATCCAGAAGCAGTCCATTGGGCATGGAGTTATCAAACATTTAGTTTAGAATCCCAACTGACTAAGAATGTGTAAGGAGGAAGATGGAATATCACCTGATGAAAGCAAAAGACTGCAAAACATCTCCATGGATAACAAGTTGTGCCAAAGCACTTAGGGAAAACAAAACTAACCTACAACAAAACAATGTGCACAAGCACTTGGAGGAAAGAAAATCTAATCTAATATTTACAGAGGTAGTGAACTTCCCTCTAGAAGCAACGATTGAGATAGATTCCATTGAATGGAATCTGTAGTTCTTCACCATCCAATGAGGCCAATTGGAAAGCATTGTTGTTCTTGCACTTCGTGACCATGTATGGGCCACTCCAAATGGCATCAAATTTTGAATGCCTTCCATTTTTTCTCTATCCACATCCCATTTTAACACTAGATCTCCAACCTAAAAAGATCTATCTTTGGCCTTCCTATCAAAGGTCTTCTTGATCAAAGCTTGATCCTTTTCCATTGCTTGGGATGCCTGATTTCTGATTTCTTGCAGCTCCATCAACTCTGCATACCTCACCTCCATGGGCTCAAACTCTAGCAACTCCAGCTACTTCATGAGTTCCAATGTTGGCAACTCAAGTGACATGGGCAAGATTGCCTCTCTTCCATGACAAGCCCGAATGGAGAGCTACTCGTGGATCTTTTGGGAGTTATCCTATCAGCCCATAAGGCTGATTTCAATTTGCTATGCCAAGACCTCTAATTCTCATCAAGAGTCCTCCTAATGATCCTCAACAAGTTCTTGTTTGTAGACTCGACCTGGCCATTACCTTGAGGGTAATAGTTTGATGAAGTGTTTAGGTAAATACCGTTCTTGACAACCTCACTCACCCTAGATCCAATGAATGCCAATGCATTATCAGAGATTATTGTAGTAGGTACACCAAATCTGGTTGTTATTCCCTCATAAAAGTCTAAGATGCTAGACTCATTTGCCTCTTTGAGTGCTACTACTTCTGTCCATTTGGTGAAGTAGTCTGTGGCTGTCAAAATCCATTTTTGCCCTTGGCTTGAAATGGGATTAATGACTCCGATGAAGTCCAAACCCCATTGCATGAATGGTTGGTCAACTGAGATTGGATGTAATGGGAGGGCAGCAAGTCTCTCTTTTCCGATGAAGAATGCACAATTCTTACACCTCTTGATCCATGCATAACAATCACTGAAGATTTTAGGCCAATAATAACCAGCCTTCATGATTTTTAGAGCTGTCACTCTTGGTGCAAAATGGCCACCAGCTGGTCCACCATTAAACTCTTCCAACACCCTTTGAATCTGATTTGTGCTAATGCATCTCAAAGAAGACTCCATTCACATCTTTCTTGAACAAAACTCCATCAACAATGGCATACGGAATAGCCTCGCAACATGAAGTGTCTCCTTTGGGTCTTGTTCATCTCTCGGGGCATAGGCCTCATGTACCTAGGAAGTTTATAATGCCTTGGGTCCAACAAGAAGTGGGGAAGCATTGTCTTCTTCTTGATTTCCACTTGGCTCATGGCTGTCTTGGATCACAAAAAGCCTCTTCTTTGTTGCATACTTCTTTTTGCTTCCCCAAAACCAGCTGCTCACACACAGTCCTTTCCCTCTTACCAATTTGGTGACCTTGATCTCAATGTCATATTCCATGACACGGTGATCCAACCTACCCTTTTCTCATTCAAATCCTTGTTGAGGAGGAAGTCCTTAACTCCAGCATGTGAGACCAACAACTGGACCTTGTTGTTTGAGATTAAATGCTTGAATTTCTTCAAGCTTCTAATTACTGCAAGCACATGCTTCTCAATAAAAGAGTACCTCACCTCATAGTCATCTAGGCTCTGGCTGAAGAAGGCAACCAGCTACTCATCATTATCTTTGTTCTGCTATACTAGAATGGCAGAAATAGTGTCATCACCTCCAAATGCATAGAGGATGAAATCCTTGGAGAAGTCTGGGTTGATGAGAGTTGGTGCTTGAGAGATAGCTTCTTTGATTGCTTCAAAACTCTCCTTGCCTTCTGCTATCCACTTAAAAGCCATGCTCTTCTTTAACATTTTGGTGATGGGCTTGACAAGGGCTGCAAAATCTGGGACAAACCTGCGGACAAAATTGATCCTTCCCAAGAAGCTTTGAAGAGCCTTCTTGTGACTTGGCAATGGTAGTGCTCTTATGGCTTCAACCCTCTCTGGATCAATTGCCAGTCCCTCTTTCGAGACAATATGGCCTAGAAGTTTCCCCTCATGAGCCAGGAATATGCATTTTTTGGGATTCAATGATACCCCAAATCTTCTACACCTCTGAAATACCTGCCTCAGATGAAAAAGGTGATCCACTGCATTTTTGGAGAATACAGTGATGTCATCAAGATATATCAAAACTATTTTATTGATCAACCCCTTGAATGCCATATCCATTGCCCTTTGGAAAGTGGCTCCAGCATTTGATAGGCCAAATGGCATCTTCTTGTAGGCATATGTTCCCCATTTGGTTGTGAAGGCTGTCTTGAACTGATCTTCCTCCCTCACCATAATCTGATTATAGCCTGAGTAGCCATCAAGTAGTGAAAACCTTTCTGAACCAGCTACAACCTACAATATTTGCTCCATGGAAGGGAGTGGATAATGATCCTTGAGAGAGGCTCTATTCAAATCTCTGAAGTCGACACACAACCTGATCTCTCCATTCTTCTTTCTGACTGGGACTAAGTTGGTGACCCAACTTGAGTGTTTGATGGGGAAGATGATACTGGCCTCAATAAGCTTGCTTAACTCTTTTCTCATGAGAGGTTCAATATGGGGATTCACTGGCCTTTGCTTTTGCCTGACAGGCTTGGATTCCGGATCCAGCTCAATAGTATGTTGTGCCAACTTTGGGTTGAAACCTCTTAGATCTTTGTAAGTCCAAGAAAAGACATCTGGGAACTCTTGACAAAGCTGAACAAAATCAGATTTCTCTTGTGAGGTACTTACTTTGCCAATCTGCAATGTTTTGCCTTCTTCCACTAAAATAGGCTCTGAATCTTCACCCTTTACTTGAATGTTCACTTTCTCCTTCCGGAACTGATCATTCGGGTTGAAGATTGACTCCAAGGTTATGAGGCCTTTTGGTAATTTGTTAGTTCTCAGCTACACCACTTGGTCACCATACTGCTGATGCAGCTTGTCTTGATTCCTGGCGGAGAACTCAGCTTCTTCTTGTAGGAAATTAACAATTTTCTGATCATTCTCGAAGACTTGCCAACTTGTATTGTTATCCGGAACAACTGGTCTCACAACCACTTTGATATGAGGCTGAGATTTTTCACTTTTGATATTTTCTACAATGTCAAATGTAGCCCCAATTGCTGCCAGTCTATCAGCGGCTTCATTCTTTTTTCTTGGGATGGAATTGATGCTAAAAGCTTCAAAATCTTCAATAAGATCCCATACCCGATTTTTGTAGTTCTTCAACAAATCATTTTTGGCAGCATTTTTTCCTTTGACTTGGTTTACAATTAGCTCACTATCACCAAATACTTGTAAATTCCTGATGCCTTTCTTCTTTGCCCAGTGCAATCCATGAATTAAGGCTTCATACTCAGCTGTGTTGTTTGAGCAAGAAAACTAAAAATGGAAGGCTGAGTAATACTTTATACCTTGTGGTGAAATGAGCATAGCTCCTCCTCCTGCACCTTATCTACTCCTTGACCCATCAAAGAACAATTTCCATACTTCATTCTTGTCTTTATGATCTAGCTTGGTGATGTTGGGGAGAGGTTGATTCTCTTCATGTAAACAATAAACTCCTAGCGCAGATTCTTCTACTTCTTGATAGGGATCAAAAGCATGTATCTTGTTTTCCCATTCATCAAGAGTTAGATCCGGATACTTCCAACCTTGGTGTCAGCCTCATCAGTGCTAGGGTGATCTTCTTGATCAAATGCTGAGCAATTGGCATTAATCTGACTTGGAGTGTAAGGCTCAATATGGAAGTTTGTAATAGGTTTGGATCTGATTGTGGCCTTAGTTCCATATCTTGTTCTGAATAGCATGTGTGACCAATCAGCAGACAAATACCCCCCAATCTTGGCTATGAAGTCCTTTGACAAGCAAAAGGTCAAAGTGGTGGAAGGTCTATGATTGATACATCTTGTAAAACAACAACATTTGGACATGCGTAAGACTCAAATTTCTAATCACTCCAACTGCCGATCAGCCCATCTAGCTACACTACCCCTTTAGATGTTATTTCATACTAGAGCCCTAGTTGATCAGCTATCTGCTTAGGCATTACCGAGCTTTGCCCCGAGTCTATCATGCAATTATGTACTAGCTGATTTCCAATGATTAATGAAACATAGAAAGGAGGGGGTTCAACATTTTACCTTGTTGCCCTCCATGACTTCCTTCAGGCGGGCAAGCATTTGTAAGCACTTTGTCTTGCATCTGAACCTACTGATTCGAAGTTGGCCAATCCTTCATGGCAGCTTGCAGCAGATCTCTTTGGCCTAGGATAGATAGGGATTCCCACATTGATATGTTGACGTTTGTCTTCTTCATCTGATCAATGATACTGAATGGTGATGAAGGATCTCTCTACTGTCCCTTGGTTTGCACATTTACTCCTTGCACGTGGGTAGCAACAGCTGGCATTTGAGTTGGCCTAGGGGTTGTTCTTGGTTGCCCTTGTGCATTTGAAACTAGACTTTTCTTGCCAATCATTTGTGGAGTGTGGAAGATTGTGGATTGGCTGGGGCTAATGGCTGTTCTTCACCCAAATTTCTCCTCTTTGACCTTGTGTTGGCTGCAACACCTTGAGAAACTACTTGATTCATGCCACAGAAATCTTCTGCTTGCCAGTTCACCAATGTGGTGTCATTTGGGGCTGATTGCTGTTGGAATGTTTCTTGTTGTTGATTGTTTCCTTGACTTCCCTCGCCCTCCACACCAGTAGTTGTCACCATTAGTGCTTGATTGAGAGCACCATTGAAACACATGGATTGGTTATGAGGCTCGTTGCATGGAAAGCACCAATCATATTCCTGAGCAATGTTGTTCTGTGTTGGCACTAATGCCTTAGAGGTAGATATGGCATTTGGATTATAGGGTTGGAATGGTCTATTGGTAGGAGGCCTTGTTTGATTCATATTTACAACTGGATTAGGTGGTCTTTGTGGTTGGTATGGCTGTCTATTAGGCTGAGCTTGGGGTTGATAAGAAGGTCTGAAACCTTGGGCTTGTTGCCTCTTGAGAGTAACTAGCTCATTGCCTAGGTTTTGCAATTGCTTCATGACCTCTTGAAGCTCATTTGGGGCACTTGGAGATGAAGTGGAAGCTTCATTTGAACTCTGATTTCTAGGAGTGGGAGAAGGAGCCAAATTAGGTGCTTGATGGGTGTTTGGGCTCTCTAAACTTGGAAACAATGGCATGGGAGGTCTAGGGGCAAGTTTGCCAGCTTGGATTAAACAATTTTCAGCCCTAATGGCAATGCTATAAGCCATAGGGATAGTTATGCCTCCCATGGACTGAATCAACATAGAAATATCAGAATTTAAAGCTTTGAGATAGTAGAGAAAAGCACCTTCTGCTATTGGCCTGACTGCCACTGGAATCCTCTCCCAAGTTTTTTGAAATCTGAAGTTGAAATCGGTCAGCTGCTCATTGGGAGCCCTCTTGATGGTTGTTAGCTGCTCCAAAAGAGACAAGTTGTCTCCCTTCTCTCCAAATTGCTCATGAAGTGCAATACACAGCTGATTCCAGTTTGTGATAGAACCAGCTCCAAGGCTCCTAAACCATTACAATGCTTTACCCTTAAAGGAAGATGCCAGTAACTTGACAGCCACTTGCATTTCATTGATTTCATGAATTGCACAAAGGTTAGCAATATATTTAACATGATCACCTGGAGTAGTCTGATTTTCTCCAGTGAAGTAGGGAATGTTCTTCAAGGCTACAATAGGAACTGGATGTTGTGCATTGAGAGCAAGTGGGATACTACCTATGAAGTTGACGTAGGGATTGTTTTGAGCCATTCTAATTGGTCTTAAAACCTTTGTTCACCGAATGAAAGGTGTACTTAGGTGGAGGAGTTGAGAGAGTTCTGTTTGGTGGAGATGGAGACCTTTGAATCCTTCTTCCTCTTTTCCTTCTTCTTGGAGATAATTGCAGGTATTCAAACAACACTTCTTCTTCTCCAACTCTTGACCTTGTGGTGATTCTTCTCATGAGTTTTCAGGCTTGCACTTGGAACCAACTGGTTCTTCCCCTTGGAGTCGCCAGATATGCAAATAATAGCTCTTTTAAGAAAGAAAATTGTAGCAGATGCACATCAACTTTGCTGCAATAAAAATGAGACCTCTAGTGTCCCACCCGGCATGCCAAAACTATTGTTGCAGGCTCACAACACCCCTGGATGCAGATCAGGCTTCTAGGTTGATCACTCTAGCATCCAGTGTGATTGCACAACATGGAAACCTCTCTCCAAGCATGGGACTTGTGAAACTGAGAGAGGAATCTCCAGATTAGAGGCTGGTTCCTCAAACTCCTCTGATTTAGATCTAATGCTTGCACAACTATAGAGGTTCAGATCCTAATCCTACTCTAACTTGCAAGGAGACAGGGGTAGAAGTGCAAAAAATTGAAACTAACTAAAGATGGTGATGCACCAAAAGGAGTGGTGAAACATATTTGTCATGCAAATAGACATAGACCAAAGTTCACAACATAAAACATACATAGACTGATAAGGTATAATTTAGGATCTGAAATGAAACAAATAATACAAATAGAGGACTGAAACCCATTCACAGAGCTTGCATTATCATTTCAGTGTCAAAAAACATTACACCCTCAGAGAGGTAAAAGAAAACTGTTACAATCTTTGGAGAGGTCTGATCCTTGCATCAATCACTTGCTAGAGGTGAAAGAAGAAGTTTTCTATGCCTAAAAAAAATGTTCCCATTTGGTTATGAGCCAAATCTACCTTTTACATTACATGGGTTGAGCCTAGGAGACAGAAAACGTAAAAAAATGTGAGAGCCCATTCCTTCTTCACTGTAGGTGCATTAAATCAGCATGGGGACCTTACAAACCCATACCCTATCATTTTGGCCGAATTACAGGAGAATGTGACCCATTCTGCATTAAATCTGGTCGCTAAAATGTCACTTCTGGCCATGAACACGTGTCAGAACCGTTTCTCAATTTTCTCTCTCCAGACTACACCAAAATTCAAGATTAACCCTAGAATCATGTAGAGAATTTCATAAGCTTTCTGTTGATATAAAGAACATGCAAATCCAAGATCTGGATCAAAAGATATGGAGATCTGAAGATTTAGGGCACAAAACAGGTGAAACGGATTTTTAAATTTCTTCCCGTGCTCTGCCACTTGGATGACACATGGCATGCATTGATTGGTCATCAGGGGCATGGGGCAGACCTTTACTTTTAGCTTTTGGGCAAACTTCTTGCCAAATTCTCTAACTCCTCCCGAGCTCCGCATTCCTTGCTCCATAGGACACGTGTCCTCTTTTGATTGGCTCGGGCTGACCCCTCAAACCTCGCCCTTTGAATTTTGGACTTTTCTCCTTGTGACACGTGTCATGATTTGGTTGGTCCGTGGGTCTGCCGCTCTTTCGTGTCCACCGCGTCCATTTGTCCCGGATGTCCCAGTGCTGATCTGGGACAAAAACTTTCGATCTGCATGAAATGGGCTTCCCTGTCCCTTTTCTACCGGTGACACGTGGCGTGATCTGATTGGCTCTCGACTTTTTCGGCTATCCATGTCTTCCACATCCCTTTGTCCCGGATGTCCCAAAGACAAGAGTTCCCGTTTTGGCTAAAACCACTGCCGGTTCACGTCCTTCGTGTCTTCTTGTCCCAAATGTCCTAGTGTTTTCTGGGACAAAAACTTTGATCCGCCCGAAATGGGCTTCCCTGTCCCTTTTCTGCCGGTTCACGTCCTTCGCGTCTTCTTGTCCCAAATGTCCCATAGTAGTTAGACAATTTTCTTCTCCTTCGCCAAACCGCTTCCCGCGTCCCGCGCATCCCGACGGCCCGGATGTTCCTTTGCTCTCTGACTACCTAGCGGCCTTTCACCGATTCACTCCCGATGTCCCTCACATCCCGACTGCTTGAGGACTAGGACTTAGCCATTTTTCATGATTTTTCCTGGCCCAAGCTTGTTTTCTGTAACTTTTCACATTTTCTCAGAACTTTCTCTTTTCTTCTTCGGCCAGGGGAGTTAGAAAAAATCTGAGGGGACCCTAGAAACATGATTTTTTTCCCTGAATCAATCAATTTGCCTGGGGCTTGAGAATTCAATGCATGTTATCAAAATTTACTCTGGGGGGTGAATTTTGGATAACAGTAACCATACATGCCATGTAAACCATCAAAATTATGAAACCATACTTGGAAATTTTTTGTATGCTTTAAGGATAGAAACAAGCTTGGAATGACTTGACTCAACCATGAAATGACCATGCTGAACTCATGCAAACCCATGGACACCTATAACATACCTCATGGAACATGAATGACATCTTGACAATCTCCAATTGACTTAAGATGACTCAAACCATGATTCAACATCCTATACCATGCACCAGGACTATATATAACTCACCAAACTACTCAATTTTCATACTTGACACTTGAATATCACCATATGAGGACATACATGACACCATGACACCATTTCCCATCAATGGGATTGACATAAACTATAAGACAACCTAAAAATTTCCAACACCCAAGTATTAGTGGAGAACCGCAAGAAATGCATGCAAGGAAAACTGATAAATGGAAGACGTGAAGGCCATAAGCTATAATGATGTGAACATATACATAATAGAGTCAATGATAGTGAGGATAATTAAATAAAATTAACTAAACTAATTTAGTATAAGGATAGTTAATCTAAGCTATGAACAGATGTGATAAAGTAAATAAATGTAGTAAAGAAAGTATGTAAATGATATAAACAACTATGTAAAAGGAAATGTTAACCCTAATGTGTAATAGAGAAGAGGAAAAAAACTCTACTAGATAACATATGCTTGTGAGACTATGTCGTAGAGGTGACTGGAAAATATGGAAGAAAGAAATACTTTTAGAAGTCTCAAAAATGATGGGTTAGGAGGATCTAGCTGGATTAGAGTTCTTGAGAGGGACTGGGGCACCTACGGGCACTCTGGTCTATACTTTGGGTGCCGTGGTCTGTGTAGAAGCTCTAGAAATGATCTTCACTAGTTCAACAAATGGTTTGAAACCCTCAATGTCTATCACATTAGATTCTCTATCTCATTCCGAGATGTCACCAATAATCCAAGATGAAAGAAATACCTACAAGACTCCAAAACAAGCATCAAAACCCTAAAAAAGAAAAATGCATATGAAGGGGTCAAATTGAAATCAACTACCACAATGGTGGAATAACTAGTTAAGCTTTGTACTGCATCTTATAACCGATGTAGTTCTATGTGTAAGTATGTGTTAACATGCCCTTGGTTTCTCTTGTGTCACCTGCACTTTGTGAAAGTAACGAGCAATAAATATGTGTAGAAAAGGTAATAGAATGTTTGCATGGAATAGAATAGAATCCCTCCCCTATGAAGTTTGATAGAGATGTCCTAGCCTTGTGCCTTGATGATGAACATATGTGGATTAAAGTGATACACAATAAAATAAATGGATCCAACTCTAGATGAGTGATAGTAGTAAGTGATGCTAGATCCCTCATTATGGTCTCATAAATTTATATTTATAGGGTAATTGTAACATTCCCAATTTAAGACTTTAGAAACAAGAGAATTTTTTTAATTTTTTAATTTTTTGATCACGGTTCTAAATAAAATATTATTTAGAACACACATTCAATGCCAATCAATCTCATAACAGATAACCATATGTAGTTGTGAATGACTCGGTGATACACCAATCTATTCATTCCATGACTCGGTTACCTACCAATCTATTCATGTTTAACTTCAGTATTAAATACTTGTCATATACTACGTATACTTGGTTTTCTTACCCTATTCTAGGTACTGAGTGATCTGTTTAAAGAACCTATCTAAATATTTGTTACCAATATTCATCTGACATCACATTACTTTAAACTAGGTGACATAGGACAACACAACCAACAACTTACAATACTTTGGCAAAATATTTATAACATACTATGTATGTCACTATTCCTAGATGGCATACTCATCATATTGGAATACATCCTTCACCTCACTCCTCTATTATCATGATTGGTCTTTACTGACTACTATCAGTCCACTTGTTCTAGGTTTAACCCTAGCCCTAGATAGAAACATAACCTACTATAGGAAGATGCTCATAATGGCTTAGGGTAAATGGGCATACTCGGTTGACCTAAGTTGACTGGATATGCCAACATACCCTGAGCCATTGGAAGCTAATTCCTATCCTAAATATGCTCCTATCAGGACCTAGAGAGAAACTAAGTTCAAGTCCAAGTTCTTATTGTCTTTAGATCTATATGATCAATGCAGAAGGGTGATGCCACATGTCAACTACAACGTTGTATTCTCGAGAAGACCCAAGTCTTCTTGAAAGTATAGCCTTGTAGTTGGCATGTGCCAACATCCTATAGAAACTACCTCATCAAGATGTACATACCCCAAGGAGATTGTTAATACTTTGTTAGTTTGGATTATTTCTTGATTACAGCAACCCTGCCAAACCCTAATCCAATACTCAATAAGTTCTTTCCTAAATTTTCTTCATTTAGTCCATGAAGAACTTTGTTATACTTATGGTTTCTTTAATGTTTGATTTCTCAGTTAAACTGCCAATTAACCATAGCAAAAAAACATTATCATAAGTTTCATTTAAAAGTACCATAACTTTTAGAAAGGTTCAACGTCCGAATATATCCAATTAAGGTAGACTTCATACAAAATGAATTCTAATAAATTGTAATCATATTTTCAAACCTTTTGGTTTATAAGTAATTTAAGAAAGAGAAATATTCTTTATCTACATGTTAAGTGTTAGGGTATATCCTACCCAATATTCATATTTCTTAATGTATGTTAATCACACATTACATTACTATGTTAAATAGTTTAGATAAAGAACATCATATTCTTGCAACTTAACAAGTTGCATATTAATTAGGGAAATTGAACTAAATCCCTTTATCCAACTTATCAAAGGATAACCAATTAAGCATATAAATAATATGAATAATATCAACAAGATAGAAATCCATCTCTTTCATAAAAGTACAAGATAACCAATACAAGTAAATTCTCAACTTTTAATTCATCTTTATAACTTATACATTTACAAGACTTATGCATTTTAGGCATACTACATAACAACAACCTTCATTCTAAAAAGAATACAACTTTTATTTTTCAATACAATCTCAAGAATGAATCATAATTCTTCACAAAGAATCAGACTTAAATTAGCCAATGCATCATATAAGTTTTGCCTTCTTTTATCACTTACGAAGTCCATCTGCAAAAATTGCTAGCATGGGTCAGTTCCATGAACTAAGCATGATAAGCACTAAGCCTTAAAACAAAGTGCATTCCACTAATTGTTCCATTAAAACAACTCTTCTTTAATGAAACAATTAATATATCATACATATCAGTAAGTAGTAACAATAAGAAAAGAAGTACATTAACCCATCTAAATTCACTTCTAAGAGAAGAACAAAATTTAATCCACAACATCTGCCTCACAAATTAAAGTTTAATTGATCCTATTAATTACCTTTAAACAAACAACAGATCATAACATCATATTGTTCCCAATTCTATCATAATGGAATACAACATTTAACTTTACTATAAGACAAAGAAAGGGTTTACAACATAGTTCTCATTAGGATGATTCATCTAGCTCCTAAGCATGGAAGAAGAATATTCATTCCAAACTATGCTCCACAAAAATATCTGAAACCAGAACAGGTTCATAACATGAATTTAACTATTTCATTTAAAGGAAAACTACCTTTAAATACAACATTTAAGATTTTAAATAGAACAAAATCCCATATCAATCTAAGAAGGAATATAGAATTTAAATAGTTTGTTAATTAGATTATATTTTCTGTTCAACAAAATCAAACATCAAATCTCTTCCTACATCACTTCAACAAATGATATGAACAAGGAAGACTAAACAATTATAATAAATCTCCATTTCACAAGAGAACTAATAACATAAGGGTTCAATCAAATGAACTAATCCCTATAGGTTAGAAAAGGAATCTTATCAGCATTTGATTCAATCCTTAATCATTTCTCTACACTTAACAACAAAATTCAATTTTCTAATCCAAACGATAAGCTCATATACTAGTTCCCAGAAGAGAGAACAAACCAACACATTGTAAGGAAAATGTACTACAAGTCTCCCTTACAGTCCTTATCAATAAAAAGCATGAGTTCTAATTTTAGTTAAGATCAACATAAACAGTAAAGTTCAAAAATAGTACTCGATACCCTTAAGGATTCTTAATTTTCTTTGTCTTTTAAGAGACTCATATTAACTTGTTGATCCCAACAAGAATAGAAGACCTAATACCTTAAAATAAACTAGTTCAGAGTATACTCAACTCAAAACTGAAGTTTCTTTAAAATTTCCCCACAACTTTGTACTTAAGAGTAAGTGGGTCATAATTCCTTTAGAACTAATAATCAAACTAAACAGAGTTAAGTAATCCTTCCACTACAATCTCTAAGCACTGGTACAAAACTCGTTTATAAAAGAAGTTCTAATCCAATATCAAATGAAAGCATTTCTAGTTAAATCTCCAAGAGATATTCAAACAACTCAGTCATACTACTTACCCAGAATTACCTGGAGTAAGCAATTTGCATTAAAGGAGTTATAAGCTTTCAACTAGAATACAATTTAAAACCAACTCACAAATACCAGAATAGAGCTAACATGTCATTCAACTAAAAATTCCAAACACTATGTATCAAATTACATGTATAGTGCCAAATCACAAAGTCTCAAATGTGAACACATATATATAAAAATATCATGATACAAGTATGAATATAATATGAAAAACATTAACTAGTTTTTAGTGTAAACAAGAAATGATATTTCCAACTCAAAATGAAACACAAGTTTCTCACGAAGAGTTCAAAACCATTCAAGTAGATATTCATAGGTTCAGAGAAACCACAAATTCCCATTCCAGTTTTTAAATAAAACTCATACCAGCTCAAAATGAAACACGAGCTCCTAACAAGAGTTCATAACTACTCATAAAATATGATTACTGTGTAAATTATGAACTTCCATTAATAGTCCAAAATAACACAAGAATAAACATGAGTACAGAGGTACATATGGACTTCAAACAACAATCTAGGATTACTCAAGAATCCAAACACGGTTACAAAGTTACAAGAACATCCAACAAAATTCTTATAAAAACACTAACCTCGAATCAAGCTTTAATTAATCACGACCTCGCATACAGGATCAAAAGAAACACGAGCTCAAATGGAAGTTCAAGCTAAAACAAAAAATGAACCCGAATACAGGCTCAAGCTCAAACAACCACGAGCTAAAATATAAGTTCAAGTTTAAAAAAAATGAGCTCCAATGAAAGATCAAACAGGGGCTCAAGGTTTCCAAAAACTCATAACCAAGTAAACAATGACGAAGGTTAGACATAAACACAAATCTTCACATACCAGCTCAAGAAATTTCAAGCAAAGCCACATAAACAAGTTTCTCATGCATGCTTCGTTATTTAACCCATACAAAGAAATTTTCCAAGACATACACTAATTTTTCCATGGATTCATACCCAAATTTACCAGAGATTACAAAAACCCAACAAGAAAATAACTAGATAAAACATGCAAGCCAAGAATCTCATAAGAGCAGAGTCATTTTAATGAAACATTTAGAAGAAAGCAAGAGATCTTAATGGTTAGAGCCTATCATGCCTGATAGCGCTTCTACCAAATCGAAGGAGACTTCCAGATGAGCTTCCAACTCCTTTTCTCCTCCACGAAAGATCAACCAACCAAAAAATTTCCTCAGCATGCCTCATATACCTTCCCATGATCGAAAATAGACTAGGTGAGTTAAAAATAGCAATGAAGTGCAAGTCAAACTGTTAGTTCGAAGAACCAGTTTTCTTCATGCAGAGAAAAATTTGAAAAGCATGCAAAAACCAACAACCTCCCACTAACACACCTTCTAAGTTTCCAAAACGGTTTGTGAACAAAACTCAACGCCTTCCAAAACAGCTAATTTCATTAATTCCAATTTTCCTACTCAACTCTCCTTTCCACCACATCCCAAATCTGGTGAATGCTAGTTCCCATTTAACATGCAATTCCATCTTTAGTGGAGCTTTCACATAAGTCTCCTCCAAATCAACTAGCCCTTGCCAAAACTAGCAATACTTAATGCCTTTAAGAACTGTTATCCAAAATTCACCCCCCAGGGCAATTTTGATAACATGCATCAGATTCTTCAGTCCCGAGCAAGTAAGATTGATTCAAGGCAAAAAAATCATGTTTTTGGGGCCCCCTCGGCTTCCTTCTAACTCTCCTGTCCAAGAAGAAAAGAGCAAGTTCTAAAAAGGGGTGAAAAAGTTGCAAAAACCAAGCTTGGGGCAGAAAAAATCATGAAAATTGGCTAAGTCCTAGTCCAGGCGGTCCTTGGGATAGTTGGGACGTTGGGGCGCGAACCGGCTGAAAATCCTCTAGGTGGTCCACGCAGCAATTGGGACATCTGGGCCGTAGGTACGCGCGGGACGCGAAAAGGTGATTCGGCCGAAAAAGGGAAAAAATTGCCTAAGTCTTTGTTTCACACAGTTGGGACAGTTGGGACAAATGTACGCGGAGGATGCGAACCAGCTGGTTCGGCCAAAATAGAGGACTTTCATTTGGGACATCTAGGCCAAAAGTATGCGCGGGATGCGGAGAGCCGAAAGAACCGAGAGCGAATGGAAATGTTCCACGTGTCTTCACCTCAAAGAGGGACAGGAAGCTGAATCGTAGAAATTTGTCCCAAATGGTTTGGGACATCCAGCCAAAATACACAAGGGACATGAAGACCCGGAAAAGTTCGCCAACGAATCGAATATGATGCGTGTCACAAGGAGGCGCAATAAAAATTCGACTAAGTGTTTTTGGGCCCAAAAGTTCAAAGGGCGAGGTTTGAAGGGTCGGCCTTGAGCCAATAGACACGTGACATGTGTCCTAAGGTGGGGGAAGTGTGGAGCTCAAGGAGGACTTAAAAATATAGCAAAATTTTTGGCCGAAAAACTAAAAGGTAAAGGTTTTCCCGCACCCGTCAACGAACAATGCATGCCACGTGTCCCAGTGGCGGGCGCGGGGAAAATGAGAATTTTTCCAAAGTATGAAAAAGGTCAAAATTTCAAAGGAATCCTGCAAAGGTGGAGAGAGAATTACTCATCCAATCAGTGCCCAACACATGTCATCCAGTGGTAGAGCGCGGAAAAAATTCAAATATCCTTTCCGGCTGCTTTTTTTTCCTAAATCTTCGAGACCCCATATATTTTGATCCAAAGCTTGGATTTACGTTCTTTATATCAATGGAAAGCTGATGAAATTATCTACATGATTCCAAGGTCAATATTGCATTTTGGTTCAGTTTGGAGAGATAAAATCAAGAAACATCTCTGCGCGTGTTCATGGCCAGAAGTGACATTTCAGTGACCAAATTTAATACAGAATGGGTCGCACTCTCCTCCCATTTGGTCAAAATGATAGGGTATGGGTTTGTAAGGTCCTCCATGCTGATTTAATGCATTTGTAGTCAATGAGGAATGGGCTCCCACATTTTTGTACATTTTCTCTCTCATGGGCTCGACCCATGCAATGTAAAAGCCAGATTTGGCTCATTTTAGAGAGATATGATTACAAGTTGTTCATCTTTTCAGCTCTGCCCTCCCTTCTTTTCTTCTCCAGGGTTGAAAATGGAGTTTGAACCTCCTCCCTTTCTCTGTAATGGTGTTTTTCCTTTTACTATTGAAATGATGTTCTATGCAAACTTCTGAAGCAACAAAAATGTGTTTTGTGATGCATCTATCCATCCTTGCTCGTTTTTTGCTTGTTCTCTTCTTGCCTCTCTTCATTGTAGGTATTTATGCATGTTTGAATGTTCATTGTAGGTTTGATCTGTGTTCATGGAGTTTTGGGACATTTTCTGTGTGAAATCTATCCTTGGGCCTGTGATGCATCTGTCCATCCTTCCCATTGCTCACCTCTCTTTGTTCCATGGTAGTTTTGATAGATGTTCAACATTCTCCTTCTCTGGTGTATCACCGTTTTAGTGTAGGATTTTGCTATTTTTCCCTTTTCTCTCTCTCTCTGTCTCCTTGGCATGGTTAGATTAGGTTTAGATTAGCTTTCCTGCACTGGAATAGCTTGTGGCAGGTAGTTTAGGAGCAGGAACCAGCCTTCTCTGGAGATTCCTTTCTCATTTCTGCAAGTCCCACACTTGGAGAAAGGTTTCCATGTTGTGCAATCACACTGGATGCAAGAGTGATCAACCTAGAAATCTGATCAGTGTCTAGGGGTGCTGTGATTTTACACTAACAAGAACCTTATCAATAATTCAATGCCATTAGAACCTTCACCTTAGAGGTATGCGAGCCATTAATGTTCCTATTTAAATAGCATAGGATAGAACCCTTAAAACTTAGGTTAGTTTAGGAATAATTATGTTAGACCTTAACACATTACCTTAGGTAATTCCAACATTAGGTTAGATCATCTCATAACCTTATAGCATTAGGTTTTAGGTTAATTTAGATAGCCTAGCAACTTTTCCATATTCTCTTAGCACAGGGCTTAGGTTTGGATGCCAACCCAACAAAGTAGAATAAGAAGCTTAGGTTAAAATAAAAAATCAATTAAGTAACATAACTAGGTGGTAAATATTCTTACCCAGCTTAGGATTCCGTAGGATAATCCTTTAGTTTTAGGATACCGAATCCTTCCTATGTCATGAGCAGGTTGTATTTCATTTACGTCTGTAATGTACTTCCAATATCGATCTTCAAGGACCTAAGCACAACATACAACTAAGTGGAAACACATTCATACAAGATTAAAGAACTTGTAATAACAAATTTCAGTCCACCATGTCCCTCAATTATGGAATGTCAATTTACCATTCATTCAACTGAGAAGGTTTAAAACATTCCTTGGATCACTGAAATTGATCCAAGGATGAGTCGAGATAAAGAGATATGTTAGCAAATCTTAAACCAAATTACAACTCACCTAATAGCGGTGAAAAATGGATTCAAGGAAGCCATTCCATTCTATTCTAATTATCTTAAGAATAGAAAATATTTATCCATATCCAAAGATGATCTCCAACAATCAAAAGAACACATCTTTAGAATAAAATCACATGTCAACACTTGAAATGTAAAAGAGGAATATAACAATTGTCGAGGGTGTTACATGCTTCCCTCCTAAAAAGTATCATCATCCCGATGATTACCTCATTTTAACAATTTACATCAAGGACAATCAATTCATTCACTTCTCTTACCATAAGTCAAATATATCAAAACCTTATAGTTCCATAAATCAACATTAAATAGTTGTTTATTCAATTCATATAAATATCTACCCAAAACTGGCATACTTATTGTCATATAAAGAAGAAAATCATAAAAAAATTAACAGTCTACAGAATCAATTCTGTTCAAATAGATATGGAAAAGAAGTTTTCATATCCTCTAGGTTTTCCCAAGTTGCACTATCTTCGTTAAAATGGTCCCACTAGACTTTACATTGACTTATTTCTCGATTTCTCAAAGGTAACTAGCAAGTTTGAAGCAATCATATGGGTTTATCCATGATTATTCCTGGGTCCTGGACCTACAAGTAATTCCAATTTAACACATGTGATAAATCTAAAATGTATTTCTTAAGTAAATAAATATAGAAAACATCATGCATTCATGACAAAGTAGGAGGTAATGCTAAATGATAAGCTACATGGTTGATTACTTCAACTATCTCAAAAGGTCCCACATAATGAGGTGATAACTTGGTAGCCTTGCCAAAATTTATAGAACTCTTTTTTGAGTTTAACCTGAAGAAAGAATTTCTCACCAAGTTCAAATTTCCTATCCACCCTCTTCAAGTCAGCATAACACTTTTTCCTATCTACTACTTCTTTCAAGTGTTCCTGAATCAATTTAACTTGTTCCATTTCAGTAAGAATTTTAGGTCCAATTACCTCTCTATCCTCTATGCTATCCCAACTAACAGGGGTTCTACATTTTCTTCAAGATAATTTCTCAAAAGGTGTCATCTTAAGAGAAGAATGATATGTATTATTATATATGAATTCAACAAATGGAAAATAATATTCCCACTTATACTTTGATCCATGCAATACATTTGTAACATATCTTCCAAAACATAATTTACTTTTTATCTTTGCTGCCCATCTATTTCAGATGATAGCCCTGAAATTCACTTCCTAGAGATATATTAAGCATTTGAAATCTTGAAATCATTCTAGATCAATCTCAGCTTATTAACTTAGATACTCCATGTAATCTGAAAATTTTGTGTACAAATCTTCTTTCCAAAATAGGAGAATCATCCTTTAGATTTCATTGTCTTTGTTAGTTTATCCATAACTACTAATATAACATCATGCTTATTTCTCAACATAGGTAACCCTTGTACAAAATCCATGCTTATTACCTACCATTTGTACTGCGGTATGCTATGAGGATACAACAAACCGGATGGGTGCATATGTTCCACCTTAACATGTTAGCACTCAAGACAATGTGTCACAAAGTTTAGAACATCCTTTTTCATTCCTTTCTAGAAATATTGTTGTTTTATATCAGTAAACATTTTTGTAATGCCAGGGTGTCCAAAAAAGGTGAATTATGAAATTCTACTAACAATTTCTTTCTCAAATTATTTAGCAAAGGTACATAGACTCTATTTTCAAATTGTAAGATTCCTTCTTTATCAAAGTGAAAACCTTTATACCTCGAATCATTCAAATCTATAACAAGTGCTACTTTTACTTGCTGAAAGTAAGAATCAAATTCCATAACACTTTTTACTTCATCCTTAAACTGATTTCTTAACGTTATAAGAGCAGAAATGTGCTTCCTATGACTTAGAGCATTAGCCACTCTATTTTATTTACCCTTTATATAACTGATGTCAAAATCATATTGAGACAAAAAATCCAACCACCTTCATTGTCTTGCATTAAGATTTGGCTGAGTGAAGATATACTTTAGTCCAAGGTGATCAATTTTCAATTCAAAAGGCTTACCGAGAAGGTAATGCCTCCAAACTTGTAGTGCATGAACAATGGCAGCAAGCTCTAAATCATGTGGAGCATAATTCAACTCATGTAACTTAAGTTTCCTACTTTCATATGCTATGACATGACCACTTTGTAACAAAATACCTCCTAGACCTTCACTGGATGCATCAGTTACCACCATAAAATCTCCATTAGGATCTGGTACTGCAAGAATAGGTGTTGAAGTTAACTGTTCCTTCAAGGTTTTAAATGCAATTTCACATTTCTCACTCCAAAAAACTTTTTATCTTTCTTCTGTAAGGAATTTATTGGTGCAACTATCTTAGAAAAATATTTTACAAATTTCTTATAGTAGCCAACAAGTCCCATAAAGCTTCTAACTTCATGTACATTCTTACGTGAAGGCCATTCTGTTATAGCTGTAATTTTTAAAGGATCTACAACAATCCCATCTTTACTTATAACATGACCCAAATAGTGGACTTCTGTGTCATAGAAAGAACATTTGGACAACTTACCAAACAATCGGATCTTTCTTAGAATTTCCAAAATAGTTTTCAAATGCTCATGATGCTCCTCAATTATTTTAGAATATATGAGAATGTCGTCCAAGAATACAAGCACAAACTTGTCCAAGTATTCTTGAAAGATATTATTCATTAAGTTCATAAAAGCTGCAGGTGCATTTGTCAATCCGAAGGTAAAACCGTGAACTCATAATGTCCATACCTTGTTCTGAAAGTTGTCTTATGAATATCCTCATCCTTAATTCATAGTTGATGATATCCAGATTGAAGATCTATCTTGGAATATACCGATGCTCCACGCATCTGATCAAATAAATCATCAATCCTAGGGAGTGGATATATATTCTTGATTGTTTCCTTGTTTAAAATTTTCCAATCAATGCACAATCTAAGTGTTCCATATTTCTTTTTCACAAAAATTACATGTGCTCCCCAAGGTGAAACACTTGGTCTAATCAAACCTTGAGACAAAAGTTCATGCAACTGATCCTTAAGCTCTACTAATTTTGTAGTATTCATTCGATACGGTGCTTTAGAAATAGGTTCAGTTCCAGGCTTGATCTCAATCATGAAATCAAATTCCCTTTTAGGTGGAAGACTTGGAAATTATTCTAGAAATACATCACTGAAGTCTTGTAATAGTGGATATCATTCCATAATATCGCTGCTCTCTTTTGTTGATTCAGTAATTTTTACTGCATATAAGGTACATCCTTTATTTTTGGCCTTTTTAAGTTGCATAGATGATAGTTTTCTAACAGAAATCTCATGTTTCACACCCTAAATCTCTGTTGTTTTCTATAGGTCATCTAAACAACTAATTTGTTTTTCAAAATAGTAAACTTTAGCCTTATGTTCTGCTAACCAATTAACACCTATGATTACATCATAAGACCCCAAGGGTGCAACATAAAGATCAACCTCGATGGAAAACTTAAGTAATTCAAGGATTGCTCCAAAAAGACACATACTAACCGTATGAACAACATTATTCCCATACTATAAAATCCATGTTTTATCCATGTTTCCATCTTTTCTTTTTAATTTTGATGCTAATTTACTAGAAATAAAACATTCAGTAGCTCCGGTATCAAAAAGAATAGTTATTGGTAAGCCAAATAACTTACCCGAAACTTCTATGGGTGTGGCCTATTTCTTAGCCTACTTGTCAGCTACTGCTAGCGTGTATCTTGTGTTGCTGATTATGATCATCCTTCTTCAAAGGACATTGATTTGCATAATGATCTTTGCCATAGTTATAACATCCTCCTATAGGTCCCTTCCTAGGCTCAAGTTTATTTCCAGCCTTAGAGTTATCATTCTGACCCCCATAGGACTTATGTCCATTATTATTGTTCTTGGAAAAGTTGTTCCATGCATTACCAACAAACTTGTTTGTTGCTGCTTTCTTATTTGTATCAGATGAAAAATTACTTTTCATTCCAAATTTCTTCCATGGTCCTTTCTTGGGTGTAAGAGATGATGAAGAGGAGTTGGGATTCTTCTTCCTTACTTCCTCCTTGTGAGCAAAAATTGCCTTTAATTTCTGTTCCTACCTTATGGATTTTTCAACAACCCCTTCCATCATGGTTGGGATGTGAACATCCACCTCTCCCCCTATAATGAGATTCAATCCCATGATGAATTTTTGTATCCTAAAATTCTTGTCAGTTTGGTACTGAGGAACATACTTAAGGAGTTTTGTAAATTGCTCCCAATACTCAGTTACAGTTAGCTTTCCTTGAGCTAAGTTCTAAAATTCAGTCATTTTCTGATCATAGTAGAGTTATGGCAGCCATCGTTGCCTAAAGTAACCTTTAAATTGGTCCCATGTGATATTAGATTCATCAATGTTCAACTCAGCCTTGCGGCTGTCCCACCATGAAGATGCTTTCGTGAGAAAGTTGATATGCTCCCCATATCACCTTTGTTTCTTCTAAGAAATTTCTTATTGTAAAGTATTTCTCCATTTCACTGAGCTAGTTCTCAGCCCCATCTCCTAATGTGGTGCCATCAAACTTGGGTGGAATTATCCTTTTTATGTCATTAGTGAGTTCTACTACTAGCCTAGCCTTTTTGTTCTCAGGATGAACAGGTATGTTAACATTGTTATTATCAACACCCACATTGGCATTGTCCCCTGGAGGTGGCTAATTATTGTTATCAGCTTCTTCTTCCTCCTCATTACCCATTACTTGTTGTTCAAGCATAGCCAAATGATCTCTTGTGTCCAATAGGGTAGTAAGGATTTCATCGAGTTTCGATAAGTTGCTACTCCCTCAGGTGGAGGGTTATTTTCAACATTTCCTCTATTTCTCACCATTTTCTCGTTATATGAAAATTTAAGTTTCATCGAGATAATGGACATAATACGTCCCAAGAGCTGCGAACCTTTAGCTCGATACCAAGATGTAACATTCCCAATTTAAGACTATAGAAACAAGGGAATTTTTTTATCACAGTTCTAAATAAAACATTATTTAGAACACACATTCAATGCTAATCAATCTCATAATAAATAACCATATGCAGCTGTGAATGACTTAGTGTTACACCAATCTATTCATTCCATGACTCGGTTACCTATCAATCTATTCATGTTTAACTTGAGTATTAAATACTTGTCGTATACTACATATAATTTTTTTTCTTACCCTATTCTAGGTACTGAGTGATCTATTTAAAGAATCTATCTAAATATTTGTTACCAATATTCATCTGATATCATATTACTTTAAACTAGGTGACATAGGACAATGCAACTAGCAACTTGTGATACTTTGGCCAAAGATTTATAACATACTATGTATGTCACTATTCCTAGATGACATACTCATCATATTGGAATATGTCCTTCACCTCACTCCTCTATTATCATGATTGGTCTTTACTGACTACCGTCAGTCCACTTGTTCTAGGTTTAACCCTAGCCCTAGATAGAAACATAACCTATTATAGGAAGATGCTCACAATGGCTTAGGGTAAATGGGCATACTCGGTTGACCTAAGTCGACTGGATGTGCCAACATACCTTGAGCCATTGGAAGCTAATTCCTATCCTAAATATGCTCCTATCCAAACCTAGAGAGAAACTAAGTTCAAGTCTGAGTTCCTATTGTGTGTAGATCTAGATGATCAATGTGGAAGGGTGATGCCACATGTCAACTACAATGTTGTATTCTTGATAAGACCTAAGTCTTCTCAAAATTACATCCCTGTAGTTGGTGTGTGCCAACATCCTATAGAAACTACCTCATCAAGATGTACATACCCCCAGGAGATTGTTAATACTTTGTTAGTTTGGATTATTTCTTGATTACAACAACCCTGCCAAACCCTAATCCAACACTCAATAAGTTATTTCCTAAATTTACTTCATTTAGTCCATGAATAACTTTGTTATACTTATGGTTGCTTTTAATGTTTGATTTCTTAGTTAAACTACCAATTAATTGTAACAAAACAGCATTATCATAAGTTTCATTTAAAAGTACCATAACTTTTACAAAGGTTCAACATCCGAATATATCCAATTAAGGTAGACTTCATACAAAATGAAGTCTAATAAATTGTAATCCTATTTCCAAACCTTTTTGGTTTATATTCAATTAAGAAAGATAAAGAGTCTTTCTCCACATATTTTAAGTGTTAGGGTATATCCTACCCAATATCCATATTTCTTAATGTATGTTCATCACATATTACATTATTATGTTAAATATTTTAGATAAAGAACATCATATTCTGCAACTTAACAAGCTACATCTTAATTAGGGAAATTGAAGTAAATCCCTTTATCCAACCTATCAAAGGATAAAAAATTAAGCATATAAATAATATGAAGAATATCAACAAGATAGAAATCCATCTCCTTCATACAAGTACAAGATAATTTACACAACTAATACAAGTAAATTCTCAACTTTCAATTCATCTTTATAACTTATATATTTACAAGACTATGCATTTTAGGCATACTGCATAACAACCAATCGTTATTATAAAGAGAATACAAATTTTATTTTTCAATACAATCTCAAGAACGAGTCAGAATTCTTCACAAAGAATCAAACTTAAATCAGCCAATGTATCATATAAGTTTTGCCTTCTTTTACCACTTACGAAATCCATTTGCAAAAATTGCTAGCACAGGTCAGTTCAAAGAACTGAGCATGATAAGCACTAAGCCTTAAAATGAAGTGCATTCCACTAATTTTCCATTAAAACAAATATTCTTTAATGAAATAATTGATATATCATACATATCGTAAGTAGTAACAATCGAAAAGAAGTACATTAACCCATCTAAATTCACTTCTAAGAGAAGAACACAATTTAATCCACAACATCTACCTCATAAATTAAAGTTTAATTGATCCTATCAATTACCTTTAAACAAAAATAGATCATAACATCATATTGTTCCCAATTCTATCATAATGGAATACAACATTTAACTTTACTATAAGACATAGAAAGGGTTTACAACATAGTTCTCATTAGGATGATTCATCTCGTTCCTAAGCATGGAAGAAGAATATTCATTCCAAACTATGCTCCACAAAAAAATCTAAAACCGAATAGGTTCATAACGTGAATTTAACTATTTCTTTAAAGGACAACTACCTTTAAATACAACATTTCAGATTTTTAAATAGAACAAAATCCCATATCAATCTTAAGAAGGAATATAGAATTTAAATAGTCTTCCAACTAGATTATATTTTTGTTAAACAAAACTGAAACATCAAATCTCTTCCTAAATCACTTCAACAATGATATGAACAAGGAAGAATAAACAATTATAATAAATCTACATTTCGCAAGAGAACTAATAATGGAATAATTCAATGAAATGAACTAATCTCTACAGGTTAAAAAAGTAATCTTATGAGCATTTGATTCAATCCTTAATCATTTCTCTACACTTAACAATAAAATTCCATTTTCTAATCCAAATGATAAGCTCATATACCAGCCCGAGAAGAGAGAAAAAACCAACACATTGTAAGGAAAACGTCTTTGCAAGTCTCCCTAATAGTCTTTATCAATAAAAAGTATGAGTTCCAATTTCGAGTTAAGATCAACATAAACAATAAAGTTCAAAAACAACACTCTTCCTAAGGATTCTCAATTTTATTTTTCTTTTAAGAGACTCAAGTATTCACTTATTGATCTAAACAAGAATATAAGACCTAATACCTTAGAATAAACAAGTTTGGGAGTATAATCAAACTTAAAACTGAAGTTCCTTTAAAATGCCCCCACAACTTTGTACTTAAGAGTAAGTGGGTCATAATTCTTTTAGAACTAAAAATCAAACTGAACATAGTTAAGTAATCCTTCCACTACAATCTCTAAGCACTGGTACAAAAATCATTTATAAAATAAGTTCTAATCCAATATCAAACAAAAGCATTTCTAGTTAAATATCCAAGAGATATTCAAATAGCTTAGTCATACTACTTACCTAGAATTACCTAGAGTAAGAAGTTTGCATTAAAGGAGTTATAAGATTCCAACTAGAATACAATTTAAACCCAACTCACAAATACCAAAATAGAGCTAACACGTTGTTCAACTAAAAATTCAAACACTATGTATCAAATTACATGTACAATGTCAAATTAAAAAGTCTCAAACGTGAGCACACAGATATATACAAATATCATGACACAATTTTCTCACGAAGATTTCAAAACCATTCAAGTAGATATTCATAGGTTCAGGGAAGCCAAAAATTCCCATTCTATTTTGTAAATAAAACTCATACCAGCTCAAAAAAAAACATGAGCTCCTAAAACGAGTTCAGAACTACTCATAAAATATGATTACTATGTAAATTACTGAACTTCCATTAACAGTCCAGAATAACACAAGAATAAACACAAGTACAGAGGTACATATGGACTTAAAACAACAGTCCAAGATTACTTGAGAATCCAAACACGGTTTCAAAGTAACAAGAACCTCCAACCCAAATTCTTATCAAAACACTAACCATGAATCAAGCTTTAATTAATCACAACCTTGCATACGAGGATCAAACAAAACACGAGCTCAAATGGAATTTCAAGCTCAAAAAAAAAAATGAACCCAAATACGAGGCTCAAGCTCAAACAACCATGAGCTAAAATATAAGTTCAAGTTCAACATAACACAATCTCCAATGAAATATTAGACGGGGCTCAAGGTTTTGAAAAACTCAAAACCAAGTAAACAATGACGAAGGTCAGTCATAAACACAACTCTTCACATACCAATTCAAGAAATGTCAATTAAATCCACATAAACAAGTTTCTCATGCATGCTTCGTTATTTATCCCATACAAATAAATTTTCTAAGACATACACTAATTTTTCAATGGATTCATACACCAAATTTACCAGAGATTACAAAAACCCAACAAGCAAATAACAAGATAAAACATGCAAGACAAGAATCTTGAAAGAGCAGAGGCATTTTAATGAAACATTTAGAAGAAAGTAAGAGATTTTAATGGTTAGAGCCTATCATGCCTAATAGCATTATACCAAATCGAAGGAGACTTCAAGAAGAGCTTCCAACTCCTTTTCTCCTACACAAAAGATAAACAAACCAACAACTTTCCTCATCATGCCTCATATACTTTAAATAGCTTAGGTGTAACACTAATTGTTACTTCCTCCAGCATTCAAGTTTGAAGATTTCTTTGGATGTGTTACTTTGATTGTGAAGTCATGCGAAATACTATATCTTCTTTGATTGGACTCTTTTATTTCTTTCATTTTTTTTACACAGTTTAATCGATCTCGGAATGAATTGTGGATTTATCCATCTATAAGACCCACCTTGGATCAGTGGCATTGATCCAAGAGATGCTTTAAGTTTATTCGGGATGAACAAAATTATAGACCTTACGCAGGTTGCAAGGTCTGAATGCGTTGAGTAAACTATTCCGGAGTCTAACTCAGGCTGATCATGTTAAATGAATTGGTTCCCGATATCGTAATATCAGGAAGGTCTTGATCGTGGGCCAGGTAATAAATTCAGATACATTTATTCAACTAGATTATTGGCCGTGCTGGAGTGAATCCTTTTTGTGAATGTAAATCTATAGGTTCTTATTCTGAGCATTTTTAAATGTTAGACCTAAACTGGACTTATTAAGGTTAATAACCTAAGTGATGGGATTAGTGTTAATCTAACCTAGCCCTAAGCTTTAAGCTAAAAGTTCCTAAAGTTAGTAACCTAGCGCTAAGGAGGTTAGACTAAGTATCATCTTAAATCCTAACCTATGTTTCTAACCTAACAAATGTTAGTGAAGGAAGGGGACCTATGAAGGGGTGCGAGCCATGGGCGGTAGTTTCTATGGCATTAAATGGGATGGATAAGCATGAAGGACAGGGATATGGTGGAAGTTTCAAACAGCTAGCAAAAGCCGACGTGGCAGAGTCGCCAAAGCTAGAAATGGTCTTTCATTTGTTTTTGTCCATCGCCAACTATGGCGGTCGGTGGCAATGGCGATTGAGTGGGAATTTTGGAGTTAATGCAATTAATGAACTCGGTCTTCGAGCTCGGATTTCTCGGGAAGACATGCAAAATGGAAAACTGGTAGTTTGTTTGGTTTTTCATGCGCTCTGGTTTTCTCTCTGTTTGATCACTGGTTCTTCACACCAGTCTACTTGGTGTTGCATGGAAAATATGAGAGTAACTAGCTCTTTTCTCTGTCAAGGAAAGTTTATAAGGCATGGAAATAACAAATTATTGTTGTTGAATCTAACGTGGAAAAAGAGAAGAAGGCTCGAGCTCTTTCAGTGGTCTTCTTCGGATTTTTAAGCAACATTACCAGGCATGTTAGGCCCTAACCTTTAAAAATCTTGCTTTCTTTCAAATGATTTCATTAGAACAACTCTGTTCAGATGATTTTTGGGTTCAGTTGGTTTTTATGGTAGCTTGTGTGATTTAGTTGTTGTATCTTCTTACTGGCTCGATTTTTCAAGTAAACCCTTGATGGGTGTGTATTGTGTTTCAACTGTTGCACTATCTTGCTGTGTATTGCATTTCGGTTAGATTTTGAAGAAATGCTTGCAAGGAAAATACACAAATTCGGTTCTGTGGGAGTCCATGAATTGTTCTCTTGTTTGGTTCAGACTTACGATACCTTGTTGTTTTCACTTGTTGAAAAGGATACTGTTGGAATTCTTGAATGTACATGATATTTCAACTTCTATATAAGTTATGTCATGAGTAATATATATTATTGATGTTGTTGAACTTCTTGAAATGAAATTATGTCTTGGTTTCTGAAGAAGTACAGTCGTGAATACATTATGTTATTGAATCCCGTTGGAATCCTTGAGTTGATAGTATTTTGACTTCTGAAGGAGTTTTTGATTGAGAATATTACTTGGGTTCGACTCTTTTTGAACTATTGATGCGTATATTATGTTTTCCTTTCGAATAATCTCGATTGTGAATACATATGACTCTTGAGTTGTGGTCGCATGAAGTAACTTCAATCTAAACCTTGTTTTGAGCATTAGTGGTATGGATACTATTGGAGTTTTGAAATGTTGCGATTTGGCTTGATTTTCGATTAAACCTTCGTTGTGCATGCATAACGTTCGGACTCCTATTTTATATTCTTGTGTCCCTTTCTGTCCGCTTCTGTGGAGAGTAAAGGAAGGGCTTTCTTTTCAAACTTTACTTGGTTTGAGACTTTGTTGTAATCCGAAGTAGCTTGGCATAGGATGAAACTTTGAGGAAAATCTGCATTATGGAATTTCAGCTTGTGAAGACCTTGTTGAGATTATTTTCTGGAAAATGACTTCTAATATAAGTCATGGCTATATTATCAAAAGAATTTGTTCCAGTTAAATGAGGTTGTGCATGTTGTGTTAGATTCGGTATGAATGTCACTATATATGCATAAGGAAACATCATTGTATTAATGTTATTGAGTCTCTTGTTTGACTGTGATAAAGAGGTTATTCTTTGATTTCGCTTTTGATCTAAGTCCTTGCAAAGTTTTAGTAGGGACTAGATTGAGCTGTATGTTGCTGAGTGGGATTGTTGTCGTGTTTGTGCATGATTACGTCTTCTGTTAGTATGAATATCTAGTCGTGAGCTTGACTGAACTAAAGAGCTGTTAACTGTACCTCGACAAGCGATGGCATTGGATATTTTCTCATTTGTTGATTAGTATGGAAGGTTATGTGGAGTCTATTTGATAGATTATTCATCACTGCCTCGGCGCGAGAGCTACTGTATTGCTAGTAAGCTACAGGAAGTTGTTATATTTAAATTTTAACAAAACTGTGGTTCTTCTTGTGGTCTCGTCTGACTTATTCGTATGCGTATAAGGTGAATGCTTTACTCTTGAGGAGACGGTACAGTCATGAGCTTGATTGGAAGGGAAATATGAATGACTCGTTTTCTTTCTCTTCTGTTGTAAAGTATTTGTTGATATATTTTTATCTAACTTTTGGAATTGTTTTAACATACTGATGGAATCATGAATTTTTATGATATTCATTTTACTATGTTGAATGTAATGGTCTGTCTGATGTTTGTTGTCCTTGGGATTCAGATGGATAGTTGTTTTAGATGCATTTGTTCTTCTTGGTCACTAACGTTTATGATGAAATATCTGGAAGGTATCTAGGACTATTTAGTAACTATAATATGAGTTACGCGTGTATAGTTTTATTGTATTACAAGAGCATAATCTGAAATATGTTTACATGTTTGGTGAATTGATTTCATTTAAACAGGTTGTTTAATGAAAACAATTGATGGATTGCAATTGTTTTAAGAGTTAGTGCTTATCATGCTCAGTTCATCGAACTGACCCATGTTGACAATTTTTGCAGATGGTTTCCGTAAGTGGTAAAAGCTCACAGATCTGATAGGATGATCAGATTGTTTGATTTGGTTTTATGATGAATTACAGCTTGATTCTCTGAATGTACTACTTGTAGAAAGATGTTCTTTTTCTGTTGAGTATTGTATCAAATGTGCTGAATGCATAAAATGTATTTGATTAGCTTGAGAGGAATGAAAAGAGATATTTGTTACTTATATGTTAGTATTCGTATCTTGATAAGTTTGACCTTCTTCGGTTCAAATGATCTTGAGAGCATTGTTATTATTGTATAATTTGGAGACTTTTGTGATTATCAATGTAAGCTTGCAAGAATATGTGACTGAATACTTATGATTGTTTAGTAGTTCTAGTATGTTCTATCTAAAGCTAAATTGGAATTTAGATCACTATGTCTTTCTGGAAGCTAGGGTTAAAATAAACCTGAACAGGAAGCTAAACGAGCTGAATAAATTATTACTTCCTAGTCTTGTTCTAAGTCAAGACAACGTTTAATTGGAATCTTAATCACTTTATCTCGATACTAATAAGTAAGATAAGATTTCAGCTATGAGAAAAGATATAAACCTAAAAAGGGTTTGGTTAGCAATCTCATGTGAAGATTGAGGGTTATTGTCCAATTTCGTTGATTTAGAATTATGTATATTCTATGAACTCCTTGAAGGGACCTCTAGTCTTAATAACTTCTCTTGTGTAATGGGTTTTACTAAGAAAGGTAATTCTAAGGTGAGGAACCCAGGGATTGGGAAAGACTACCCTTAAGGGAGCGTCTTATGGTATAATTTTAACTCAACGTATGTACCACTTATTAATAAGTAGATCTTTTCGAGGCGGATTTAAAGGTTGATGGCACAAGTCAACTGCAGGGTTGTACCTTCGAGAAGATTAGGATCTTCTCGAAGATACAACAATGCAAGTGACTTATGACGACACCCTTTGCATTGATCGTTAAGATTTACACCTTAAACTCGAACAAGTTACTCTGGACTGATTAGGAATGTGGTCACGTTATAAGGCTGCCCTAGGAGACTCGGGGTATCTTGACACACTGGATTAACTAGGGTTGACCCAGTATGTCAGCGTATCCCTAGTCCTCGGGAGCATCCCTATAACGTTGTCATCTTACTAATCCGTTCCTGAGTGAATAACTTGGATAGGAGAGACTGACAGAAGTCAGTATAAGACATTCTACATAACATAGGAATGGGGTGAAGGACGTATTCCAGATTGACGAGTATGCCGTCAAGGAATACGAGACATAAGCAGTATGTTTCAAATCTTTGGCCAAAGTATCGCAAGCTGATTGCGTTGTCCTAAGTCACCTAGTCTAAGGGATGAGATGCCGATGAATAATGGTAACAATTATTCAGATAGGTTCCTTAGACAGAGCATTCTGAATCCCAGATTAGGGAAGAGAACCGCAAGAGTGATGTGTTAAATAAAAACGCCAACTCTTAATACACATGAATAGATCGGTAGATTACCGAGTCATGGAATGAATAGATCGGAGGTACTCCGAGTCATTACAGCTGCATATGGTTATCTATTATGAGAATGGTTGTTTTGATTTGTGAGTTCTAAATTATGTATTTAGAACCAGGAAGCATTTATCAAAAAAAAAAAAATTTACTTGTTCTAATGTATAAAAATGAGGATGTTACATCTTGGTATCAGAGCTGAAGGTTGCAGCTCTTGGGCCTATTGTGTCCATAATCTGATAAGAACCTGAATTTTCTTGTAATAGAAAATGGTTAGAACAAGGGGGAACGTTTTGAATAATGCTCCACCTGAAGGAGGGGCGGCAACAACCCAAAAACTTGATGAGATCCTTGCTGCCCTGTTGGACACAAGAGATCGTTTAGCTATACTTGAACAATAGGTGATGGGAAATGAGGAGGATGATGAAGCTGGTAATCACAATCAGCAACCTCCTGAGGACAACCCCGATATGGGTGTTGATATTAATGCTGGAAATGCACCTGTCCAACCAGAAAACAAAAAGGCCAGGTTGGCAGCAGAACTCACTAATGATATAAAAAGGATAAGCCCACCTAAGTATGATGGCACCACATTAGGAGATGGAGCTGAGAACTGGCTCAGTGAAATGGAGAAGTACTTTGCAATAAGAAACTTCTCAGAGGAAACCAAAGCTATTTGGGGAGCCTATCAGCTTTCCCACGAAGCATCTTCGTGGTGGGATAGCCGTAAAGTGAGCTAAATATTGATGAGACCAATATTACTTGGGATCAATTTAAAGGCTATTTTAGGCAACGTTGGCTGCCACAACTTTTCTATGATCAGAAAATGACAGAATTCTAGAACTTAGCTCAAGGGAAGCTAACGGTAACTGAATACTGGGAGCGGTTTACAAAACTCCTCAAGTATGTACCACAGTATCAAACTGACGAGAAGTTCAGAATATGGAAATTCATCATGGGATTGAATCCCATGATAGGGGGAGAGGTCGATGTTCACAGTCCAACCACTATGGAAGGAGTTGTTGAAAAGGCCATAAGACAAGAACAAAAATTAAAGGCTATTTCTGCTCATAAAGAGGAAGTGCGGAAGAAGATTGCAAACCCTTCTTCAACCTCTCTTGCACCCAAAAAGGGACCATGGAAAAAGTTTGGAAACAAAAGTAAGTTTCCAGGGGATAATAGTAAGAAACCAGTAGCAAATAAGCCTGCTGGAAATGTAAGGGATAATTTTACCAAAAATTATAACAATGGGTAGAAGCCCTATGGAGGACAACGTGATAATTACAAGGCTGGAGGCAATTTTGAGCCTAAAAAGGGACCTGTAGGAGGCTGCTACAATTGTGGCAAAGACCACTACGTAAATCAGTGCCCTTTGAAGAAGGATGATCATAATCAGCAACATAAGATACATGCTGTAGTAGCAGACAAGCAAGCTGAAAAGCAAGTGACACCTATAGAAGTTCCGGGTAAGTTATTTGGCATACCTGTCACTATTCTTTTTGATACAGGAGCTACTGAATGTTTTATTTCCAATAAACTTGCTTCTAAACTTAAAAGAAAATCTAGGAAAATGGATAAATCTTGGGTATGCAAAGTATGGTAATAACTCTGTTCATACAGTGAGTATGTGTCTTTTTGGGGCAGTCCTTGACTTACCTAACTTTTCCACGGAAGTTGACCTCTATGTTACACCTTTGGGATCGTATGACATTGTCATCGGTGTCAATTGGTTAGCTGACCATAAAGCAAAAGTAGACTATTATGAAAAGAACATAAAATGTTTAGATGATCAGCTGGAAACAACAGAGATTCAAGGTGTGAAACGGGAAATTTCAGTTAGAAAACTATCAGCTATGCAGCTTAAAAAGGCTAAAAACAAAGGATGTACCCTTTATGCAGTAAAGATATCTGAATTTTCAGAAGAAGATGGTGATTCCATGAAACGATTTCCTCTGCTACAAAGTTTCAAGGATGTTTTTCCGGAGGAATTACCAGGGTTACCACCCAAGAGGGAATTTGACTTCACCATCGAAATCAAACCAGGAACGAACCTATTTCCAAAGCACCTTATCGGATGACTACTACAGAGTTAGTCGAGCTTAAGGCACAATTGCAAGAACTTTTGTCTAAAGGTTTGATTAGACCAAGTGTTTCACCTTGGGGAGCACCCGTAATATTTGTGAAAAAGAAGGATGGAACACTTAGGCTGTGTATTGATTATCGGATGTTGAACAAAGCAACAATCAAGAACAGATATCCACTTCCAAGGATCGATGATTTATTTGATCAGATGCGTGGGGCAGCGGTTTATTCTAAGATAGATCTTCGATCTGGTTATCATCAGTTAAGGATTAAAGAAGAAGATATTCATAAAACAACTTTCCGAACAAGGTACGGACATTATGAATTCACGGTTCTACCCTTTGGATTAACTAATGCACCCATGCATTTTATGAACTTAATGAACAATATCTTTCAAGAATATTTGGACAAGTTTGTACTTGTATTCTTGGACGATATTCTCATTTATTCTAAAAGCGTTGAGGAGCACAATGAGCATTTGAAGATAGTTTTGGGAATTTTGAGAAAAAGAAAGTTGTATGGTAAGTTATCCAAATGTTCTTTCTTTGATTCAGAAGTTCACTATTTGGGTCATGTCATAAGTAAAGAAGGAATTGTTGTAGATCCTTCAAAAATAGTGGCAATAAGCGAGTGGCTCACACTAAAGAATGTGCACAAAGTAAGAAGCTTCATGGGTCTTGCTGGTTACTATAGAAAATTTGTTAAGGATTTTTCTAAAGTGGTTGCACCAATAACTTCATTGCAGAAGAAGGATAAGAAATTTATTTGGAATGATAAGTGTGAAGCGGCTTTCAAAAGTCTGAAAAGCCAGTTGACTTCCACCTATATTAGCTGTACTAGACCCTAATGGGAGCTTTACTATTGTAACGGATGCTTCTGGGGAAGGCCTTGGAGGTGTTTTGTTACAAAATGATCAAGTCATAGCATATGAAAGTAGAAAACTTAAGTTACATGAGCTGAATTATGCTCCTCATGATTTGGAGCTTGCTGCCATTGTTCATGCGCTTCAAGTCTGGAGACACTATTTACTTGGGAAACCTTTTGAGTTGAAAACTGATCACTTAGGACTGAAATATATTTTTACTCAGCCTAATCTAAATGCCAGACAGAGAAGGTGGTTAGAATTTTTATCACAATATGATTTTGATATTAGCTACATCAAAGGGAAGGAGAATAGAGTAGCAGATGCTCTAAGTCGTAGGAGGCACATTTCTGCTCTTATAACATTAAGAACTCAGTTTAAGGATGAGGTAAAAGTGCCTCGGAATCGAGATACATACTTTCAAAGAAGTAAAAGCGGTGCGCTTGCTTTGTAGAACCTAATGATGAAAGGTATAAAGGTTTTCATTTTGATAATGAAGGAATCTTGCGTTATGAAAACAGGGTATACGTACTGTCTTTGAATGATTTGAGAAAGAAGTTGTTAGTTGAATTTCATAATTCACCTTTCTCTGGACACCCGGGTATCACAAAAATGCTTGCTGATCTGAAACAACAATACTTTTGGAAAGGTATGAAAAAGGATGTCATTGATTTTGTGACTCATTATTTGGAATGTCAGCGGGTTAAGGCAAAACATATGCACCTGTTTTGGATTGTTATATCCTCATAGCATACCCAATACAAATGGCAAGTAATAACCATGGACTTTGTACAAGGGTTACCCATGTCCAGGAATAAACATGATGTTATCCTGGTAGTTGTAGATAAACTAACTAAGGTAGCTCATTTCATCACTTGGAAATCTAAAGGATGATTCACCAGTGCTGGCCAAGAGATTCGTACACGAAATTTTCAGATTGCATGGTGTACCAGAATTGATTATATCTGACAGGGATCCTAGAATGACGTCAAGATTTTGGCAAATACTTAATACAACTCTTGGAATGAAACTAAACTTCAGTTCTGCATATCATCCGGAAATAGATGGACAAACTGAGAGGGTAAATCAAGTGTTGGAAGACATGTTGCGAATGTATTGTATGGATCAATAGTATAAATGGGAAGAGTATCTTCCATTAGTTGAATTTGCATACAACAACACTTATCACTCATCTCTTAAAATGGCACCATTTGAAGCACTTTATGGAAGAAAGTGCAGAACTCCTGTTAGTTGGGATAGTGTTGAGGATAGAGTGGTAATTGGACCAGAGATTCTCACTGAAATGGAACAGCAAGTTAAGCTGATTCGTGAACGATTAAAGGAAGCAGCGGATAGGCAGAAGAGCTATGCTGACCTTAAGCGGGTTGATCGAAGGTTTGAGCTTGGTGAGAAGGTTTTTCTTCATGTTAAACCCAGAAAGAGTTCTATAACTTTTGGCAAGGCTGCCAAGTTGTCACCTCATTTGTGGGACCTTTCGAAATTGTCAAAATAATCAATCCTGTAGCTTATCGATTAGCATTACCACCTGCTTTATCTCGCATGCATGATGTTTTCCATATTTCTTTGCTTAAGAAATACGTTTCAGATCTGTCACATGTTTTAAATTGGAATTCCTTGCAGGTCCAAGACCCAGGAATAATCGTGGTTAAACCCACACGAGTGCTGGAAACTCACCAATTGCATTTGAGAAATCGTGAAATACAACAATGTAAGGTCCAGTGGGACCAGTTTAACGAAGAAAGTGCAACTTGGGAAAATCTGGAAGAGATGAAAATTGCTTTTCCTTTTCTTTTTCAACAGAATGAAATCTGTTGACAAAACATTTCTTTTATGAACTTATCTTTTTCAAGTTTATATGAAAGCCAGATGGAGGCAAACATTATTCAGGCTGAATAAAATGTGTTGTGACATTGATTTCTGGAACTATTCAAGTTGGAAATAGTCGCATTGTTTTGTGAACTAATAAATTGGTTGACCTGAAGGTTAATCAAATATGTAATCATCGGGATGATGAATCTTTTAGGAGGGAAGCATGTAACACTCTGAACTGTTGTTACTTCCTCCTGAGCATTCAAGTGTTGATATATGATTTCTTCTGTAAAAGGATGTGTTCCTTTGATTGTGAAGTCATGCTTGATATGTACTGTATCTTCTTTGCAATTGAAGATCTTTGACTGAGTCGAATATGATTGGACTCTTTTATTTCTTTCATTTTTGCACCTGAGTTTAATCTGATCTCGGAATGAATTGTGGATTTATCCATCTATAAGACCTAGCCTTGGATCAGTGGCATTGATCCAAGAGATGCTTTAAGTTTATTCGGGATGAACAAAATTATAGACCTTACGCAGGTTGCAAGGTCTGAATGCGTTGAGTAAACTATTCCGGAGTCTAACTCAGGCTGATCGTGTTAAATGAATTGGTTCCCGATATCGTAATATCAGGAAGGTCTTGATCGTGGGCCAGGTAATAAATTCAGATACATTTATTCAACTAGATTATTGGCCATGCTGGAGTGAATCCTTTTTGTGAATGTAAATCTGTAGGTTCTTATTCTGAGCATTTTTAAATGTTAGACCTAAACTGGACTTATTAAGGTTAATAACCTAAGTGATGGGATTAGTGTTAATCTAACCTAGCCCTAAGCTTTAAGCTAAAAGTTCCTAAAGTTAGTAACCTAGCGCTAAGGAGGTTAGACTAAGTATCATCTTAAATCCTAACCTATGTTTCTAACCTAACAAATGTTAGTGAAGGAAGGGGACCTATGAAGGGGTGCGAGCCATGGGTGGTAGTTTCTATGGCATTAAATGGGATGGATAAGCATGAAGGACAGGGATATGGTGGAAGTTTCAAATGGCTAGCAAAAGCCGACGTGGCAGAGTCGCCAAAGCTAGAAATGGTCTTTCATTTGTTTTTGTCCATCGCCAACTATGGCGGTCGGTGGCAATGGCGATTGAGCGGGAATTTTGGAGTTAATGCAATTAATGAACTCGGTCTTCGAGCTCGGATTTCTCGGGAAGACATGCAAAATGGAAAACTGGTAGTTTGTTTGGTTTTTCATGCGCTCCGGTTTTCTCTCTGTTTGATCACTGGTTCTTCGCACCAGTCTACTTGGTGTTGCATGGAAAATATGAGAGTAACTAGCTCTTTTCTCTGGCAAGGAAAGTTTATAAGGCATGGAAATAACAAATTATTGTTGTTGAATCTAACGTGGAAAAAGAGGAGAAGGCTCGAGCTCTTTCAGTGGTCTTCTTTGGATTTTTAAGCAACATTACCAGGCATGTTAGGCCCTAACCTTTAAAAATCTTGCTTTCTTTCAAATGATTTCATTAGAACAACTCTGTTCAGATGATTTTTGGGTTCAGTTGGTTTTTATGGTAGCTTGTGTGATTTAGTTGTTGTATCTTCTTACTGGCTCGATTTTTCAAGTAAACCCTTGATGGGTGTGTATTGTGTTTCGAACTGTTGCACTATCTTGCTTGTGTATTGCATTTCGGTTAGATTTTGAAGAAATGCTTGCAAGGAAAATACACGAATTCGGTTCTGTGGGAGTCCATGAATTGTTCTCTTGTTTGGTTCAGACTTCTGTCGATACCTTGTTGTTTTCACTTGTTGAAAAGGATACTGTTGGAATTCTTGAATGTACATGATATTTCGACTTCTGTATAAGTTATGTCATGAGTAATATATATTATTGATGTTGTTGAACTTCTTGAAATGAAATTATGTCTTGGTTTCTGAAGAAGTACAGTCGTGAATACATTATGTTATTGAATCCCGTTGGAATCCTTGAGTTGATAGTATTTTGACTTCTGAAGGAGTTTTTGATTGAGAATATTACTTGGGTTTGACTCTTTTTGAACTATTGATGCGTATATTATGTTTTCCTTTCTGAATAATCTCAGTTGTGAATACTGTTATGACTCTTGAGTTGTGGTCGCATGAAAGTAACTTCAATCTAAACCTTGTTTTGAGCATTAGTGGTATGGATACTGTTGGAGATTTGAAATGTTGCGAGTTGGCTTGATTATCGGTTTAAACCCTCATTGTGCGTGCATAACGTTCAGACTCCTATTTTATATTCTTGTGTCCCTTTCTGTCCACTTCTGTGGAGAGTAAAGGAAGGGCTTTCTTTTCAAACTTTACTTGGTTTGAGACTTTGTTGTAATCCGAAGTAGCTTGGCATAGGATGAAACTTTGAGGAAAATACTGTTATGGAATTTCGGCTTCTGTGAAGACCTTGTTGAGATTATTTTCTGGAAAATGACTTCTAATATAAGTCATGGCTATATTATCAAAAGAATTTGTTCCAGTTAAATGAGGTTGTGCATGTTGTGTTAGATTCGGTATGAATGTCACTATATATGCATAAGGAAACATCATTGTATTAATGTTATTGAGTCTCTTGTTTGACTGTGATAAAGAGGTTATTCTTTGATTTCGGCTTTTGATCTAAGTCCTTGCAAAGTTTTAGTAGGGACTAGATTGAGCTGTATGTTGTTGAGTGGGATTGTTGTCGTGTTTGTGCATGATTACGTCTTCTGTTAGTATGAATATCTAGTCGTGAGCTTGATTGAACTAAAGAGCTGTTAATTGTACCTCGACAAGCGATGGCATTGGATATTTTCTCGTTTGTTGATTAGTATGGAAGGTTATGTGGAGTCTATTTGATAGATTATTCATCACTGCCTCGGTGCGAGAGCTACTGTATTGCTAGTAAGCTACAGGAAGTTGTTATATTTAAATTTTAACAAAACTGTGGTTCTTCTTGTGGTCTCGTCGACTTATTCGTATGCGTATAAGGTGAATGCTTTACTCTTGAGGAGGAGGCAGTACGTCATGAGCTTGATTGGAAGGAAATATGAATGACTCATTTTCTTTCTCTTCTATTGTAAAGTATATGTTGATATATTTTTATCTAACTTTTGGAATTGTTTTAACATACTGATGGAATCATGAATTGTTATGATATTCATTTTACTATGTTGAATGTAATGGTCTGTCTGATGTTTGTTGTCCTTGGGATTCAGATGGATAGTTGTTTTAGATGCATTTGTTCTTCTTGGTCACTAACGTTTATGATGAAATATATGGAAGGTATCTAGGACTATTTAGTAACTATAATATGAGTTACGCGTGTATAGTTTTATTGTATTACAAGAGCATAATCTGAAATATGTTTACATGTTTGGTGAATTGATTTCATTTAAATAGGTTGTTTAATGAAAACAATTGATGGATTGCAATTGTTTTAAGAGTTAGTGCTTATCATGCTCAGTTCATCGAACTGACCCATGTTGACAATTTTTGCAGATGGTTGCCGTAAGTGGTAAAAGCTCACAGATCTGATAGGATGATCAGATTGTTTGATTTGGTTTTATGATGAATTACAGCTTGATTCTCTGAATGTACTACTTGTAGAAAGATGTTCTTTTTCTGTTGAGTATTGTATCAAATGTCTTTGAATGCATAAAATGTATTTGATTAGCTTGAGAGGAATGAAAAGAGATATTTGTTACTTATATGTTAGTATTCGTATCTTGATAAGTTTGACCTTCTTCGGTTCAAATGATCTTGAGAGCATTGTTATTATTGTATAATTTGGAGACTTTTGTGATTATCAATGTAAGCTTGCAAGAATATGTGACTGAATACTTATGATTGTTTAGTAGTTCTAGTATGTTCTATCTAAAGCTAAATTGGAATTTAGATCACTGTCTTTCGGGAAGCTAGGGTTAAAATAAACTTGAGCAGGAAGCTAAACGAGCTGAATAAATTATTACTTCCTAGTCTTGATCTAAGTCAAGACAACGTTTAATTGGAATCTTAATCACTTTATCTCGATACTAATAAGTAAGATAAGATTTCAGCTATGAGAAAAGATATAAACCTAAAAAGGGTTTGGTTAGCAATCTCATGTGAAGATTGAGGGTTATTGTCCAATTTCGTTGATTTAGAATTATGTATATTCTATGAACTCCTTGAAGGGACCTCTAGTCTTAATAACTTCTCTTGTGTAATGGGTTTTACTAAGAAAGGTAATTCTAAGGTGAGGAACCCAGGGATTGGGAAAGACTACCCTTAAGGGAGCGTCTTATGGTATAATTTTAACTCAACGTATGTAACACTTATTAATAAGTAGATCTTTTTGAGGCGGATTTAAAGGTTGATGGCACAAGTCAACTACAGGGTTGTACCTTCGAGAAGATTAGGATCTTCTCGAAGATACAACAATGCAGGTGACTTATGATGACACCCTTTGCATTGATCGTTAAGATTTACACCTTAAACTCGAACAAGTTACTCTGGGACTGATTAGGAATGTGGTCACGTTATAAGGCTGCCCTAGGAGACTCGGGGTATCTTGACACACTGGATTAACTAGGGTTGACCCAGTATGTCAGCGTATCCCTAGTCCTCGGGAGCATCCCTATAACGTTGTCATCTTACTAATCCGTTCCTGAGTGAATAACTTGGGATAGGAGAGACTGACAGAAGTCAGTATAAGACATTCTACATAACATAGGAATGGGGTGAAGGACATATTCCAGATTGATGAGTATGCCGTCAAGGAATACGAGACATAAGCATTATGTTTCAAATCTTTGGCCAAAGTATCGCAAGCTGCTGATTGCGTTGTCCTAAGTCACCTAGTCTAAGGGATGAGATGCCGATGAATAATGGTAACAATTATTCAAATAGGTTCCTTAGGATAGAGCATTCTAAATCCCAGATTAGGGAAGAGAACCGCAAGAGTGATGTGTTAAATAAAAATGCCAACTCTTAATACACATGAATAGATCGGTAGATTACCGAGTCATGGAATGAATAGATCGGAGGTACTCAAGTCATTACAGGAATGAATGAGAATGGTTGTTTTGATTTGTACTCCGGGAAGCATTTATCAAAAAAAAATTACTTGTTCTAATGTATATGGTGTTATATTAGGATAGATCCCTTAGAATGGTTGTTTTGATAACCTTATAGCATTAGGTTTTAGGTTAATTTAGATAGCTAGTAACCTTTCCATATTCTCTTAGCACGGGGCTTAGGTTTGGACGCTAACCTAACAAAGTAGAATAAGAAGCTTAGGTTAGAATTAAAATTCAATTAAGTAATTAAACTAGATTGTAACTCACCTACTACTAGTGAAAAATGGATTCAAGGAAGCCATTCCATTCTAGTCTAATGATCTTAAGAATAGAAAAGATTTATCCATATCCAGTTTGATCTCCAATAATCAAAAGAACACATCTTTAGAAGAAAATCGGATGTCAACACTTGAAATGCAAAAGAGGAATATAACAATTATCGAGGGTGTTATAGTAATCTTGATCTAATTCTATAATTAAACCCCAAAAATTTTGACCAAAAGAAAGATAAAGACTTTAAATGGCTAGAAAGAGACCAAAAGTGGCAAGAAAGTGTAAAAGAAATGAGGTGCCCTGGTGGGACCATGATGCCCACAGGAACCCCAAGACTAATCGACACGCATTGATCGAGGCTAAAATTAAGAGAGATGACAAAATTTGACTGGGTATATGGGTGTAAGAGGTTGGTAATGATCAAATGAAATAAAACAAGATGGAAAAAAGATGGGGGTTAATTAGTACTTTCTTCACTCAAGAACCTTCTAAATAGTAGTATGAGACCGGGATAAATAGTTTCTAAAGTGCATGATTTTGTGAATACATTTTCCCCCACTTTATGTTGGTGAGTGGAAATATTGGTAACATAAAGTATATAGATATGTGTGTGTGTGTGTGTGTGTGTAAGTGATGTCCATGAAGAGTGTAGTAGAAACGCGTTGAAGGACTAGACAAAGCGTGGAATGAAAAAACAATGAAGTGGCATGGAAACTAAATATGAAAAATTCACTAAGAAAAAGTGATGAGAGTGAACCTAGGGCAGAATGCACGTGTAGATGCTAATGTATGTGATGTACCTACATGGTTAGTAAATCATGTGATGTCATAAAGTGTTGTTGTTAATGTTGTTGTTGTTATTGTTTCCCCCATTTTACTATATTTTTCTCATACGGATGAACCTAAAGGAGAAAATGATCAAGTAGTCAAATATGTATGTATGTATGTGTAAAAACATAATGTAAAATTTACATGTCTATGAAAGCATGTAAATGTAAAATATTTAAATGTAAATGGAACATGTGCACTGATCCATGTCGAGAAAGAGAGAGTGTAGAAGGATATCTGTATTGCAAGTTTATTGGGTGATATCATGCTACCTAGCCAAAGAGGTGTAGGGAATAAATTATTTGTGTCCTCCAAGCTCTAATGGATTCCCTAAATGTGTGTGAATAGATCTTTATATCATCCTAGTTTTTGGGAAATCCGACACCACTAGTTGAAGTAGTATATAGAGGCACACCCACCGTAACCTCTAAGCTTGTAATTAATTCCTATAAAGCTAAGGATACCATGTCCTATAAAATTTGTTGTGTATGGGGTTGGTAGACTGGTCAATACCCACTTGATGTATATAACTGAACCAAATCAGTGTAGAATCTTGTTAGTATGTAAAAACCCCTAAATGATGCCCCCTATTTAGGGCATTTGCGGCATTGTTGATAGGAGAATACAGCCCAAAAAGAGGACCAACAGGATGTATGTTGTAATGCTAGAAATTTCTTGGTAAAACCAACGCACACATAAATAAGAACGCTAGTCAAAGACAAGTGTGAACAAACATGCATGCATATGAAAAACATGTGTAATCTATGCAGACAATGTAAGCTACTAAGCAAAGCATCAATGTAATCACACAAGAAGACAAAGTAAGCCACACAAAGTGGGCTACAAAAATGGGACATCACTCATGATGTCATAAGACACACAAGGACATCATGGCCAAAAACAAGTAACCAAGTATGAACACCAAACAAGGGGTAAGGCCAGCATACAATAACAAATAATAACAAATAATGTAACAAACAAGTATGGAGCCAAATATCTCTGAATAACAAATGATATACATGAAGCACCCATTAGCATGTTATAAAGATAGCTAGTATGTCAAAAGCATGTCGAACCAAGTAATGTAAAGTGCTAAGTACAAAATGAAATAATAAAAATTGTGAGATACGAATGTGGATGCCCCCAACGACCAGTGTAGGAAGGCTAGAAGGTGAGCATCCATGCTACATGAAAGATAAATGTATCGGATATAAAAATAGATAAAGGCATGAACATGCATGTGTGTATGATATAGATAAATGACATACAAGTAATCTAACTAGCATGTGGAATAAAGTGACCATGAACAAGAAAAAGTAAGTAAGAGTATAAGCAACCATAATATGGAATATGTTGTGGATGGATGGAATGTAATGTAATATGGAGTGATAGGAGCTGCATGCCCCCCGAGTGAATGGAAATGTATGCAGTGAGGTTCATTTTTTTCCCCACTTAATAGTCAATAATTAACCGTAAACAACGGTGTGTCATCGGAAATGGTTGAAGTGTGAGTTGTGTCTTGTGTGCTATAATGGATGTGTATGTGACCTAGAAATGATGTGTTTGTGAACCATATAGCTGAAGCATATATGAAAACTAGATTGAATGTATAATTGATGATTTATCCTAAGCATATATCAATATGAGATGAATCGATGAGTGATTATTTATCCTATGCGTATATCACTACAAGGTGAAAAGAGGGAGTGGTGATGTAACCTAAGGTGTATACCACTACAAAAGAATAGAATAGGTGATGATTTATCCTAAATCGTATGTCACTAAACTATAAATTTCACGTGATAAAAGGTTGAATAGTAATTTTGTGAGGAGTGTAAGGTCCATTTGATTTGTAAACCCTTGGCAATCGAGTATGGACCGAGGAACTAAAGTGCATCATCGGGCGGTGAGTGCAATGCGTAGAAGAGAATGTAGTATATGTAATGTTGAAAGATAACCATATGATGTGTAATATGTGTAATGTACAGTGTATAAGATGTAATGTATGATGTAGACTAAAAGTGGAATCTATGAGGAGTAGAATGTAATGCTAGATGTAAGTATGTATAATGAAGACTAGTATGATGTAAGATGTATAAATGTTAAAATTTCAAAATGTTGTAGACTAAATGTATAATGTATTATGTATGATGTGTGAGGTGTGTTGAAACGCAATGTGTAGATCGTATAATGCAAAGTGTGTGGGGTTCATGTGTAGTAAGCCCTCAAAATTCAAGTGTGAAACAAAGCACAAGAGTGTGTCATTGGGTAATGATGGTAGAATGTATGATGTGTATTCATATTGCGAGGATATGAATGTATAAGAATGTAAAATATGATGACTAGGTGCTACAATGATGTATGTGTAAATGTGAAGAATGTGACGTAGTAATATGTAAGAATGATAATCTAATAACAAGGGATATGTCTATGGTGATAATGTGATGGGGGGAGGATGTGTGAGCTCTATTCCCCCAAGTGTGCACACAAAGAGATCATGTAAATTCATTGAGAAGATCATCATCCTCTGGGTCAAAGTCATATGGATAAGCATTGGTGACCTAATAAGAAATAGTGTCTAGTTGATCATACAGTGAGCCATTAAGGTGTAAGTTATACATACCCATAACATAGTACTCATCAATGAATAGAGGAAGTGGACAACTACGTGAATACCAACAAGTGAGATTTTGTGAATAGCCAAGAAAAGAACTATTGTAGATAAAAGCACGACCGAAAGGCATATGAAATGAAATGTTTGTATGACTAGGATCTAATGTGCCTCCAATATAAGTAAGCCAAGATTCCCCTAATGTGAGTGGAGAATAATGAGGGGTATGTGATAAATAGACTAGAAGATGAAATACATGCAAACCATAAGCAACAATAATATTGATAAATCCATAGTAGAGATGAGGGTCATGAGTAGAAGGATGAAGATACTCAAAGGTGAAATCAAGAAGAGATAGACCATCATGGGAACATATAGTGACATTACATGTAGGATCAAATGGAATATGTTCCCAATATGAGTCATTCATGAAAAGTGTGTAAGTGAATGGTGGACGTGTTAAGGAAAGTGGTAGATGTGAATGTGGATGTGATAAAGTAGCTTCCATATACGAGAGAGGCCCTAATAAGGAATCATAGAAGTAGTAGTAGTAGGTGGAAGATAATAAATTGTATCTATCACAAAAATAGTACCATCAAGTGGTGGTAAGTGAGGTGGTTATTCCCTAGGTAGGGACTCATCTGTAATATCTATGCGCATGATAGGAAGATTAATGTTAGGAGTCCGATATCAATCTTGGAATGGATCACTATCATGAAAAATAGTGTATTCAATGTTCTCATGTAATAATTTAACACAATTATGGACAATAGAGGTGATATCTTACATGGCATGAAGCTATGGCCTACCAAGTAGACAATTATAGGAAACTGGAAAATCAACAATGAAAAGAAAGTATGGACACTCTTAGGACCAAGAGTGATGGGAAATGTAATGTAATTGAGATAAGGAAAAACAGAACCATCATAAGCATACAATTAAACACTAGATGAAATAACATCATTAGCAAGTAAGACCTAAAACATCGATGAATGACATTTGACACAAGTTAAGCTCATAGCCATTATCAATAAAAGTATACTTAACAACAATATTATAAATGCAATAGATGATATGCAAAGGTGGAACATTGTTAAAAGTGTGAACATCAGAGGAAGGTTAGACTTAAACACTATATGTGAGGAAAAGGAATCAGAAAGGCTAGATAAACCGTGTCTAGGTGCATGTCAGTATGAATGTGATTAGTAGCGAGAAAATGTTGGAATATATATGGTAAATCAATATTGGAAAATAAGTAATCATTGATTGCGATAATCATGAATGATGGAAATGGATTCACTAAAATGATTATCTAAAATTAACTAAAATAATGTAGTATAAGGATAGTAAATCTAAGCTATGAACAACTATAATAAAGTTAATAAATATAGTAAAGAAAGTATGTAAATTATCTAAACAACTATGTAAAAGGAAATGCTAATCCTAATGTGTAAGAGAGAAGAAAAAAACTCGGTTGGATAACGATTCTTGTAGGACTTTGTTTCAAAGGTGAATGGAAAATATGGAAGCAAGAATAAGCGTGTAACAATCCAAAAAAGAATGGTTTTGGAGGATCTAGCTAGACTAGAGTTCCCGGAGAGGAACTAGGGCACATACGGGCACTCTCTAAGCTATAATTTGGGTGCCACTGGTCTTTGTAAAATCTCTTGAATTGATCTTCACCGGGTTCATAGATAGCCCTCATTGGTTGTTGCATCAGATTCGTTGTCTCATCCCGATGTTACCAATAATCCAAGATGAAAAAATACTTACAAGATCCCAAAAAAGCATCAGAACCCTTAAAAATAAAAAAATCATATGAAGGGGTTGGAATGACCTTAGCTTCCACAATCATGGACTTACTAACCGAGTGTTGCACTACATCTCAAAACTTATGAAGTTCTATGTGCAAGTGTGTGTGCACATGTCCTAGGTTTCTTTTGTGTCAATCACACTTTTTGAAATCGCAATCAATAATTAGGTGAAGAAAATGTAATAGAATGTGTGTATGGAATATAATAGAATCCCTCTCCTATGAAGTGTGATGTATATGTCATACCCTTGTGCCTTGATGATGGAGCTATGTGGATACAATTGATCTCTAATGTATTATATTGATGTAACTCTAGATGAGTGATAGTAGTAAGTGATTTTAGGTACATCATTATAGTCTCATAAATTTATATTTCTAGGGTTCTCATGATCTAATTCCATAATTAACCCTGAAAAGGTTGACCATAAGAAATATAAAGACCTAAAACAACTAGAAAGAGCCCAAAAAGTGGTAGGAAAGCGTAAAAAGGACCGAGGCACCCCTAGTGGGACTTGGGCACCCACGATCGCCTTAGTACTAATATGGGTGCCCAGATCAAGGCTAAAATGATATGGGATGATAGAAGATAACTAGACATATGGGTGTATAAGGGTTTTTATGATGTAATAAAATAAAACAAGATGTTGAAAAGATGGTGGTTAATTAATATTTTCTTCACTCAATAACCTTATGAATAAGAGTATGAGACCGAGATAAATAATGTCTAAAGTGCATGATTTTGTGACTACAAAGGTGGAGGAAGGTGAGAAGAAATTTTGATTCCTAACTAAGCTAAGAAATCATGTTTAGAAATAGTCTTAGAGCATGTGTGGTCAAATGAGACATGTGGCCAATAAGAGGCATGCATGAAGAGAGTGCATGTGAAAGGAGGAGGTACCATACGAGTTTTGTTGGAGAGATGAAGAAGATGAATTGATTTCCAATAAAAATATGGATCCTTAGAGATGAATCATGTTGGTGGTAGGGTTAGGATATTCTATCAATTTATAATCATTAGTGAGAAATGCAGGAGGATTTATCACAAAAAAGTAGTGCCCTAGGATTTGCACATTATAGATCCTTACTTTTTTCTAACATGGGACCATATCCAAGTGTGGGACTTGCAACTTGAGATGGACCTCCAGAGAAGGTTGGTTCCTCTACCTAATCTTAATGCTAAACTACTCCTAGAAGGTAAAATATAACTAACTAATCCTAAACTAACCATCAAAGGGACCAAGGAGAGAGAAGGCTTTAAAAGATGCATGAAAGGGAAATCCTAAGCTAAAAGAGGTGATAACACCAAGAAAAGGGGGATCAATCTTGATGAGGAGAAATGAGAAATAAATTAAGGATGGAGAGGGAAGACAAGTGTTCCACATATATAGGAGATTAAATATGAACAACATACCACCTGATCCACTCATTCCACATGGAAAAGAACAAGAAAAAAACCCAGTAAAAGGAGATTAAATATGAAAAACATACCACAAATGAAATAGAGAGGAAAGATAGTTCAATAAACACAAGCTAGGGTAGTGAATAACCATAAAAAATTAATTTTATTTCCTTATAAGGATGCACAATCCATTACAACAAAGGAAGAAGGAAAGAATCACTCGGCGGGGTCCATATTTAAGGCATGCAGCTGAAATTTGTTTGGGACACCATTTTGACATGGTGTCTTTACAAAAGTGGAGAAATATTACATTACAATAAAAATGAGTTGCATATATAGAAGAAGAAGAGGAGAGAGAGAGAGAGAAATATGAAATTAAATATCCCAGCCACTTCTTCAACCACCTAGGACTAATCAACATTGAAATTTTGTAGATCCGTCATGGGCATCATTAAATTTTTACAAGCATGTACGAAAAATTACCCGACATATTTTTACAATTTCAAACCAATAAATCACTTTATTGTGGAAAATAAATACATTTATTGTGTAGTACTCTTTAAGACCTTTCTGATGATATAAATTTTTCCTTATTTCATGACCAGGATAAAAATTTATGAGCATCTAAAGATTACACATTAAAAATTATGATTGTGCAAAAAGTTCCTCAGTCTAAAATGTACACTTTGCAAAAATGTTCTCTACGCTTGCAATGTGTACTTTGTAAAAATTTCCTTGGTCTAAAATGTGCACTTTGAAAAATGTTCCTAGGCATGAAATGTACACTTTGTGAAAACATTCCTTGGCTCAAATGTGTAGTTTATAGAAAAGTTCTAGGCCCGAAATGTGTAGTTTGTAAAAAGGTTCCTAGGCCCAAAATGTGCAATTTGCAAAAAGTTCCTTGGCCAAGGAAAAATGCTAAAATGCAAATTTCAAAAAAATTAAAATATTTTTGGGAAAAGGGGATTTTTCCAATCAAGTGAAGGGGTTTTTAGAAAAATTGAACCCAAATATGATTAAAACAAGTGATTTTTATGGATTCAAGGTTCCCAAGTGCTTAAAAAATGTAAAAATAAAAATTAGAAGCACTTCAAGAGGAAATCGATACTAGTTTCCCAAAATGAAGTGTGAGCTCATTTTGGTCAACAATTTGGTGACCTCTAGGGGATATCTGTCTACTAGATGATGAAAAACAATATCCTTGAAGCATCCATTCATCATGGATTCGAGCATAACATAAAATAAAAATTGATCTCAATCATTTTTTTCCTCGAACCAACATAACTTAGCACTGTTTTTGAAGTTAATCCCTTGGAGATTTTAATAAAACTTGAAATCGCCCCCAAAATTTTCTTATTTTTCCATGAAACCATCTCATCCTTCCAAAAGGACTGCAGACAACAACAACAAAGGCCTGAAAAAAATGTACAAAATGGAAAATCATACATGTTCTAATTAGAAACATGTAGAGCATGCACATTCACTTATTTTACTAAAAACAAACCTACCTACCCTACTCTAACAAGAGGCGAGAGGAAGCTAAACAAAACCTACAACAAGTTGTGAGTAGTAGAATCCTTTCCTCACAAAAATTCAACCATGTGATTTGTTTCACAAAAAAACCACATGGTGGGAATGAAATCATGTTTATACTCCTGTTTCTTCAAAGTATCAACTACAAATATGATGAACACCTCCTCTAATTATTTTTATTTTTTTAGATTTTTGAAGCTGACCTTTGGTACATTGTAGTTTATCCCCATGCTTTGAAATGAGCATGACTGGTGGAAAACTCTAAATATGATTCCAAATTAGATAAGTATCTGATTGGACAAGGGATTTGGGAACCAATGGGCTGATCCTTGAATTTTCCCATCTTCTTTGAATTCAACTCCAAAAATGGAGCTGGTAGACACAATTTAATCCTTATTAGAGATGGTCACAATCTGATTGAAATTTTTTTCTACTATAGAAAACAAATCTTTTCTTTCCATGATGACTAATTTTGCAATGTTGTCATCATCTTCCTCATTTTGTTCAAGCATGAAGTTGGAAAGATTAAACTCCTTCGTTTGTTCCCCATGAGAATTTTCGGTAGTAGGTTATTTTTAATGTTTTCCTCCATTGCTGATTTTTGTGAGGATAAATCAATAGCCTCCTCCTTATTCTCCTCAACCTCAACCTCTATTGAAGGTTTAACCAGATGTGGCATTTTATTGGATTCAAATTTGAAGCCCAATCCTTCAAATTTTGTAAAATTTGTTTTCTATTGGTTTCTTCAAATGGCTTCCCTCCTTGACTGATTTTTTCATTATTTTATTCCCAAAATGGAATTGGGAATGTGAGAGGAGGGTGGTTTGGGATTAAACATGATTTTTCAATTTGTATAATGAGGGGGAAGGTACAAAATCTTTACTGTGGAGGAGAGGGAATGGAAGGAGAAGCCTTTATGAAGCTACAATTTTTAAGCTTGGGATGAGGTGGTTTGTTATGGATAGGTATTGAAAACTGGCATGGAAAAGGTGTAGGAACATCCCATTGATAGGTTTCTCTAACATTAGATTGATTAGATTCTAATTCTTACAAATATGAAACAAAACCAACCATTTGGGTAAAAGACTCAGTCATTACCTCAAGCCTTTGTTGTGGACTAAACCAACTAGGTATGGGACCTCCCCATGGATATGGATGTCTTAAAATAAGATTTCTAGATTTAAATATTTGTATTCGATCCTTAAAAGCTTCCAAGATCTTCTCTATCCTTTGAATTCTTCCCCTAAGCTCATCTTCAAGTATAGGAAAGCCTCAAAATTTGCATACTCCTTCTCTTGCACAGCTTCATAGTTTGGTGAATGACCAAACTGATTGTATTCAACTCATAGGAATATGCACACTAATTTTGATAATCATAAAACATGATTTGGAGGTGTGTTATAATAGCTTGGAGATGGGTTTGAATGGCATTATTAATTTCTCAGTAAATGTGAATTCCAAGAATGGAATGAAGTCATGGTTGCACAAATTCTTGCAAAGATAATGGAATGGTATGTTGCTTACGAAAAATGGATTGGTTAGACTAGTGGAGTTGCTTAGATGTGCTTGAAAATTCCTCCAAAGGCTGTGTTATCCCCGTTTTGAGTTCACGACAAAACGATCGGATAACCCCTACGAAATTTTCGAAGTGATTTTGCATTATGGCCTCTCTTAAAGGGAATCGGGTTTTCGGGTGTTACCAACAGTTTGACATAAGTTTTAACATGCTTTATGTGTTGTATCTTCCGAAACCCGAAACCTACCTCATATTGTGAAATCGGGTTTTCGGACATCCAACGCTCGGAACATACCTAAGTTAAAACTTGCTTTGTGTCGTCGACTTCCAAACCCGAAACCCACCTTGTATTGAGACAATCCTTTGTATTCGGGTTTTCGGAACCCCAAAGCATCGGAACATCCATGATCCAAAACATGTTTTATGCTCCATGCTTTCCGATTCCCGAAGTCCGCTCAATCCTTTGTATTCGGGTTTTCGGGGTTATGTAGCATCTAAGCACCTCATGCTTTATGCATCATGTTTTCCGAAACCCGAAACCCGAATTGCACTAAATCTCCTCGTGTCGGGTTTTCGGACCCCTCCAACATGCTGACATGGCATTCATGCCGAGTGGTCGGTGAGTTGGCACGTGCCGAGCTGAAGTGTATTAATTGCCATTTTCTTATAAATACGCGGATTTCCACGTCATTCTTACCATTCATATTTTTAATTCGTGGATTATTCGCGCATGCTCTTCCGTTTTCAAAACCCGCAAACTCGCATTGCCCGATTGGATCGTTTGTTTTCGATCTTACATTTTTCGAATTGAAGGTATTTTTCTTTCCTTCTTTATTCTTGATTTTTATGGATCGATTGCGCGTATTTTCTTCCCAATTTCTTGTCAGTTGTTGAAGGTTTTCTTTCCTTCTTCTTTCTGTTGTTTTGGAAAGGGTTTTGGGTTTTTAGGGTTTATCTCTTTTTGAGACTATCAATTGGTGCTGTTTCTTCCAAATTCTAATTATATGCATGATGCATGGGTAACAAAAAAGAAAAAGGAAGTTGTATGTTTGGAATTCAAGAAAGACTCTGTTTTTGCTTCTCGAATTTTGAAGATTGTTTTGCAGAGTCAAAGGTCCGAAGTATATTGGAAGCAAGTGTCGGGGTTCCTCAAAGTTCCGACGTCAACAGTGGGTGCCGGGTTTCCTCCCGTTTCCGCCATTGACAGTGGGTGCCGGGTATCTCCGAGTTTCCGTCATCAAAAGCAAGTGTCGGGCTTTGCCAAAGTTCCGACATATCAAACTTGTCGGGTTCTCAGGGTTTTCCGACATCCTCCTCAGCGTGTCGGACTCTTCTATTCTTCCGGCATATTCAGTCGATCGGGATTTTCAGTGTGGATAACATCTCCTGAGTTTCAAGCCTTTCTCCCTCCAACATTCTTCATGTCGGACCTGGTCCATCTCAGGAGAAGGCCGAGAAATCTAGCAGGATGAAGTACAAATTCAAGAAGCCAGAATCTCCATCATACATTGATTGTAATTATGATATCAGGGACACCGAACTTGGCAATATAGAAAATGGATGAGGAATTCACTTTGAAGAAATTGGACAGCTTGCTTTGACTTGTGAATCTCTCCAAGTGCTAAAGCAATTACCAGCACACTCTTGGTGGAAGAAGGTATTCTCCACATACGAGATAAACATTTCCAAATGACCAAGGCCATCGGGTTCGAGTAAAGATCCTCAACAAAGCTGCGCAAGTTGAGAGAATCAAGGGATAAATTGATCGATGGGAAAAGTGATCTGGAAGAAGAATTGCTGAAGATTTGTCCAAAGGTGTCAGTTGGGAACTCAGGTATCCTATCAGCAGATGATCTCTTCAAACAAGTCCAAGAATCTGTTCAGCATGAACCTGTACACGGATTTGACCTTGAAGTCATTAGTCAGTTTGTAAGGATAGAGCATACTTTGGAGGCCTTAAGAAAGCTCAGCAAAGGATTGAAGAAACTTCCCGGCACTGCCAGCGATGTTCATGAGACCTGCGAAATGTGGAATGATCATTCCACTGCACCTGATGAAAATGAAATGCAAGGCATTATTCGAAATTCCAGGAGTTTCAGAGCAAACAGTCTCAGCAGGAGGAAGAAAAAGAGGAAAGAGCAAAGGATGATGATTCGGATTAAGTCCCAACGTCCCATGTCATTTCTATTTTTTGAAATTGACATGTCTTTTTCATTTCTGTTTCATCATATTTTTAATCATGTTTTGACTTGATCTCCTGCGTGAGAATCATGCAAAACTGAACTCCAGTTAAAGTGCTACTTTTTAGGATCTGTCCTGTTTTATCTCTAGTTCCTTTTGTTATAAATAAGGGATGCCTGTGCATTCAAAAGGGTCGAGAATTTTTGGAGCATTAAGAGGCTATTGGAAAGGAGAAAAACTTTGTGTTTTCTTTCAATCATTTTGAAGAATAGGAGTTGATATTGTTTTACAGACTTTGTGTTGTGAAATATATCTTATTTAAGATAGTGTTCTTATGTTCATGATCTTAAGCTATTCTTTGCATAGAATCTCAGTGTTTCTAATTATCTCGGACATTACATCTATGATCTAAAACTCGTATGATTATTTCGTGCTCTGTGTTTACTCGAAAGAAAATACGTTTCTCCCATTTCCTTTCTACCGTGCTTCTTTCATTATGTGAGTTTCTAACCTATTTCACTTAAGAAAGCAATATTCTTGAATCGTGTGAATGTGGATTTCGGGATTTCATCCCAACCCCCAATGGTTAGATTAGTGTGAATATTGTATATATTATTTACTGTGTTTTAGATTAGCAATAAACAGGAAGCCTCACCTGTCTTTGAGGAGGGATTTAATCTCATGTACTGTGGTTGAACCTCATATTTTGGTTTGACAAAATATCCAACCAACATTTTGGTGACTCCGCTGGGAATACGGATCTATAGTATAAAGCTTATCCTCTCGGTGTCACAGCGACTCCATATACGCCTTATTTTTAATAAGATATCCTTTCGATTCAAGTGGCCAGGAAGATCTTCACTCGGTCTTCTTGAGCTCAAGGTGAAATTGATCCACTCTTGAGTTACTTGCAACAAAGACAATTTCAGCCTTTCTCCCAACAAAGCGTTGTTTCTAACCGAACCAGAAGTTCTTCGCCTGTTCGGAGAAACTGGATCCCTGAAGAACGGGAAGCATCTGCAACTTGTCGTGCACTACTCTTGTCTGATACTCGGATCCCTGTACGCACTCTTTTCAGAAGGATGGTGGTTCAACTTGTGCCTTGTGGGTGCGATTATTGGTCCTCTTTCCTTGACTCCTCCATTGAATGAGTTACCACGTGGATCTCGTAAAAATATTCCCAAGTTCAATGGAGATGGGAAGCAGCATCCTGATGAGCATATTGCATCTTTCTTTGTTGCATGCGGTGTCCTCGGAGTGGCCCACGAAGATGTCTCCGTCCGACTCTTCGTTGAAACGTTGCAGGGTGTAGCAGCCGAATGGTTTTATCACCTTCCAAATGCATGCATCCCAAACTGGGCTACCATGCGGACTAAGTTCGAAGCACGTTTCAAACCAGCTGAAGATTCTCATGCTTTGTTAGCTCAGCTCACGCATATGAAGAAGGAATCGCATGAACCTATGCGGGAATTCGTGGCAAAGTTCAACAAGCTGATCCGGAAGATTCCAGAAATAGCTGTACCTACTCTGGAAAACCAAAAATGCTTCTTCATCAATGCCCAACCTCCTGATATAAGCTTTTTATTAAGAAGGTCGGTTATCCCAGATTTGGCTACTGCTCAGTCAACAGCTACTGAAATAGAGGATGATCTCATCTTGGCCGGAAGGATCAAGAAAGACATACCCAAACTCAAAAATCAAGGTTCTTCTCAAGGTAACACAGATCCTATGTTTCAAAAAATGGCTAATGATTTGATTGCTTTAAAGAAGCAAATGTCCCAGCAGGTGAACAATGTTCCATATCGGGATATACCTAGGCGGAATTTCAATAATAACAATGGTGCACCTGTCAGAGATAGGCCACGGTTAACTCCTGCTCAACCGAGACTAGCAATTGAAGCTCCTCCCGTCAATGCAGCAGTGGAAATACTTGATGAAGAAGATGAACCAGAAGAACAAGAATCTCACGAGGCTTTCGAAGCTTCAGGATATGCTGATGAGTCTTATGATGAGTCAGCTGGCGACTCCAGCATTGGGTATTTGGAATATGATGAAGATGAATGTGCGCCAGATGGTCAGTCATTTGCTGTCTTCACTCGGTCCCAATCTCAGAACCCCAGAAAACCTCTTGAAAACACTAAGGAGAAGAATAAGGATCCTCCCATATCCATAGTTAAGAGGGGTACCCCTATTTCGGTGCAAACTGAAAGAGAGGTTACCAAAAAGTAGCTACTCCTTTTTCTCCTTCTCCTAAGATCAGTGCCACAAGCTCATGTAATTAGAACTGAGCCTACCATCATTCCTTCTTATACTGCTTTTGACATTATTGATCATGCAAAGAGAACCAAAATTCAAATGTCAGAGGCAGAATACCTTCAGTCAAATCCTGAACAGTTTGAAAAGCTGGCCAAGTTCATCAGGAGTAAAGCGGCCGTTCCATCACCTTCAAAAGGTCTCCTTCCAAATCCTACTCAACCCACACCTCAGAATAATCTGACCTCTGCTTCTTCCTCAGGAAAGATTGAACCTTTTTATTTGTCTCTACTTATAAATGGGTTTAAACTCAGCAATTGCATCATCGACTCAGGGGCCTCTGATAATGTTATGCCCGCAAAAGTGGCCCATGCCCTTGGACTTACTTTGACTAAGTCATATGGACGGTGCTATTCCATGGAAACTAAACAAGTCCCTTTGATAGGTCAAATCAAAGATGCACAGTTTGCATTTGTTGCCTTTCCTGAGAAGAGAGTGAAAATGACTATTCTGGTTGCTGACATTCCTGCAGCTTACGGTATCCTCTTGGGTAGAGGATTTTGTAAAGACGTCGGAGGAGAAATTAGTATGGATTGGACCAAAGCCAAGATCCCAGTCAAGGGGGTTCAACAGGTTCTTCATCCTGAACCGCAGGCAAAGTATTTGGTGACCAAATCAGATGATCCTAAGGCTCAGATTCTTTTCGAAGATGCTAGCTTCGGGAATTATTTCATGACTTCCGAGATACCAATTGTAGATGTTGAAGAGGAAGATCCCAATGCTATTTGGACGCTCGAATTTGATGGTAGCTGCTCAACCTCTGGATCAGGCGCTGGTGTTGTTCTCATATCTCCTAGCTCCGAGATTTTCCCATCAGCTTATAAGTTGCAATTTGATAATACTAATAACACGGCCGAATATGAAGCCTTGTTATTAGGATTAGAATTGGCCAGACAGAAGGGAATCAGGAATCTCAAGGTTCAGGGGGATGCGGAGCTGATTGTTAATCAGGTCAGGGGTATATATCAGGTAAAAAATGATCGGTTGAAACATTACCGTAATAAAGTGTGGGATAGTATAGAATGCTTTGATGCATTTTCTATTAAGGCAGTTTTAAGAGATTATAATGACAAGGCTGATTCTTTGGCCGTATCTGCATCTCTTCTTCTTCCTCATCCTCAGTTCAAGCAAGATACATACTCTATTGAGATTGTATATCGTCCTAGTATCCCAGATAATGCAACTCATTGGCAAGTGTTCAATGATGATCGACAGGTGTTGGCTTTTCTAGAAAAGGCTGACAATTTCAGTGAGTTATATTTTGAAGGTTCAGAATCAGCCTTCCGTGAAACTATTTCAGATCCATATCAGGAGGTTGATGGTGAATATATCCAGCTGAAAGGCAACAAGATACCCAAAGGTTTGGTTTCTTTGGAGGGCTTGTTTGATAAGCATGATCGCTTTATCCAAAACAAAAGGCAAGTCGAAGGAGCTTCTTCCTCTGAAGTAGATCAAATCAATCTAGGTTCATCTGATCAACCTCGGATGGTGAATATCGGTAAATGTTGTTCTCCTGAAGAGAAGGCGAGATTTACTTTGCTTTTGAAGAAATACATCGATGTGTTGGCCTGGTCTTATGCAGATTTGAAATCTTTCAAGCCCAAAGATGTTCAGCACAGTATTCCTCTGAAGCCTGATGTGAAGCCGTATAGACAAAAGCAAAGACATTACAATCCGAAGATTTCAGGGACTATCCTGGCAGAAATTCAGAAGATGTTAGATGCTAGAATTATTTTCCCAATCCATCACTCCACTTGGATTGCAACATTGTTCCTGTCAGGAAGAAGAATGGCGAGATCCGGATTTGTGTTGACTTTCGGAACTTAAATCAGTCCTCGCTGAAGGATAACTATCCCTTGCCTATCATGGACCAGGTATTACAAACTGTAATACTGGATCGGAAATGTTATCCATGCTCGACGGATTTTCAGGATATAATCAAGTCGAGGTAACCACAGAAGATCAACACAAGACAGCTTTCACGACCCCATGGGGTACCTTTGCTTACAGGAGGATGCCATTCGGCTTGATCAACGCCGGAGCTACTTTTCAGAGAGCTATGGACCTGGCATTCAGAGATCTGATGGGCAAGGTCATAGTTGTGTATTTGGATGACTTGACCGTTTTTCTAAAAAACGGAGTGATCATTATGATCATTTAGAACAAGTACTTTTGAGATGCAGACGTCACGGGATTTCGTTGAATCCTAAGAAGTCCATGTTCGGGGTTACAGAAGGAAAGCTGCTGGGTCATATTGTGACTAGAGAAGGAACTAAAATTGACCCAGAGAGGGTAAAGGCTATTCAGAGCCTTACCTTGCCCACAAGTAAAACAGGAGTTCATTCTTTCTTCGGAAAGGTTAATTTCTTGAGAAGATTTGTACCTGATTTCGCTGACAAAACCAAGGATATCCTTGGAATGATGAAAGGCAAAGTCCCATTCAGATGGAGTGCAGAAGGGAAACTTTCATTTGAAGAAATCAAAAGGGCAGTTGCTTGCGCTCCTGTCTTAGTATGTCCAGACTTCAAGAAAGATTTCATCATGTATAGCTATGCTTCTGCTCACACAGTGTCAGCCATCCTGATGCAGGAAAATGGGGAAGGCATTGAAGCTCCCATCGCATTCATGAGCTGTCCGTTGAAGGAGCATGAATTGAAGATGTCGCAGATTGAAAAACATGCTTATGCGGTGGTGCGAGCGGTGAAGCATTTCAGGTACTATGTGCTGAATTCCCATACTCGCGTTCTCGTTCCTGATACTGCTGTTAAATCCATTCTGACTCAACAAGAGCTGGGAAGTCAACGAGGTACTTGGATAGCTAAAGTTCAGGAGTACGATTTAGACATCAGGCCTACCAAGTTGGTACGAGGAAGGGGCCTGTGCCAATTAATTGCAGAAAATCATGCCGAAGCAGAGTATGAAAAGACTCAAGACACCTCTTCAGAGCTGCCCATGGTGCTTTTTGTAAGTACGACCGATGAATGGTACACGGACATTGCTTTCTTCCTAACTTATGGTGAATGCCCTCCGCATTTAAATCAAAAGGAGAAGAGGACCGTCAAGCTGAGATCTGCGAGATACCTTTTGTGGAATAATGCAATATACAAGAAAGGTATAGATGGTGTTTTCTTGCGTTGTGTTGATAAATCACAACAGGAAAAGTTATTAGAATCCTTTCATAGCCTAGCATGCGGAGGACATTTTTCATCCTCTGTAACAGCGTATAAGATCTTACGGGCTAGGTATTATTGGCCTACTCTTTTCCGGGATTCAGCAGAATGGGTGTCTAAATGTGAAGCTTGTCAACATTTCGTTGGTCGTCCCAAGCTAGCAGCTCTTCCTCTGAAACCTGTAGTGATTGAAGAACCTTTTCGCCAATGGGGGATTGATTTTATCGGAACATTGAATCCTGCTTCCAGTGCCGGACACAACTATGTGCTTACCGCTACAGATTATTTTACCAAGTGGGTAGAAGCTGTACCAATCAAGCAAGCGACTTCTGAAGCTGTTTGCAAGTTCCTGAAAGAAAATATAATCGTCAGATTCGGTGTGCCTCATAAGATTGTAGCGGATAATGCCTCTAACTTCTCATCACATGAGTTGACAGAATTCTGCTATGGATTCGGCATTACTCTGGCTCATTCATCTGACTATTATCCCCAGGGCAATGGGCAAGCTGAGTCCAGCAATAAGAATCTGGTTACTATAATCAGGAAACTAGTAGAAGAAAATCAGAGGACATGGCACAAAGCATTGTATGATGCATTGTGGGCTGATCGGATCACTCCAAAGCGAGCCATAGGGATGTCTCCTTTCCAATTGCTATACGGGATTGATGCTGAAATTCCTATCTCAGTAGAATTGCCGGCCTTGCAGTTGGCGAAAGCGGTTGAAGATGTAGCTTTTCAGAATTCTATCGAAAAGAGGGTTATGTACCTAACCAGGCTAGAAGAAGAGCGAATTAAGGTGGTTGATCATATATCAGATCATCAGAGCAGGGTGAAGAAGATTTTTGATAAAAAGTCAAAGCAGCGCAACTTCCAGATTGGAGACCTGGTGTTGCTTTGGGATAAAAGGAGAGAACAGAAAGGAATGCATGGAAAGTTTGATTCTTTATGGAAAGGACCTTTCAAGATCCACGAGTTGAATGGTGAAAATAGTTTCCTTCTATCATATCTGGATGGAGGGTTACTCCTTTTCCTTTCAGTGGACAACATCTAAAGTTGTTCCACCATTAATGCAAGATGCTCTCTTGCATTGTACATATTTTGCTTTTGTTGTGTGTTTGCTTTTCTTTCTTTCTTTCTTTCTTTCTTCGTTTTGTTTTGTTTTGGTTTTCTCCTTGACCCCGTAGCCTAATGAATAAGACCAGAGATTCTGAGTTCTCTTCCTTTGGTATTACAAAGAAAGTCCCCAACTGGAGCCAGCTGTTATCCCCGTTTTGAGTTCACGACAAAACGATCGGATAACCCCTACGAAATTTTCGAAGTGATTTTGCATTATGGCCTCTTTTAAAGAGAATCGGGTTTTCGGGTGTTACCAACAGTTTGACATAAGTTTTAACATGCTTTATGTCTTGTATCTTCCGAAACCCGAAACCTACCTCATATTGTGAAAATCGGGTTTTCGGACATCCAACGCATCGGAACATACCTAAGTTAAAACCTGCTTTGTGTCGTCTGACTTCCGAAACCCGAAACCCGCCTTGTATTGAGACAATCCTTTGTATTCGGGTTTTCGGAACCCCAAAGCATCGGAACATCCATGATCCAAAACATGTTTTATGCTCCATGCTTTCCGATTCCCGAAGTCCGCTCAATCCTTTGTATTCGGGTTTTCGGGGTTATGTAGCATCTAAGCACCTCATGCTTTATGCATCATGTTTTCCGAAACCCGAAACCCGAATTGCACTAAATCTCCTCGTGTCGGGTTTTCGGACCCCTCCAACATGCTGACATGGCATTCATGCCGAGTGGTCGGTGAGTTGGCACGTCTTAGAGTGAAGTGTATTAATTGCCATTTTCTTATAAATACGTGGATTTCCACGTCATTCTTACCATTCATATTTTTAATTCGTGGATTATTCGCGCATGCTCTTCCGTTTTCAAAACCCGCAAACTCGCATTGCCCGATTGGATCGTTTGTTTTCGATCTTACATTTTTCGAATTGAAGGTATTTTTCTTTCCTTCTTTATTCTTGATTTTTATGGATCGATTGCGCGTATTTTCTTCCCAATTTCTTGCCAGTTGTTGAAGGTTTTCTTTCCTTCTTCTTTCTGTGTTGTTTTGGAAAGGGTTTTGGGTTTTTAGGGTTTATCTCTTTTGAGACTATCAATTGGTGTTGTTTCTTCCAAATTCTAATTATATGCATGATGCATGGGTAACAAAAAAGAAAAATGAAGTTGTATATTTGGAATTCAAGAAAGACTCTGTTTTTGCTTCTCGAATTTTGAAGATTGTTTTGCAGAGTCAAAGGTCCGAAGTATATTGGAAGCAAGTGTCGGGGTTCCTCAAAGTTCCGACGTCAAAAGTGGGTGCCGGGTTTCCTCCCGTTTCCGCCATTGACAGTGAGTGCCGGGTTTCCTCCCGTTTCCGTCATCAAAAGCAAGTGTCGGGCTTTGCCAAAGTTCCGACATATCAAACTTGTCGGGTTCTCAGGGTTTTCCGACATCCTCCTCAGCGTGTCGGATTCTTCTATTCTTTCGGCATTTTCATCGATCGGGATTTTCAGATGCTTCAGTGGATAACATCTCCGAGTTTCAAACCTTTCTCCCTCCAACATTCTTCATGTCGGATCCTGGTCCATCTCAGGAGAAGGCCGAGAAATCTAGCAGGATGAAGTACAAATTCAAGAAGCTTAATCTCCATCATACATTGATTGCATTATGATATGATATCAGGACAACCGAACTTGGCAATATAGAAAATGGATGAGGAATTCATTGAAGAAATTGGACAGACTTGCTTTGACTTGTGAAGCTCTCCAAGTGCTAAAGCAATTACCAAAGACACCTCTTGGTGGAAGAAGGTATTCTCCCACATACAGATAAACATTTCCAGCTGACCAAGGCCATCAGGTTCAGAGTAAAGATCCTCAACGAAGCTCGCAGCAAGTTGAGAGAATCAAGGGATAAATTGATCGATGGGAAAAGTGATGCGGAAGAAGAATTGCTCAAGATTTGTCCAAAGGTGTCGATTGGGAACTCGGGTATCCTATCGCCAGATGATCTCTTCAAACAAGTCCAAGAATCTGCTCAAAGATTAACTTTGTACACGGATTTGACCTTGAGGTCATTAGTCGGTTTGTAAGGATAGAGCATACTTTGGAGGCCTTAAGAAAGCTCAGCAAAGGATTGAAGAAACTTCCCAAGACGCTTGCCCAGAGATGTTCATGAGACTGCAAAAATGTGGAATGATCATTCCACTACACTGATCAAAATGAAATGCAAGGCATTATTCGAAATTCCAGAGTTTCGAGAGCAAACAGTCTCGGCGGGAGGAAGAAAAAGAGGAAAGAGCAAATGATGATGATTCGATTAAGTCCCAACGTCCCATGTCATTTCTATTTTTTTTAAATTGACATGTCTTTTTCATTTCTATTTCATCATATTTTTAATCATGTTTTGACTTGATCTCTGCGTGAGAATCATGCAAAATCGAACTCCGCTTAAAGTGCTACTTTTTAGGATCTGTCCTGTTTTATCTCTAGTTCCTTTTGTTATAAATAAGGGATGCCTGTGCATTCCAAAGGGTCGAGAATTTTTGGAGCATTAAGAGGCTATTGGAAAGGAGAAAAACTTTGTGTTTTCTTTCAATCATTTTGAAGAATAGGAGTTGATATTGTTTTACAGACTTTGTGTTGTGAAATATATCTTATTTAAGACAGTGTTCTTATGTTCATGATCTTAAGCTATTCTTTGCATAGAATCTCAGTGTTTCTAATTATCTCGGACATTACATCTGTGATCTAAAACTCGTATGATTATTTCGTGCTCTGTGTTTACTCGAAAGAAAATACGTTTCTCCCATTTCCTTTCTACCGTGCTTCTTTCACTGTAACAGTTTCTAACCTATTTCATTTACGAAAGCAATATTCTTGAATCGTGTGAATGTGGATTTCGGGATTTCATCCCAACCCCCAATGGTTAGATTAGTGTGAATATTGTATATATTATTTACTGTGTTTTAGATTAGCAATAAACAGGCAGCCTCACCTGTCTTTGAGGAGGGATTTAATCCCATGTACTGTGGTTGAACCTCATATTTTGGTTTGACAAAATATCCAACCAACAAGTCAATCTCAATAAGAACACATCAAACCTACTTTTGAGATGAAGATGTAAATCTCCTCAAAATTATCCCACCAGGCATGCAAAAATGTTTGTCAAGTAGTGGAGTTAGCACGATGGCTAATGGAACACCTGTGAAGTATATAGCTTTCAATACTCTGTCCCATCAAGCATGCCAAAATCAAGTTATCACAAAAAATTAGCACCCTAGGATTTGTACATTATGTATCCCTAATTTTTACTAACATGGGACCATATCCAAGTGTGGGACATGCAATTTGAGATGGACCTCCGAGAGAAGGTTGGTTCCTCTACCTTATCCTAATCCTAAACTACTCTAGAAGGGAAAATAGAACTAACTAATCCTAAACTAACCATCCAAGGGACCAGGGAGAGAAAGAAGGGTTAGAAAGATGCATGAAAGGGAAATCCTAAGCTAAAGAGAGGTGATAACACCAAGAAAAGGGGGATAAATCTCCATGAGGGAGAAATGAGAAATAAATGAAGGAGAGGGCAGACATGTGTGCCATAGATCAAAAACTAGCAAATCTACTCATTCCACATGGAGCAAATATAAAAGAAACTCGAAAAGGAGATTAAATATGCACAACATAACACCAATGAAAAATAGAGTCAATATAATGTAATAAAAACAAGCTAGGGTAGTGTATAACTAAAAAAGTATTTTTTTACTTTATAAGGATGCACGATCCATTACAACAAAGGAAGAAGGAAAGAATCACCCAGCGGGGTCCATATCGAGGCTTGCAACTCAAATTTTTTTTGAGATAACATTTTTACATGACATCTTTAAAAAAGAGGAGAAAGATTACATTACAATAAAAATTATTTTCCCGTAGAGAAGAATAAGAGGAGAGAGAGAGTAAATACAAAATTAAATATCCCAACCACTTCTTCAACCACCTAGGACTAATTAACATTAAATTTTTGTAGACCCATCATGGGCATCATTAAATTTTTACAAATCCCGTACCTAAAAAATGATACTGAGATATTTTTTCTTTCAATTTTGTATCTTGATAAATCACTTTAATGTGGAAAATAAATTAATTAATCATGTATTACTCTTCAAGACCTTTCCGATGATATAAATTTTTCCTTATTTCATGACCCAGATCAAAATTTATGAGCATATGAAGATTGCACATTAAAAATATGATTGTGCAAAAAGTTCCCCAGGTCCAAAATGTGCACTTTGTAAAAAAGTTCCCTAGCCCAAAATGTGTAGTTTGAAAAACGTTCCTTGGCCCAAAATGTGTAGTTTGCAAAAAAATTCATAGGCCCAAAATTTGGACTTTGCAAAAAAGTTCCTTAGCCCAAAATGGGAATATTGCAAAAAATTTCCTAGGCCTGAAAGGTGCACTTTGCAAAAAAGTTCCTAGGCTTGAAATGTGCAGTTTGCAAAAAAAGTTCCTTGGCCCGAGAAAACTACAAAAATGCAAATTTCAATTTTTTTAATATTTTTGGTAAAAGGGGATTTTTTCCAACCAAGTGAAGGGGTTTTAGAGAAAGTGAACCCAAATATTATGAAAAAAGTGGTTTTTATGGATTTGAAGATTCTCGAGTGCTTAAAAAGAAATCTAAAATAAAAATGAGAAGCACTTCAAGAGGAAATCGATACCAGTTTCCTAAAATGAAGTGTGAGATCTTTTTTTGTCAATAGGAAGATAATGAGGATGAGAGGCATTGTGATATAGAAGTGGAGTAGGTAGAGAGGTGAGTGGATATATATGTCAATATTTGAATGGGTCACGGTTGGAAATAGTAATGTATGATTATCCATCATGTAATAACTTAAAACACTGATGAACTATAGAAGGTACTTCCTACATAATGTGATGCCATGGTATACCAAGTAAGCAATTTTACTAGAGTTTTACATCGATGAAAAAGAATATTGTGGGAATGGTTTTAGGCCCCATTATGAGGGGCAAGGTAATAGTTCCCATACAAGAACATGTAGAAGAATCATAGCTATAGAAATAAATGGATCACGGGAATGATGCGAGTTGATGAAAAAGGAAAAGCTTTTGAATAATTGTGATATTACAAAGATTGAGGTTGGATACATTATCAATTGGTACTCTCCTAATTCTTGTATTATAGATATAATCCTTGATATAAAGAGGAGGGTCATTGTCATAAATAGAAAGAGAGGTGGCCGTATCAGATGGGAAAGTAATTTGTGGAGAAAATGTGGCTACACAATACTAGTATATATGATCTAGAGAAGTATGAGGAGAAATGCAAGCATTGGTTAAGAAAGAGTTGATTTTAGTTTTAAAATTAGGATGCACTTCCAAGAAGGGATGGATTGAGATACTTATGGTGAAAGGACCCTAAAATATTAAAGCAAGAAGAGAAAATAAGATCCAAGAATGTTCAATGTGGGGTTCACCAAATTATTTATCAAATAGAATTTATGTTAAACCCTAATTACAGAGTCACGTATGATAAATAAATGTTAAAATACAAATTTGACACAAGCAATAAGCTAATAAATATGAAACCCTAAGTGTAAGAGAAAAAAAGGAATGTACTAATCTTATTTATGTGCTATTTGGGACTAGTGTAGACTGGCAAAACTAATGAACATGAGGTGATTTGTGTGATTATTTCTCTCGAATATATTTTATAAGTCATGAAATAGGTGGGAACAAGCACCCATGGAAGGATAGGGGCACATGGATAGTGAAGACCTCTACTAGGCTCGTGTGACTATGAAAATGGTCATAAATTGATTTATGGAGTGTCACACAAGTGTCACAAGTATTTGATTTTGATTACTGTATATCACAATTTTATCATGGATGTACTGTAACATTCAAAATAAAGATTCACCTATGGAACCCATAATACCACATCAAATCCAAAAAATAAATATACAATATGGGGAGTAGAAATTACCCCAGTATTCACTTGATATATTGAACTTACAACCAATCACTTCACTACATCTAAGACTCCATGTAGTTATGGTGAGTGTGTGAAATAATCGTGCCCTCGTGATGCCCTTGTGTAACTTTGCACTAGTAGTGGGCTAGATTTTCTAAAAGATGCAAATGTGTAAATGTAATAGAATAAAATTCTCATTCCTAGGTTGTGTATACTAAAAATTTATTCCCTTGTCCCTTGAACAGATGCTATATGAATGCCTTTGAGTGCTTTGGTTGCCTCTCCGATTTGTGATAGATAGTATTCTTAGAGCTTGGTTGCTTATTTTGGTCACATATCTATGTATTTATATGATTCCCTTATTTAAATTTCATAATTAACAACTAGAAGGCCGACCCATAATAAAATAATATGCCCATAAGATAAAAGAGGCCCAAAAAGAGAGAGTAAGATGGAAAGAGGTTATGGATGCCCGTAGAGGGATGATGGCGCCTGCGCTAACGTCCCGGCTGGGTGCTAGTGTTTGAAGTTATAAAAGATAAAAAAACTAAAGTACCAACTAGTTTGTAGACGGTGTGAAATACTACATAGACAACAAGAAACAAAGAAAAAGACAATATAAATTTTTCAATTACTATTTTTCTTTCTTAGAGTCATATGAATTCTAGTATGTGTTTATGGACCTAAAAATGTAACCGAGTGCATAATTTTATGTCTATATAATCCATCAAGACAATTTTACACCAATAAAAAAACTTGAAGGATTAATTCTAGTTTTAGGAAGTTATCCACCGATCCTTACTAAAAATAACAATTATGATAGCAAGGAAGTAACCATCCAAAAACCTTTATGTAATTCTCAAGTTTGGGAATCCAAAACTAGAAATTGGGAAATTGGGAAAAATTGGCTAAATTTAGTAAGTAATGGTAAGGACTAACTTACTAAAAATAGTAAGATATCTTATCAAATCCACATTTTACATACACCGTCATCTTATCATTCCATCACTATTCCAAGAAACTATGAAGATCAAGTATACCGGTACGAACCAATCTCAACTTTATCTATGGAATATCCACTCATGGGAGACAATGATGTATCCCACCTAGATTTGGAAGAAATGAGGAATCAGATGACAAATGAGATTAGGAAACCAGTGGAAGATAAAATAATCTCTAATGTAATTTTCAAAGTGGGATGTCACCAAAATTCAGTTCAAAGCACTAATTTGGTCCAAGATTGTGCCAAACACTATAAACTTACCTCTAGGACAATCATTACAAATGACAACTCACTACTAGAGGTGCTAACTCCAAAATAAATTTCAATTTGTTTGTAAATTATGACATAGAGTAATATGGTGATCACAAAAAAGTGTTTGTAACTAGCAGGGGCTCAAGAAATAATCCTATTTTCAAGGGATTACGCTTAGCTCCTAGTTCAAATATAGGAGAAAACCATCAAGGCTACCAAAATCATTGTCAAGGAGTGAGTTTCATGAAGCCTACTCATATGCCACCTTTGTCTTACTAAGTAGATTAATGGGAAAATAATAAACCAAGGAATCCAAGTACTAGATGGCCTAGTTCATGTTGACAATCATAAAGGGAACTCGAATGATAAATTGGGGCCAAATCATCAATGAAAATATCCACCAAAGATCTAATGCAATTGTTCACAACCAAGAGATTCTAAATGAATTCCTATCTTTTGTATGCCATCACATACACTAGACCATATTGAGGATTTTACATTACTTAGAATATTCCTCTTAGATCTCCTACCTTAAAGAAGTAAAAATATATTACCTTTAAGGAAATAAATGTTTATTTCAAGCCGGTGAATGATGCATTCACCACGTTCATCATCTGGATCCTAGAAGGAAATATTGAAAGAATAATCTCTCCTTAGTTAGAAGAGTTGATTGAGAAGTATGGGTGTCACTTCACATAGTTTCACACCTTCACCAACATCGATGAGTTGTTTGGATATTTTTCCTCTCAGCTACCCAAGTATCCTAGTGATAAGATCATTACGGTAGATATTTGTAGGAAAATTTATCAGTGCATCTCAAGTGACAGTTTCAAAGTGGAATGGCATCTCATTCCCCATCTCACTTGGTGTCTTATCCTATAATATTGCAACACATGCCAAAAACCTTAAGACCTCCCTCATCGTATTTCATCTATTTTCCTATGTCCATAGGCCAAACTTTGACATAAGGAAATATCTTAAGTATTTCAATGTTCCTAGATTGCATCATATTCCCAAATTGGAAGATGATTGGGAAAAATGTGTGGATAACCTTTAAGCCGAGATCAAGATACTACACCAAGATGACCATGGAACAAATGGAAACATTCAAGTTTGATTGGTTCACTAGAGGATTTCAAGAATATGGTTCCAAGTTGTTTGATCTAGAGTACCAGTAAGTGAAATCCTCTCCCCTTCCTGCTCCTTTATGGATTTTTGTGAAGATAGAGATGTTAAGGAGCATACCAAAGTGGCGATTCAAATATCAATGGATTATTTCATAAGAAATAAAGCATCTAGGTGGAATAAGGGACCATCTCAACCTTACTTATGAAACTATCTTGATCATCATCTCTCAAGCATCCCGAGAGAGTTTTTGTTCATCTCATTCAGAGAAGACCTATATGAGGAAGGATTTGGAGATCAATAGTACTAAATTTTCACCTCTGTGGAGTCTCACAATAAATATAAATTCAGGGAGGAATAATTTAAAGAGGAGGAAGAATTTTAAGAGCTAGAAAAGGAGCGATTGACCCTCTATATCTCATGTGCATCAAGTGGAGCCTAGTGTATCATATGAGGCGGTTTAGTCATCTCAAACTCGAGAAATCCTTGATACCACAATAGGTAACAAAGATCCTTGATATCTTGAGCACACTATTGGATCCATTCCCATGGATTTGTGACTTACTCAACGAGAATCAATAATGACACAATAATTTGCAGAGCCAAACATTGAGGCAATATCAAAGTACATGAAATCCAAGAAGTCAAGGAAAGAAAAAATACTTCAAGATTCTACACTTAGGCTTTTGGACATTTGTTTTTAGAAGTTGTAACACCCAAGGTGAGTAATTTTTTGAAGGAAATGACCCCAAATGGCTATGAGATGACCAAAGTTTCACTTCGTCAAGCTATGCATGAGGGTGACACTCATCTTTTCAAGGAGTCTTAGACTCAAATATGTGAGTGTAATATAGAATAAAAATGAACCATTCCATAACAATGAGGAATAAGAGTGTAGACACCAAATTTGGGTCTTACGATGCCCTGTGCCCCACATCTCATCTCGCAACCTAACCCTACCTCACCACCTAAACCTTACACACTTAATTATTTATTAATTACCTTATAATTAATAAATCCACATCTCCAACCCTGTCACCTCACCTCGCCACCTCACCATGACCTAGCCCTAACCCTAAACTAACCTAATTAAGACCTATAACTTTGTCCAGACCCACACCCATGACTCATCACCCCTCACCCGCACCAAAAAAACCTAATAATGACTTGACTAAGCCCACAACCGACCCTCAGAGAAAAGGAGGGAAAGTTGGCTATTTTACTAAAAATAGCCAACTTTGACCTAACCGATGTCGGTCCCTACTTGACCGGCATCGGTTAGGTAACCGCCATCGGTTCCCTGTAAATGACCTCCCCCAACCAAAACCAAAGGATCCGAATTCATTTGCAAGAGAGAGACAAGTGAGAAAGAGAGAAGAGGTTGCAGAGAGGAGTATTGAGCCCAAGACTGTAACTGAGCAACTAGATCACTGTCACACTCATCCAAACATTGGGAGAGTCAGAGGATAGCTTCATCAGCTCACTTCCGATTACTAGATCATCCCAACTGAGCCTTGCCTTCGCCACTACATTCCTTGGACCTGCATCCGCATCAGAAACTAGTAAGTAGTCTCTTTTATTACCTTGTATGCTTCTAGACACTACTTTGTGAACTTTTGATTCATAGTGATTATAAGCTCACTCTTGGATCTACCACCCAGCAGCACCCTACACCTAACCTTCATTCATCCATCTCTATATTTCCCCAAAGATAGCCTTCTCACTCTCTGAGTCTTCTCTATCACCCTAAAACTCCCTCAACCATCTACCAACCTTCTAAACCCCATAACCACCTTATAACCAACCTCCATTTAAAAGCCCCTAAATCACTGCCCCTACCGATATCGGTTATCCCCTACCGGTATCGGTTTTATAACCACGGTCGGTTATCCAGTGACCGGCGTCGGTCACTGTGACTTATACCAAAAACCAACCTTTCACCTATTTACCTCCAAACAATCTCATATCCAGCCTTGTCTATCCCTGTAACTTGATCTGAAACGTATCAATAACTAGTGACCAAACAAACAACATGACATTTTATTATTGGTAGTTTAGTCTCTATTGCTTTTAGTAACGAGGTACCTAAATCGTGATTTCGCAATAGCTTCTTTATTATCATTTGCATTAATTTGTATTAAAAGGGAACTAACCACCTTCGAAAGGAAGTCTAATATTTCCTGGGCCCAAGGTAGTTCCCTCACTTATTGTTTAACAAAAATCTGGTGGTCTTGCATTCTTATTTACAGGTAGTCCTTCCTAGACAAAAAGGATCTCTTCACAATCAGTCTGATCTCTCTACAGTACGCACACACCTTCCCAACACTCAACAGGTATTCCTCCTAGCCCTAACCCTTATCTATTTCTCAAGAGAATGAAAAGATAGAAATAACTCTATTTTGGAACAAAAATTCTATGTGAAACATTTTGGCACGCCCGGTGGGACCCTTCTCGGGTTTCTTTCTTTCTTGCTTGTTTTCATATAGGGAGCACACTTGCTATTTCTTTCTTCTAAATATTCACAAAATATTTTGTCATTTTGGTAAAAGAACTTGTCTTTCTTTCGCATCTTTGCATTAGTGAAAGTCATCTTCTTAACCTCTTCTCTTTCTTTGCTTCATCGAATATCATTTTTGATTTGGGTTTAAAACATGTGCATCACATTATTGCTTGTTGTTTTTAATTCTAGTGAACGTAGATTATGTAACAGGTTGTACACGTGGGGGTGATATCCATGGTATTGATGAGAAATTAATCTTACTCTCCGCACAACACATACCAAATCACATCATAATCTACACAACATCTCAAACATTCCCCTTCTGCAGTATTCCTCCGCCCGACCGAGGTAGCCTTACAAGCCAAAACAAACTTGAAATCTCCCTTAATTCTTTTGTTTAGGATTGACATCATCTTGCATCTAAGGCATAAGCCCAAAGTGATTAAAACTAATCCTAGGGTTAGTCTCTTCATTTGCTTGTGTATCTTGCTTGTTTTTTTTTCTTTCTTTCAATTATGTTTCTCTCGTTATACCATGTCTCAAAGTGATCACTTTAGACAGTTTGGTGGGTATACTAAGCCTTGTTATCCCCAAACCATCGACCTCTTACATTCTCTCTTTGCCTTCACAAAGGACCGACACTAGTCCTCTTATACCGACATCGATTACACCGACCGACGCGTCGGCTACCATCCACCAACATCGGTTACTGCACAAATATTGGTTCTTGTGTTTCACAATTCCTAACAAACCAAAGAACCTACCAATTCCAACATTTTGTTGTTGTTTCATTCTCCCGATTGACTAATTCCTTGTTGTATCCTCTTGTCCATAGTTTTTATCACCTAAGAATGCCGCAACCATGGTTTCACATGCTTGTTCCATGTCTTTGTCGAGTCACCCCTTCACATCCTATGGGAATCCTACGGACACCAAAGTGATTTTCCCAAGATCTCTGTAGGAGATCCAATTTTCCAAATTTTTAGATGCTAATCCTAGCATTGTATAGTATTATTTGTCTCATACTCCCCGACTGACACACTGACGATCGCCTCCTTTTGGTATGCCTATTAGTATAGCCGCTCACTTAGCCTGTTCCCCACCTAATAACGCCACGTCATCATCTTCATCCTTAGCCCCGTCTCCCAGCTCAGTGGATTTGGTGGTTCATACTGCACCAATTGGCCTTCCTTTGGTTAATCTGGGGCCCCACATATCACTACCATCCACTACCCCTACCTCATCTCTCCCGCAGATTGCCTCTTTCATAACTCACTCTCTACCATCTATCCACACGAGCTTTCCCTCTCAGGCTCCGCCCACCTTTTCATTTCCGCAGACTCATCCGGTGGCCTCAACATCTTATATAGGACACCCTTATTCGGCTGCCCCAACACATTCATCATCATTACCTTATCAACATTCAACCCCACCATTGTCTAGTAGCGGCTCTTGGCCCAATCCTCCTCTGTTTACGATGACAACACCATCATCTAACCCAACCAATGATTTAATCAAACAGATGATGGACAAGATGCAAAATCTTGAGGCTTTTGTTTCAGGAAGCTGTAACACCCTAACATACAAGCAAGTTTTTCGGAGCCTATTCATCCTTCTATCCCCCTTCATACATATCCTCCTCAATGGGAATTACCGAAATTTACTCGCTTTAGTAGTAAGGAGGACCCTCAACAACACTTGCAATCATTTAGACATGCCTGCTATCTGATTTCTCATGACGATGCCTTACTACTCCATACCTTCCCCATGTCCTTATCAAGACCTCCTTGGAGTGGTACAAAGGTTTTAGCCCAACACTCAATCTTCTCCTTTAACCAGCTAGCCCAATCTTTCTTGGATCACTTCTCCATCAATATTGCCAAGAAAGTATCCCTTACCGACCTCTATGCCATCCAACAATTTGAAGACGAGTCTATCACAGATTTCATTGGATGATGGTGGGGCCTCATCAACTAACTTACTTATGCCTTACCTCAGCCGAGCTCATAAAACTCTTTACGCGGCCTCGCTAAACACATTTTTCCACCCTCTAAATCCAAACTTTTTGCACCTTTGATGAGGCCTTTACTATGGCTCGGAAACTAGAGATTCGAGCCTTAGAGGAGGAGAAATTGAAGTTGCGCAACAAAAACTCAAATTTCTAAATCCAAGACTCCACCAACAAACCCAACACCACCAAATCTCATGCATCAGCTGCTTCAAAATCAAAAGGATCCATACACGCGGTGACGGTCAAATCTCAAGCACTGTCTAATACCCAGCCGAAATCCACCTATAAGTATAAAGCCGAGCCCATCAAGTACACTCCCTTGGGAGAAACTTATGATGTGATCTTGGACAAATTGCTTAAAGCAGGAGCTATCACCTTGCCTCCTATTAAACCTCACTCCAGGGTTTGATTATGCCCATGCTATACCTTCTTGGTATAAAGAAAATGACTTCATAACTTCCTTCGCGTGAAGGGACACAACCACGAAAAACGCAAGATGTTGAAAAACATAGTGTAGGAAATGGTTGATGCAGTGGATATAACCATCGATAATCCTAATGCCCCTGCTAATAAAAATTTAAAAAAATTCAACAAACCATTTCCAAACCATTCATCTAACAATAACACATACCAAGAAAACTCATCCAGGAGAAGAGTGTGCATGAGATCCATGCAGTTTTCAACTCCCAACCAAGGCCTTCCATCTAGGAAATTTTGAATCAAGCCTCTTCACCAATGCAGAGTCCTCACCCCCTTCTCCTTCATCAAGAAAAGAAGAAGGATCACCACTTTTTCTGTCATCCTTAGAGGAGAAACCCCTCGATCCTACATCACCAAACTCCTTAACCATGATGGATCCTCTAGAACATGCCCTCCTCCCTATCAGTTCTTCATCGCCTAAATCTTTCCAGCTGACCGGTTGACCTCTTAACACCCATTGATACAAATGCATCATTCGCCCCTCAGATCACACCCACAAGGACCAGAATCACAGCCCACTTCTATTCCATACCAAAATTCTCATCCACACGTGAAGATTTTCATCCCCTAGAAGATAGACAAATCTTATGGGAATGTTTGACTACACAATGCTCTACTCAAATGCAGATGACTAATCCAGACACCTCTACCATATGCCCAAGTTTTTACAAAAGCTTAAAATGCCTATGTCCTCACCTTCACCACCCTCATCTCTATCGAATACCTCATCCACCTTTATCAACCTAACCAAACCTTCCCTACGCTGGGACTTCACCAATACCTAGCACAGCGCACCCACCTAAACGGTTAGATTTATCCAAAAATAAAGTCATCAATCCACCTAGGAGATAGACCCAATCTCCTCAAGTCCAATCTATGCCTCCACCATAACTAAAACCCTCACCCCCGATCACACTGGTACAGCAGGCATGGTTTCAACCCTCACCGTCACACCTACCTTCTATATTGGGGCCTCACCCCTCCACCTTGCCTCAATACACCATGCCTCCCACGTCTTCTTTAACACAACCTGCACCTTCTGCACCCATATAGAAATCCATGGGTGTCTCAACACTATCACCCCAAGTATCCTACCTACCTACCAACCCTAAGCAAACTTGATCATCGAAGGACTTGTTTGTTGTTGCTCCTCTTTCCCCATGGTTGTTTCCTACCACCATGTCATCTATGGCCTCATCATCTAACTAGCTAAACATGACTTCTGCGAAGAAGCCACGCCTAGTTAAACCCAATCATCAAAATCCCTTGCCTAAACCACCACCCATACGAACCACTCATACCCAACCATTACCAAAACAATCAATAATCTCACCCACTCAATCAATAGCCTCATCTTCATCTGAATTTGACCCCCTCAAATGATCTTACACCAAGATCTTCGACATGTTGGTAGGGGATGCGACCATTTACCTACCCCCACTCGCACCCTATGGTCCATCTAAACCTCAACCTATAGGTTATGATGAATCTAAAATTTGTGCCTACCACTGCACACTGGGACACAATGTAGAAGGATGCAAAGCTTTGAAATCCATCCTTCACCAATTGCCTATCTCGGATAGAAAATCTAAGAAAGAAAACTTACGGAGGGAAAAGCCCTTAGCTTCGATCCCTTCTCCTATACCACCTGTCCTCGCCTCACCAAAATCTATCATCATTGCAACCCCGCCTCTTGAGAACAATGACTTATCCCTGCCATCTTCCTCATCTCGTATTCACAAGATCAACATGATTAGTATTGCTACTCGAGGTCAGAAAAACAATGGAATATCTAAAGAGAGCACACTTACGGCTCTCTTTCTCCTTCGCCATCCCAATCGCACCACCACCTAAAGTGGTTATTCATGGACCGCCTATCTAGTCTCTGATGGAGTTTCCCATCGCACCATAATCAAATAACTTCACTAATCTCCTATAAAAATGACACTTTATGATCTCATTCAAACATCTGAATCTCATCAACAAGCTCTAATTGAGATCCTCCAAGGGATAGAGGTCCTACCTAATGAAACCCTTCCCGTCACCTCCATCTTAACACCCAACCACATCACTTCTCTCACCAAACAACCTACCTCCACAACCACCTCTCGTCACTGTCAAGCCAGCTGCTTTCGCTTTTTTTCGAACAAGAAATTATCGTCTTTGGTGCAGAAGATCCTGATCCCACTCTTTTCATCTCGGCTTACATCCAGGACATCCAGGTACGTCATGTTATGATCGATGAGGGTGCTAGCCTAAACATCGTCTCTTCCAAAGCCTTCCAATAGATGAATATCCCTCCTAGCTGCATGTGTGCCAAACCCACCATGTTGCATTCATTCAATGATGCTATTACTTCTACCCTAGGAACCGTGATCCTTAACATTCATGTAGGGCCACGTACCTTTCCCAAACTCTTCTATGTCCTTGAGGGAGAGTTCCAATACAACATGTTGTTAGGCCACCCTTGGATCCGGGCTATGGGATGCGTTCCCTCCACCTTACATAGATGCATAAAATTTGAGTATGAGGGGAAGTCATACACCATCACAGCTGACACTTCCCCCTTCAAAACTTGCAATATGTTATACCACCCTAATGATGTGCTTGTACCAGTCAAGGCACCCATTGATCTGACCCAACCATCTACTTCAACCATGCCTCAACCATCCACCTTAGCCGCACCCACACCTTCGACCAATGAAACCACCAACGCAAATACCTCTTCCTTCCCCGTGGACAACATCCCAACCTCGGATCCCTTGGTAGGTGTTTTTCAATGCCTTACACTGGGGAGTACCACCTATACAACGTTATCACCTTCCATACCCCACAAGAGTATGGACAGTTACATGCACATCCTACCTATGACCGTTGTGTGGGGGAGGTGATCTCCTATGGACCACCTAATTTCCGCACCAACCTAACATATGGGGGTGTTGATGCATCCTCTGTCACCCCCGAACCTCCCCTTGGTGTGGTTCCCTTCCAATCTGATTTTCAATATCTAACCAACCATCGTTTCTCCCTCACCTTCCTGACTCACTGTGCTTGGAAAGGTTTTGGTTTCGGTCTTTATGAACAAGGCCGACATATGATCATTCCCATGACTACATGCAAAAACAAAGATTGTAGTGTTCTTGGATTTTTTGAACCACCTACACTAAAGAAACCTCATGTCAATTGTATCCAGGAAGACGACGAAGTTACCCTTCTGAACCATCATCGCCCATTTTTCCATCTTCACCCACGGAGTTGATAGACCTGGAATCTATCCCTCATAAAAATTTTTTTTTCATGAATGCTATCTTCCTAGGTCCTCTCACTTATCAACGCGATGGTGAAGACCCATCTTCTCTCCCCCTTTTGTATCCAGACATGATCGAAGAAGACTCACCTTTGATTAATGTTGTGGAGTGCCAGGATGACAACTCCATCCTCACCTACCTTGGTGCGGATGACTCTTATATTCAACGCACCTTACCATCTGAAACCCAAACCATGTTGAATGAGTCGACTATAGAAATCAACATCCACATGGAGGATGATCCTCACATTGTAAAGATCGGACAATCTCTCGATGCATCAGAACAAGCCGCCTTCACTACCTTCCTCCATGCCCGCAATCAAGCTTTCGCTTGGTCCTACGCCGACATGCCAGGAATCGATCCTGACATTATTGTCCATAACATCACTCTAAAACCAGACTCCAAACCAGTTAAACAAAAACTGAGAAAAATGCATCCACGCATTGCCCTCTTGGTTAAAGAAGAGCTTCAACGACTCCTTTCTATTTCTTTCATCTTACCTATTAACTATCCTCAATGGATTTCTAATTGCGTACTTGTCACTAAAGCGACGGGGGGACTTCAGATATGTATGGATTTCTGGGACTTTAACCTTTCTTGCCCAAAGGATGAATTCCCCCTACCTAGCATTGATCAACTTGTTGATCTCATTGCTGTCCATGAGATTATTTCTCTCATGGATGGTTTCTCGAGATACAATAAAATTTTAGTAGCCCCGGTCAATCAACATAATACCACCTTCATTACCCCTGGGACGCGTTTTGCTATTGTGTCATGTCATTTGGCCTTAAGAATGCTTTGGTGTGACCTATCAATGAGCTATGACTTACATTTTCATGACATTATGCACACTATCCTCAAGGATTATGTCGATGCTCTTCTTGGAAAATCCAAACATCGCAGTGAACATCTCAATGTTTTAACCAATTTTCGATTTCTGTTACAATACCGTGTTTGTCTTCAACCAAATAAATTTATCTATGGCATGTTTTTAGGAAAACTCCTTGGCTTTATTGTCTCTTTTTGTGGCATTGAGGTCGACCCAGCTAAAGTCAAAGCTATCTTAGAAATGCCCCCACCCACTAACCTAAAACAATTACGTAGTTTATAGGGAAAACTCCAATCTATCCAATGCATTTCATCTCATAACTCTCAGATCAATGTTAACCTTTCCATCATCTCCTTAAAAAGGACATTGTCTTTCAATGGAATGAGGAGTGCCACCAAGCATTTGAGGCTCTTAAAGCTTATATCTTATAGCCACCCGTGCTTATCCCACCTCAGGACGATCGCCCTTTCTACCTTTATGTTTCTACCACCGAAAATGTTGTAGGAGCCATGCTCACACATCCCGACTCCGAGCATCGAGAGTAAGTATTTTATTACATAAGTCATACTCTTGTGGATTACGAGACTAGGTATACACATGTAGAAAAGTTGTGCCTAGCCCTATCATTCGTGGCCACAAAACTCGACATTACCTCCGAATCACAAAAAAATTCATCACCAATGCTGACCCCATACATTATATCTACGCCAAACCTCATCTAAACCAATGCATTGCCTGATGTCTTATGCTCCTCATTGACCTCGACCTTGAGTTTATACACCAAAATCAGTCAAAGGACAAACTATCATGGATCAACTCGTGAAAGCCCCTTTACAGGGAACAATTTACAAATTTTACTTTCCCTGATGAACTCATCGTAACACTTTCACTCAGTGATGTGTCTTATCCGATGACCCTCTTCTTTGATGGATCTAAATGTTAGCGTGGTGGAGGGGCAGGTGTTGTTCTCATTCCTCTTGATGGTGAACCTATGCCTCTTTCATTCAGGCTCGATTTCCCTGCACTAACAATACAACAGAATACGAGGCCCTTGTTTTGGGTCTCCACGTTGCATTACACTTAGGTGTGAAGTCTATTAACATTTTTGGTGAATCTCAATTGGTAGTAAATCAAGTTAGTGGCATCTACCAATGTAAAAATGAGGAACTTCAAAAGTAAAAATGTTACGTGGATTCACTTTTGACCTTATTTACTCATTATTCTATCCAAACCGTTCCACACTCAACAAATAAATTTGTGGATACTATGGCTTGCTTGGCCTCACAAATTCCTACCTCACCAACTGACTCTGACATATTTGTCTTGGTCCAACAACTCTTTGCCCCATCTTACTTAGTCCCGGATGTTTGTATGGTAAATAATGTATCTGCTGATTCATAGGATACCTAGTATCACCAATTTCACGACTACCTTACAACCTCTGTTCTCCCACCTGACCTTACTAGTAATGGAAAACATGTTTTTCTTAAAAAATTTCTCATTATGTCATCAAGGGAGACTCCTCTATAAACGTGGCTTCGATGGTATCCTCCTTCGATGTCTAACCGGCGCTGAAGTCACCCATACCATCCAACAAGTCCATGATGGAATTTGTGGTGGGAACTTTAGTGGCCTTGCCGTGGCCAAGTGGATCCTTCGCCTAGGATATTATTGGCCTACTCTTAATAAATACTACTGCAAATATGTTAAGCATTGTGTTATGTGTCAACAAAGATGCCAACCTTCAACATACTCCTGGCTGCCCGCTACTGAGGTGCACACAAGATATTTGGCCTTTCTCACAATGGGGTTTAGACCTTATTGGTGAGATTCACCCACCTTCTTTACAGTGTCACCGTTGGATCATCATGGCCACCGAATATTACACTAAATGGGTGGAGGCCATTCCACTCATTTCAACCAAAAAAGAGAAAATCATTGAGTTCATCAATCATCACATTATTTGTCATTTTGGTGTTCCTCATCACCGATAACATATAATGGAAAATCTTTCAAAATAAGTCATTCACGAGCCCTTTGTGACAAATTTGGTATCAAACTTAACTTCTCATCACCCTACTATCCACAAGTAAATGTTCAAGCCAAATCTTCTAACAAAACCTTAACCAAAATTCTCATTAAAGTCATTAACGATTAGAAAAACTAGCATGATCACATCCCCTTTTCCCTTTGGGATTATCATACCAAAGATTCGTACTTCCACTAATGCCACACCATTTTCTTTGGTGTATGCTACCAAGGCTGTCTTGCCTTTTAAAATAAAAATCTCTTCCCTCGAATATCTCTCCGAATATTCTCACCAATGATGACTTCCGCCAAGCGCAGTTAGCCCAATTGGCTGCTTCTTGACGAGCGCGTCTTACAACTCTTGACCACCTTCAACTTTATCAAAAGCGCATCAAGTGTCCTTATGATAAGTGAATTCATGAGCGTACCTTTAAGATTGGTGATCTTTTCCTCAAAGAGAATCAACACGTAATCAAACTAGAAAAGAGAAAAAGTGAAAAATTGCTCTTAATTGGATTGGGCTTTACATTATCACTCACACTTATGATCAGGTACTTATCATTTAGCTTCGCTTAATAATAAACTCCGAGCCTAAACCCTTTAATGCCTTGCATCTCTAACCATTCTACTGTTGAATTTAGTGTTACATCACTTCTTATCTACCTTGCGCTCATCCCTTGAGCTCATTTACCACCTCATACACCTTGTTTCATGCATCTCAAAGTAGAATCAAACTCACGTGGTTTGATCATCACCTCCTCTTAAAGATGCCTTCCCCTTTTTAGTCTGGTCCATGACTTAAAAGTATCAAAATAAAAGTTCTCAATTATACAATTATGGGATATTCTTGAGTCAAACTTCCTGCAAAACTAGATGCTTCATGCCAAACGGACATCTAGACCTCTAAGCTATAAACTAGACTACTCCCTCGAAGGATAGCTATGTGCAAAGCCACATCTGCTACTATAAGTAGACTGCTCCCTTGAAGGATAGCTATGTGCAAAGCCGCATCTGCTACTATAAGTAGACTTCTCCCTTGAAGGACAGCTATACAAAGTCAGCCTCTATCAGAAGCTTCTCGCATTGATCAGCTTTGTGAAGACCTCAAGAACAACAAAATGCATATCCCATATAGACTTCCTGCATCGATCAGTCTATATCCAGAAAAATAAAAGTAGTATTCAAAATCACTTTTGAGTCATGGACTTGTCTATTTAGGTTTGGTTCTCTTTCGTTATAATAATCACCTTATAACAAGTTCTCTACACCCCAGCTATACCATCCATCTCACCTCACCATTCTTCAAAACAAAAAAACTCAAGGGACGTGATGTATATCCGATATATTGTGATTATACAACTCTTTTCACCTATCAACTTCTCACCTATGTAAGGTACCTAGGGATTCAAGCTCATCCTACGATTAAATGTGGTTTGTTTAGCTCTTTCCAACTATGGGACACTTTTGCCTATTTTACCCAAATCTAGGATTGTGTGTTGACCTTAATTAGGACACGGTTTCCTATGCTTGGGTAAGCTAACCCTTGCTTCACCTATACCCACACCAACACCAACAACATTACCCTATCAACATCAAACTTTTACCAACCAACAAATTTCCTAACCACAACAAATTACTCAATTAACCTCTCCCTAGTCCTAAGGGAGAACTACATCATTCGAGGCCCTCCTTGCTTTATGCAATGGGCTATGTAGGTAGCACTTAGGAGACATGGGGTCTCCCAAGGTTAGCTCGACCATCCCCTACCATAACCTATCATGTGTTGTGTTTTCCTTAAAAATATAAATATTTTCACGTATTTATATTGATAACACTCACCTTTGTCCTTTATCAATCCAAACATTCAAAACACAAACATTCTTATTATTATCATAACTCAAATCAACATACATATTCAGTTTTATTTAGATGTTAAACAAATACATCTTCTCTATTATTGACGTGCAGGTCGAGTCCTTATTTATTCTTCTACCCCTATGTATGAAACTCACTTAGGCCCCCGCGCCTCGTCTGAACCAGGTAGTGATGGTGATCATCGACACTGCTCACCTGCCTCTCCATCCTCAAAGGTACCACTACTATTGGTTCCTCCCACTGATCCACCAATCTCTCCTATAACATATAAATATGCCCTCTCACATGGAGGAGTCTTGCCTCTAGTCTCTCCACTCATGACCGAAGCCTCTAACAATCCCGTGGTCTCATTCACCTGTGTTTGAAGCTGGTGAACTAAACCCTGCAGGTAGTCTCTCTCCACTATAATCACAACTATGTTAGGATGATCGGCCCTCTCGTGTGTACCTCGCAGCTCTGCTACCCACCATAATCTATAAGACTCTGTCACTCCTGCATCCATTACCCTGTGATCGGCTGCTATCTCTTCTGGTCCTTCTGGAAGTGTCGGCCATGGAGGTGAGAATGGTGCCTCGGTGTCGATCCTCCTGTATGGTCTATGATCCATGGGTATATCCTAAACAAATCCAAATTGTCACCGCACGTGATCTAGAGGAATCCTCTCGTACTCACCTGGCCTGTGTCCTGCGATCCACCTCAATCGCTCTACACCCCTCAAATCCTCGGCTATGTTCACCGTCACCATGTAGTTCCCATCAGGCCTCCAATGGATATCCACAATCGTCACCGTCTCCAACATCTACCTATAATACTCGGCATCATCTGTCACGGTCTTAGCTCTTGCCTCTTACTCTGTCTGGACCCATCGCCTAAATCCCAACCTCTGCAATCCTATCTCTCCTACCTGGATTGGTCGGCCTATTGGTCACACACACACAATGTGCTCATAGGGCCAACAATGTAATAAGTATGCACAATCTAGTGTAGTCTTTTGATTTCTCTTGTATGCCCATAAACCCCTGTATAGCTCCGCCAGATATGCGGGTGCCCATGCGAAAGTAATGCTACCTTCTATCATCTCACGAATAATACACATCAATGATTTTGGAAATCTTCCCCCGTTCACTCTAGGTAATGCATAATACCCCACCGCTATCATTAATACCACGACCAACCTTGTTGCCTCAGGGTGTGCTGCAAACATTATACCATAAGTAAATGTCAAGCCTCACTGTGTCAAATCTCATGCGGCTGGACCAAATAATCATTATCACTTCCCATGCCGCATTGGGCCTTTCTGATACACTTTGGTCTTCCTGTAATTAGAAGTCTCAAAATTTGAAACACATCTTCTAACGTCACTGTCATCTCCCCTGTTGGCAGATGGAAGGTATTCTTTTCTAGATTCCATCTCTCAATCAGCACCTGCAACATAGCATGATTGTGTGTGATTCGTGAATAATAGCAGATTCCGCTTAACCCCACACGGTTTATTAATGCCCACTCAGCTGGTGTTACATCCGCTCGGACTGTGACAACAAAGCTGACACCCTATCATTCATCCTCAACCCTGCCTCTTGCCTGCACACATCAAACCAACAAACAACAAATAAATCCCCAAGTGTTTTTTATCAAAATCTGCAACTTTACATAGTAACCGATATCGGTTATCTAACCGATACTAGTTAGGCCTAAACCGATATCGGTCACTGTCAATTCTATCCACCCTACTCAAAAACACCACCTATGATAACTTATTCGCTTGTTTTCCCCTCTCTATACCTAAAAACATATCTGAAACACCTGATTACCTACCCCATAACACTCACCCCATCCCAAACCCTTGCCTATCACCTTTCTTTTCATCTCTACCCACTTACCTTACCACATCCTATTCATAACCATGCAAAATCTAATTCCAACCAAAACTTATACCTCTTGGGATGCAGCAGCTTGAGGTGGAACCTATCTTCCCTCTCCTCTCTGCCTACTGGATGCTTCTCCTTGTTCAGCCATGTTCACCACCCTCTTCACTATAACTTGCCTTTACGCCTTCTTAATCCAAGCCCACGATCACTTTACCTGTCTCTTTCCTCCTTATCACTCAATTCTCCCATGCAACTAACCTGTATGGACGTCAACAGCCTCACATCCTCATATTTAACATGTTGCATGACTCTAAAAATAAGAATTTAAGTTGCCTCCCAAGCTTTTCTATTTTTAGAAAAGCTCGTTTTAGCATAATCGGTTACCTAACCAAGATTATCAGTCACATAGTGACCGACATTAGTTAGCTAGCCGATATTGGTCACATGTCTCCTTTTGCTTATACCTAGGCCTTTTCTTTGTTTTTTGCAAATTTTTGGCGGAGCCCGCCTCTTTTCCCTGCATAACGACATCACTATCAACATCCATCATCATAATAACATCAACATTTCAAAACATATGCATATCATCAAAACATCATCAACATCATCTATATACATCAAATTCCAATACCATCGACAAAACACATGAAACATTATAATATATGCATCAAATCAAAAATTATACACACCATGTGGATCAAACTCATCATCTATATATCGTCAAATCAATGTCAAAATATACAAATTGCCCTACATGGGGCCTCTGTAATCCAAAATACAAAGTCGGAACGTGAGGCCGCGTCTCTGTCAAAATCTCAACTCAACTTCTGCAGGCCATTCTCTCATGTCAAAAATATACTCGCTGCAGCCGGTATTTACTATACAAAATGTACTCACTGCATGACTGGGTATATACAACAAAAATGAATACATAAATCCTATGTGGGCATGCAATCCCCTATATGCACACTTAGTTCATAGACTATCGTCTCTATCAAAATCATCTATCGAACTTGACCAAAAATGTCTCCACTCTCGGGATGACTCAACTCTCCCCCTCCCTCGGCCCAGTCCCTCAACGGTGGCCCTCGTCGGGTCTCGCATCCTCTGCCTGCAACCGACCCACCGACTATGCCTGTGGCTTCCTATGACTCGTGAATGGGAATTCTCAGCTCTATGAGCCATATGGTTGATAATCTACACCGGTACCATCTAGTAGGTCCTGATAGTAACGGGCCTTTGCTCTAGCCTCCATGTAATGGGCCCGTGCAACCATGGCTGGTGGGGCTGGTCCCCCGGCTCCTAATAGAAGTGGGCCTTGCCCTACCTATGTTCCTTGAACTCCGAGCTAGTACTGTGGTGGTGGTGGAGCTACCATTGGAGCACGAACAGGGGACTTGAGGTTACACTGTGCTCGTACCTGTTCCTAGGCTAACTACCTCTGTAACACCCCAATCTATGCCTGTGCGGTAGCAAGATGCCCCTGTAGTAACTGCACACCGACCTAGGAGATGGTCCCTCTCCACTGTAACAGCCGCTAAATCTAGCTGTGCTGGCTATGCTCTCATGGCCGCCCTCTGCCCTGCCCACCAAACCAAAAATGAGCCTATAACCCTGACGTCGTCCACTGTGTCATCTATCGGTCTCTCTGCTACCTAGACTGGGTCAAATGGTTGCAGTAGAGGTAGTGGTGCCTCTACATCCTCCCTCCGATACTGTGGGAGGAGGTGGCACATCCTGTCGTAGTCCTAGCTGTCATCGTACCCTCTCTAGGGGAATCTGCTCATACTCCCTGGGTCTCCGTCTAGCTATCCAGAAGATGTACTGGATCCATCGCAGCTGTGCTCGGGCTCCTCCACGGGGCTGATGGCCTCTGTATGGCCTCCATATAATATCTAATGTAGTCAGGCCCTCTAACATATGCCTATAAAAGGTGACATCCCGCCCTGTGACCACTGCTCATGGTTGGTCCACGACCCCCAACCACCTCTGAAACCCATATCTATAGACTACCTGTGGCCCCGGGCTTTGAGGAAATCCCTACTGTCAGATACACACGATGTGCTCATATGCCCAATAGAGTAACAAGAATGTTGAACATATACCAAATCACCTCATACGGAGATAGCCCCAAAGCTCTCTGTATAGCTACACCATATACACTGGTGCCCATGCGTAGCAGGTGTGCTCCTCCACCATCTCCTGTAAAACTCCCATCAGAGCCCATGGGAAGTGGCCTCCCTCTGAGTCAGGGAGGGTGAAGTAGGTGATACCGACCATCATCAGCATGGCAAGCCGTGTCTCCGTCGATGAGCATAATACATCTCACCACAGCACGATGCTCGCACTATGATACATAACCAATGGGGTTACATCCCCAAATACCTATAGGATGCTATCCATCACTATCTCAGCATCCACCTGGAACACCTCCTCACCTATGATCAACAGTCTCAGGATGTGATACACATCCTCTAGGGTGACTGTCATCTCTCCAGTAGGGAGATGGAAGGCATTGATTTCCGGATCCCATATCTCGATGAGAGCAACCATCAAACTGTGGTCCCTATCCATAGCCCTATACCTCTAGACTCCTCCGATTCCAACCTCCCACATAATCGCCACTACTTTGTGGTCACATGTGGCCACATCCACTCCAATAGGGGGCATCCGATCTCGCATGGTCAACTGCTAGCGTGCTTGCAAAAATAACCCACTCCATCAGGGCTACCCTTAACAAAACAACCAACCTCATCCAAATCCCAACCCAACTCATCCTAAATCCATACACAACCCATAACCTATCCTACCCGAACCGACCCCAACCACCCAATTACCCCCACCCCAATAACCTATCCTACCCCAATCAACTTATCCCACCTAATCCCTACTAGCAATTCACCCACCTCACCAACAAATCTACCTTCTCCCCCCTCAACCCTATAATCTATCCTACCCGCCTAAAACAACACCCAACAAAGCAATTTTACAACCCTACCTCCTACCCATGGTGACCGCTATCAGTCACCCTCGACCGCCATCAGTCCCCCACTCGCACCCTATGTCAAAATTTATGAACCAATGTCGGTCGACACATGACCGATGCCGGTCTCTGCACCTACTAATCTACACCTAAAAATGTGACCAATGCCGGTCGAACTAGTGACCGACATCGGTCACTATGGGGTTTAGGGGCCGAACCGAAAATGGCCCCCAAACCCCTTTTTTCCCCTATTTCTACCAATTTACCCAACACAATTGCCTAAAACCTTACCCACCCTGACGTTTTTGCCTACCTAACATATCTACCCAATCCATTTTACTGTTTACCTTCATTTATTCATTATTTTATCAAATTTTGGATTCCTACCCCAATACCCAAATCCCAGCTAAATTCATAAAATTGATAGAAATAGGGGTTCAGAGCCTACCGGTATGACTACATGTCATCATGGTGGGATAGGTGGTGGTGGTCCAGCACCTCCAACACCTCCTGCTCCTCCAGCCTGTGCCATAGCTCCAAATCTCCTCAGCAGGGTCCTCAACCAATCAAGCTCTACCTCCCGATCTCTGGGGCCTACCAATAACTCACTCACCCACTCAACTAGTGCCAACTCAGCCCAAACACTCGACACAATCAATTCAAAACTCAACAAGAGATGTTTTGGTGCTCAAATTCACAATGTGAAAATGACATGCCACTTTTTTTTTTTTTATAGGTTTTGACCTCTAACCGATATCGGTTAGGTGTGCCCTAGAAGACCGATATCGGTCTTCTAACCGATATCGGTCACCCATAACCGATATCGGTTACCTACTTATTTTAACCTAACTCCTGCCCTTATCCACCAATCTCCATTTTTCACCACATCGCCTACCCCCGGCTTTGCTAAATAGCCTTATTTTGAATTCATCGCCCGACCCAAGGCCACAACTAATCAATTGGCCCGACCCAAGGCTACAACTCACCAATCACCCCGACCCAAGGCCACAACCAACCCATCAGCTCCACCCCAAGGCCATAACCAACCAATCATCCGACCCAAGGCCGTAACCAATCAATCGGCCTAACCCAAGGCCGCAACCAACCAATCGGCCCGACCCAAGGCCGCAACCAATCAATCGGCCCGACCCAAGGCCACAACCAACCAATCGGCCCGACCCAAGGCCACAACCAACCAATCGGCCCGACCCACGGCCACACCCAACCAATCGGCCTGACCCAAGGCCACACCAATTAAGTACCTCGACCGAGGCCCGCAAATTACGATTCTATCCACCCATCATGTAGCTATTTGTTCAATCGAGCTCACCTATTCATGTTTTAGCATGACTAGGATACTTGAATTGATCAGCCGACCAACTTTTCCTAGACCGAGACCATGACGTTTATCTCAACCAAACCAACCATTTGGTACTGCCGAACATGCCTAAACGTTCTGGTACCTTACCCATTATATCCCCGAGCTACTTCCTATGCCTTGAATACTAGGATTATATCACCCTTGTTTGAATAAACTATCGACCTTTTCCTATGAATTGCTTGTTTGCTCTTCAAATCATGTACCCTAGTCGCACTATTGCATTTCAATGTGTGTTTGCTTTCCTTGAACTTACCCCACCATCTTACCATCATCTCATCATCATTCACCCTTTATCAACCCTATCCCTGATTTCACATCGCCTCAATCTATGATAGATTTGAGGGGGATTACCTATACCCTTAACTGGGGCAACCACTTCTTATTATTGTCAGTGTAGCTTTACAAGACAAGCTACATGACAATAAGGGGCAAATGTAGACACCAAATTTGGGTCTTACGACGCCCTGTGCCCCGCATCTTGTCTCGCAACCTAACCCTACCTCACCACCTAAACCTTACACACTTAATTATTTATTAATTACCTTATAATTAATAAATCCACATCTCTAACCCTGCCACCTCACCTTGCCACCTCACCATGACCTAACCCTAACCCTAAACTAACCTAATTAAGACCTATAACTTGGTCCAAACCCACACCCATGACTCATCACCCCTCACCTACACCAAAATGAACCTAATAATGACTTGACCAAGCCCACAACTGACCCCTCGGGAGAAAAGGAGGGAAAGTTGGCTATTTTACTAAAAATAGCCAACTTTGACCTAACCGACATCGGTCCCTACTCGACCGGCATTGGTTAGGTAACTACCATCGGTTCCCTGTAAATGACCTCCCTAACCAAAACCAAAGGATCCGAATTCATTTGCAAGAGAGACAAGTGAGAAAGAGAGAAGAGGTTGCAGAGAGGAGTATTGAGCCCAAGACTATAACTGAGAAACTAGATCACTGTCACACTCATCCAAACATTGGGAGAGTCAGAGGATAGCTTCATCAGCTCACTTCCAATTTCCAGATCATCCCAACTGAGCCTTTCCTTCGCCACTGCATTCCTTGGACCTGCATCCACATCAGAAACTAGTAAGTAGTCTCTTTTATTACCTTGTATGCTTCTAGACACTACTTTGTGAACTTTTGATTCATAGTGATTATAAGCTCACTCCTGGATCTACCACCCGGTAGTACCCTACACCTAACCTTCATTCATCCATCTCTATATTGCCCCAAAGACAACCTTCTTGCTCTCTGAGTCTTCTCTATCACCCTAAAACTCCCCTCAACCATCTACCAACCTTCTAAACCCCATAACCACCTTATAACCAACCTCCATTTAAAATCCCTAAATCACTGCCCCTACCGATATCGGTCATCCCCTACTGGTATCAGTTTTATAACCACGGTCGGTTATCCAGTGACTAGCGTCGGTTCCATGTGACTTATACCAAAAACCAACCTTTCACCTATTTACCTCCAAACAATCTCATATCTAGCCTTGTCTATCCTTGTAACTTGATCTAAATGTATCAATAACTAGTGACCAAACAAACAACATGACATTTTATTATTGGTAGTTTAGTCTCTATTTCTTTTAGTAACGAGGTACCTAAATCATGATTTCGCAATAGCTTCTTTATTATCATTTGCATTAATTTGTATTAAAAGGAACTGACCACCTTCAAAAGGAAGTCTAATATTTCCGGGCCTAAGGCAATTCTCTCACTTATTGTTTAACAAAAATCCGGTGGTCTTGCATTCTTATTTACAGTAGTCCTTCCCAGACAAAAAGGAGCTCTTCACAATCGATCTAATCTCTATATGGTACGTGCACACCTTCCCAACACTCAATAGGTATTCCTCCTAGCCCTAACCCTTATCTATTTCTCAAGAGAATGAAAAGATAGAAATAACTCTATTCTGGAACAAAAATTTTGTGTGAAATAAAGAGGTTCATCCTTCGGAAGAAGATCCCGATGATTGTCTACGTTATAAGATGTTCATCCCTAAAATATTTTTATGTCATTATGATGAAGGCATTATTCTTGAACCTTACAATTAGAATAAAATTAGTACCTTAGAGGAAGATTAAGGAGGTATCAAAGTTGAATCCTCATTCAAAATTTATTTTGGCTTGAGGTGAAGCCCATTGGAGAAATAATGGATACGAGAGACGAATATTATTAGTCTATGATAAAATATCTAGTTATTTCTAAGGAATCCACCAACCATGGAGATATTTAAGAGATTAATTATCCATCCTTGACTCAATCTATTCAAGAAGATGACATTGAGGTAATCATTTATGACTTTTCTTCTTCTTTTGATTCATGGATGACAGAGAATGAGATGGAGAATATTGAAGAATACAACTACATTCTTGATACAATCATGAATGAGATAATTGATCAAAACCACTCCAAGGAGCTGATATTTATATCTTCGTAAAAGGGGGTATTTTTGATCATCATAGTAACCATGGAGCCTTTCCTTTTCCTTATTAATAATAAGATTCTATTAAGAATGACCAAGATGGAGAATAATATTTTTCTCATGTTACAAACCCAATGTTGTATTCTCCCCATGTCATGAGAATTATCTAATGGACCTTGAGCTGAAAGGTTTACCTTTCCCATACAACATGGATCTCCTCTTTCTATCTCGAGAATCATGAAGACCGAGTATTCCCAAGCTTTTAAGAAGGAAAATCATGAAGGGAAAAGAGTGTGTATCATATTGAGGAAAAATTTCAAAGGACATCTGCCATGTGTAAATCAAATTTCCATTCATCTCCATGAGGCTCAACTTGAATACTTTTCAAATGAAGGAGAAAGTAAATACTTGGGATCTTTAAGACCCTAAATTGAGTCTCAAGATCCTAATTAGTGATATGGAAATATAAGATAGGTAAGATTTTTGTTCTTCTTCTTTCAATTCACAAGTAATAAATACGAGAATAAGAAAACAAACGAGCTTAATGTTCTTTTTAAAGTCTTGGTAGATGAACATGAAAATGAAGGTGAATCTTCCAATTTCATATTTTGTAAAGTAGATTTTATCCATGATAGATATCCCACATATGTATTCTTTAATGGGGAAATTACCTACACCATGGAAAGTGATATTAGAGGAATCAATAAGACAATAAGCACCAAAGAAAATCAATGGAAAAAATTATTGAGAATATGCAAGAACCATGTGAATGGAGTGAAAATCAGATTTCTTTCACTATTTTAAAACCTCTACTATTTTCAACATGATTCTATGCTAAAAAAACTTACTCAAGATGATGAATGACCCCACATCAAGTAACATAGCCTCTATTTCTAGAAGTAGTTTTTTAGAACAAAAAGTGGGAAGATAGAAGAGGATTGTGAATGGGAACAAAATCATATTTCTCTCACCATTTTCAAAGTCCCCGCCAACTCAAGAATTGATTTCAGACTGTAATATACATTCGTGGATGGTGAATTACTTCATGGAAATAATGGATACTCTACCTTCAATAATATTGAGAAGTGGTTTCTCATATTCACAAAACATCAAGTCCAGTCTATAAGAGACAATATTTTCAAGCATGTTACAAAGTAGTCATTGGATGAAAAAGTATTATTTGTATAATATAAGTATGAATATGGAATATTGGTAGTTATTATTCTTCTCAACCCATGCATATCCATCAAAAGATCATGGTATAATTGGGTGATGATCATCAAGCTTCAAAAATTTGATTTAAACCCATTGTTCGTGATTTCAGTACAAATTTCTCTCAACCCGTTGATGGGTATGTGTACATTATTCCTCTCCTCTCGTAAATATTGTTCCCTATAATATAATTTCCCTTTCTATTTTGTGTTTTTTCCAATTTTGTGTGTTTTCCTTTCCATCATGTGTTGTGTTCAATAAATAGGTTTTGTTATATCCATCCTTGCTATGAAATGACTTTATAGCCCAAAAGATAATGCACTAATCCTCTTAGTGTATTAAGATTATGAGGTTCCTACTTGCTTCATTTTCACTTTTTTCAAACTAAAACAAGTCCCCAAGATAGAGACAATTATTTTCATGCTAAATATCTAGCATGAAAATCAAGAATTTTTCATGAATGACAATTAATCCCACACTAAAACATCTCTCGAACTAGGTAATGTAAACTTTTCCTCCGACCAATTTGTGAATATATAAGCCCCATCATGGACAAGATGGATGTTATAAATATATTTTTGAAGTTTTTTTATGTGCAGGGTTATTTTTTTGAAGTAATTATAGGATTCATTTTGATCCATATTGAAGGAACTACTCCTGGAGGCCCAAAAGGACTATTTTTAGAGTTTTGACATCTAGTAAACACCCTTTGGGTATGAAACAAGAAGATCATTCCACCAAGTAGTGTATTATTGAAATATGGTATCATTACATGAAATTTATGTATTTATTTTAAGGTGGAAGTTGTTTAGGAACAAGTTGTACAACACCGGGCTACTTACAACATGGTACAGGGAACGAAAGAAGTAAAAAAGTAGTGAACTAGTTCTGGATGTTGTAGGATCCTAGGCTAATTTTGTGAATTTAATATAAAATCATTGGAAATATAATAATTCCTAATTCAAATTTCAAAAGGTTTAGGTAAATTCTAGCGTTTGGATATTGAGATAATGGCCCCACAATGCAAGTGAAGATCCCTTATCCTGGTGGAGATTCAAATATGCATTTTGGGAGTTACAAATAGATTTGGGACTTGATTAAAAGGAAAAAGTAAATATAACTAAACCCTCTACATTCTCCATGTGATAAATAATACAAAAATGCAAGTTTCTCTCTAGTGTCGAGTTATACCTTCCAAGAAAGGCTCTTTAGTAGAATAAAAAAGGAGGTAAAATTAAAATTATAGGAAGAATTGGTTTCTAAAAAGTCTATAATTGGTTTCCTTTAGTATTTTCTAGTCAAATTCATCTAAATATTTCTCATTATACTCTCAAATAAGCTTTGGCGGTAAAGACTCACTCTCCTATGTCTATTTCTGGTAGTTATTAGTGAAGGAAAATTTTCTAAATGCATCTAGGTCACATTTTCGCACCTTGGATGCAATTTTTCACCTTTTAACCTGGATAAAAGGTGAAATTTGTGAAAAAAATGTGACCCCAATGTGAGGAGATCTTGGTTTTATTTTTTTGTCACTTAAAGTGTAACTTTGGTTCATAGCGAAGTCTTAATAACTCACAACTTAAAATGCCCTCCCCCATGATCAAGAACCCCCATGGGATACTTAGAAATAATTGTTTCACCTTTTCACTAGGTTAAACATTGAAATGGGAGAAATAGAGTGTGACCCCAAGGAGGATCCTCTTTCTCACTTAGACACAAACTTCATGTGTTAGGGATAAGTTATGCACTCACTCTTTAAAGTGCCGCCCTCTCCATGTTGAACTACACCCTTGGCCCACTTTTCCATGAATGATTCACCTTTACACATTTTCACCTTGTGATAAATGTGGTAAGGTACACTACAAGATCTCAGACCCATTTACTAAGTGCTAACTCACCCTTAAACTTGGTTAAGAAGAAGGTGTGAAAGTGGACCCAAAAGTGAGTTTTATCAACAATGGTTATATTTCAAATATTTAAATCATGCTTGTGCATTTTTGGATCAATTTTTAAAATATTATCTCCCTCCATTTCTACTAAAACTTGTTCATGCTATGATTTTTTCAAGAAATCCCATACTCAAACGACATTTTTCTCATATCTCACTCATTTTCACTTTGTTTCTCCTAAATTGTTTTCTTGAGAAATCCTATGGTGAATGCATTTAAGATGATCCAAACATCATAACCATTGATACCCTAGTTTTTCCATAGCACCCAATTGAATATTTCTACCCAAGAAATTTTCCTTGTCATATTTCAAGAGATCCAAGATAGAATCGCCTAAAATTGGAGCAAGAACTCATAGTGAAATTCCTAATCCAACAAGAAAATTTTCACTCCAATTGGACAACCAGAAGGCTTACTTATATTTTTAGTAAATTGGAATATTATCCTTAGTAAAAAAATTAATTATGATAATGATGAAGCAACCATCTGAAACCCTCTGTGAAATTCTCAAGTTTGGGACTCTAAAACTGGAAATTGTGAAATTGGGAAAAATTGGCTAAATTTAGAAAGTAAGGGTGAGGAATGATCTAATACAAATAGTAAGTTCTTTGATCACATCCAAAATTTTCATACACCTTCATCTTATCATTTCATCACTATTATAGGAAACCACGGAGATCAAGTATATTGGGTATGAGCCAATCTCAACTTTGTTTGTAGAATATCCAATCATGGGATATCATGGGAGACAATAATGTAGTCCACCTAGATCTGGAAGAAATGAGGAATCAGATGAAGAATGAGGTCGGGAACTAACAAAAATATAGTCTCTAGTAAACTTTTCAGAGAAAGAGGTCACCTAGTTTAAGTTCAAAGCATTGATTTGGTCCTAGATTGTGCCAAACACTATTCCAAGGAAGAAACCATATGAAACCCTCTATGTAATTCTCAAGTTCGGGAATCTAAAATTGGAAATTATTAAATTGGGAAAATTTTGCTAAATTTTGAAAGTAAGGGTGAGCACTAAATTACTAAAAATAATAATTACTCTGATCACATCCAAATTTTTCATACACCTTCATCTTATTATTCCATCACTATTTGAAAAAAGCTGTAAAGATCAAGTATAATGAGTATGAGCCAATGTTAACTCTTGTCATGAAATATCCACTTGTGGGGGACAATGTGTTAGAAATTATAGGCACTTAAATGGGGGAGAATCAATGCTTATGAAAATTTTAATGCAATTTTCAATGATTTAATCAACCAAGATTATTTGTATTAACCATGAAGAACATGATCATTCAAACATGAAAGAGAAAGAGAAACATACGACATGTACACATGAAGAAAGATGATTTATGGTGGGAAACATAACAAGGGAAAATATCACACAAATGAGAAATAAAAGTAATACCAAGGAAAATTATCCATCAATAATTTAAATTATCTCACCAAGTGGTGAGAATCCACTCACCCTAAAGCTATAACTCTATTTTTGAAGCACCCATTTCAATTCTATTCCAAGTACCCAATCATTGTTATTCTACAAGCAAAAACTTGCTAGGAAAATCACTCCTAAATTGGTGAGCTATAACTCAGAATTTGGACATAAAATAATTTGATCACCTTCTTCATCTAGTTGCATACATCAACCTGATGTGATCTCTATTTCAGATCACTTTTCTTCTCCTTTCCTCTATTGATTCACCATAGTTTCAATGCGTTAATACACTTCTCATTTTTCAAAACTAGCACTCAAGACTACAATATTTCAAAATATTTTTATGCTAAAAATGATCTTAAATAAACAAGCCTAACTCTCAACATGACTCTTTAATTTTCAAGGACAAAGACTCTTTAATTAGCCCTCTTCTTTCCATGTACAAAGGAGATGAATAGACCATCACAAATCTGCCTTTTACTTTATTTTTTTCTTCTAAATTTGGAAGAAAATGTATCATAAAATCTGAAAACTCCTCTTAATATTATTTGAGCATAAATGATGGGCTTTAAATCTTCTATAATTGTCTAACAACCGTATTTCTAAACGGACATCTGTAGTTTCAATTTGTAGCCGACATGGCAGTTTTCATTTCTTACTTGTCTCATAATATGGTGAGTAACTGACCCCTTGATAGGTTTTGATGAATATTAGGTGGTAACATAACTTTGATACATTACCATAGCTCATAATATTCCTTTATAGCTCTTACAAACTTCATATTCTCACCATTTTCCTTCAAGTTTTCACAAGAGTACACAAGGGGGAAAAATTGGTTCAAACTTACAATCTTAGTCTGAGGTAACACATGAGATGAAACAATGAAGGGTAATTATGAGAATAAATTATGGATAGATTTTAAAAATCATATAGGACTTGTATTTCATCATACCACACCTTGAATTCTCTTCTTCACCCATTCACAAAAATTCTTGCATGCACATAATTTTGAAGAGTTAGCCTTCATGAATATCTTGATCACTTGTAGATAATGAAGTTCCAGACCTTCCAAGAACTTTGAAAATGATAGGAGTAGGTTTTACATCACCTTAAACTAATTATGAAATGAAAATTATTCTCGTATGCTTTCTGAACAAGCATTAAAATAGGGACACACAATTTTGTAGGCACAAATTTATATCTTCACAATTTTTACATCTACGGATACTTTCTTAGTTTTCATGACCTTGAAACCACATTACATGGGTAGTTAAGATTTTTTAATTTCCTCATGTATGTGCCTTGTTTTATTCTATAAATATTGACTCAAACTTGTATGGTTTTCAAATTACAAAAATTAGGGATTTAACCTTGAAGACCTAGTCTTAATGCAACATAGGTCCACACATCAAAAACCTTTATTAAAACTCTTTCATCACTTGAAACATATTAGGAGAAATAAGTTACACCATCTCATGCATTCACATCTCTAGGTTGTTCAAGAAAAACTCACTTTCATATCAGTTTTAGACCACCTTAATGAGATAGCTACTTGAGAATACTATTCCACTAGGTTCTAGTCTCATCAACGGACCACCACGCTAAAAATACCTCCAACATGATGTTTTAGGACTATAGAAAGTGTTCATGTACTTCATACACCTTTACAAGTAACATTCATATAATGACCCTTTTAACTCATTATGACTGATTATTGCATTCACATGCTTCTAATGGTAGTAAGAAGAAATTCACATGTACCTTCAAGAATTTTCACAAAATTTTTCTAATTCTTTACATGACCACTTAGTAGACATCATAAGATTTCCAGAATACTGAGGTTTTCATTATGAAACCCCAAACTCTTACTGTACCTACAATTTTCATCAAAACATTATTTTTATATACCACATAGTCACACATACAAAGTAAAAATGTCACTAAAATGTGATTTATGAATACCTCTACACATCCAAGTAGGTTTCATGGATTTCTCCCATTTCTTCGAATGAGGGCTTGAAGGGTTTCAAACTAGCTCAGAAGAATGGGTAGAATTTTTTCAAAAATTAACCAATTCCCCTCAAAAAAATTGCATCATGTTTTTATCCAAATTCCATGAAAAAAATTCTTCTATGATTTATTTGAAGAAGGCTTGTCAATTTTTCTTGATAGCTAAGAAGTTAGAGTGTTTAATTTGCATTTTTAAAAATCCATTTTTTGAAAAACATGCATAAATTTTGCAAAGAACCTTCTTAGGTCCTAAAATTTTGACCACACATTCTCAATTCACCCCTCCATGTATTCCAATGACCAATATTTCATATTTTTATTTCTAAATATATTCCTCATCTCATTTGTGTAGATTTTTTTCTCTTGTCTTGAAAGGTGTATTATGCCTACCTAAGTAATTACCTAATTTACCTCCTTAGACCTTTATAAATCCCTTTGCACCTCATATACCATCATATAATGCTCCTTAAATGATTGGTTTTCATCATCATTCCTTGGATCAACCATTCCACTTGCCTACTAGCCTTATGTTCACTGAAATACTACAAAATTTCTACCTCCATGCCCTATAATATTGAGTATTGAAATAATAATCCTTACACACATTCTATTCCAGCTCATAATACTCCAACCATTCTCTTCTTACTTTTCTTTAATCCATTTCGTAGGATTCCATTCATGTCTACTTGATCTAGGACTAGGATTAGGCCTAGAACTACCTAAAAATTCATGAGTTGACCATGGAGACTTGTTAAAGACTTGTTCACACATCACACACAACTAATTTACCATTTTTACCTTTTTATGTCTTGCATACATCCTTAGAAGGAATGACCACACAAATCCCTTGCTTGACCATGCACATAGATCATACTTCCATACCATAACATCATGATTTGACATGACTTGACACTTCATGGAACCACCTGCACACTTTGGGGACACTTTGAAATCAATGTATAACTTTACATCAATGAAAACCTTATGACACATTTCCTAACAAAATCTCCATTTGTTATTGATGGTAACCACCTAAAAACATTTATGGAAACCAATCAAGACTAAGATGTGCAAGCCCTTTTCTCATGTTTCTTGGTTCACTCTCACCCTTTGACATCTATAAAAAATGTTACTTGATCATTTGGCATGAAATAATGATAACTAAGGACAACAATGCATGATAAAGACAAACTTACTTGTTCGCAAGCTCCCCTAGGACTAGGTTTTCTCTTTTCATGGATCCTACAAGTAGCATATGAGGTCTATATACTTGGTGTTAACAATTACATGCTCCCCTAAGTCTTTAATCTTATTATTTTTCCTCACTTTGGCCATTAATAATGTTCCAAGCTTGTGCCTCTAAATAAATCATGCCAAAGGCTACAAATTTTGTCTTCTCTTTATACTTCCTTACTTTTTGGGCTTTGTACCTGATGTGAGAAGACACATTTTAACCTATATCAAGCTACCCCTAGGCTTGACTTACCTCATTTGGATGCAAATATAATGTTTGGCTAGATATATTTGTTTAATCTCTCATCTCATTGTAATGTCTAACTTGACCTCAAAGGAATGAAACTATCCCTAGGGAACCTTTTTAGTGTAAAATGGACCAACTTCATCTTTCTTTGGAATCCAACACTCATCATGATCCAACTTCTTATGAATCCCGCTATGGTGGTACTATATCTATATACTTGAAAAATGAATTAATTTAGTCACAAAGCATGGTTATCACACTGGAATAAGGGTCATTAGTTTTAACAAGGTCCTAAAGAGTTTTTCCAGTGTTCTTTGGTCAAATTTGGAAATTATTCCAAAAAGTCACTTCATGCTCCATCAACATGTCTAAACACCAACTTTCCTTTTGAATATTTTTTATTCTTATCAAGTCATCCTCTTGTGAGCTCAATATCACTTCTTTATGTTAGAAGTGTATCAATTATACTTCAAATATGAGCACCAAAACTGTACATATAGATTTTTGTAGGATGCTACTATTGATTCAATTGATATGCATCTACCTAGGAATCATAGTCACTTATTATAATGGATTTCACATTCCCAATTTATTTTCTTGAATGTGTAGATTTCATTGAGCCTTAGAATAACTCTTGAAAATATCGAGCCTTATATACTTGATTTTATTATACATGGACATTTCCATCTCAATAATCCTTCAAATGATCATTATTACTCTTAATTTTATACCCTTTCCGAGTCTCTCCAAATCATAATTCCACTAGCTTCCCATCTTTCATATATTCTCACAAATCTCTTTGAGTCAAGAAGCTTCCCAAAGAATACTAAGGATTTTCTCATCCAAACCCAATTGTCTAACTATGCATATCCAATCATGTAGCCTTAGAATTATAAGCTTCCTTTACAAATTTTTCCAAAGTAAGTATTTTGATAATCTATGATTATTTTTGAATACCCATTATGTCTTAAATTTTGTGTGCCAAGTTTCAATGCAAATTCTTTTTCAAATCTACTTCAAACTCTAATTTAAAGGCTCCAAATTAAGTTTTTTTGAAAACTATACATTATCATTCACTACTGATATAAAATGCTCACACATGTGGATACCTTGTGTGCTATGATCACAAAAATCTATGCAAGATGTTGGAATATTTCATTTGTATGAATTTTTAATCATTTTCTCCATCATTTAAGGATTTAATCTTCAAACCCTTTCCAAACCCTAAGAGGGTTTCTATACAAGCCATAGAGAAGGAATTTTACAACAATTTAATTTTTGATGATCTTCATTACCCCAAATCACTTGAAAATTTTATGTGTTGACATTCTCAAGATTTCCATCTTTCCATCAAGTCATAGTTGTTCTTTAAAGTGTGCATTTGAGTTTGGATCCATTTTACTATGCATCTTTGAACCATGTCTTTGTATGTCTTCTAAGAGCCATATCAACTTTTAGATTTTTTGAGGTTTACATCATGATTCTTCATTAATTTCTTGATCCGAATTTCTACTTAAATGTAAAAACACAATATTTATCCCTCCGCACAACACCTATGAGATATTTTCTTTCCCGATCTTAACATCTAATTTAATACATGAGTACGTGTACCAAAATTTAAGAAGTATCAATTATGAGACCATATTCATCCTATATAAGAAGGTGATTAACTAAAATTGGAACTAAAATTCAAGGAAGTGGTAATCCTAGTTAATCTAATTAGGAGGATTAAAATGTTGTAATAAAAGATTAAAAAATATGAAATAAATGCAAGTAAACTATTCTAAGTGAAATGAAACCCTAAATGTGCAAGATAAGGGAGAGAAATATCTTAGATGATTGGCATTGACTGTCACAGGTTTGAGAATAAAATCTGGAAGTGAAGATAAACACTTAGGAACCCTATGAAGGATAACTCTGAAGGATCTGAAGTGATTGGGGCACCCTCAGGTACCTTGGTCTGAATCTGGGCACTTTGAACACTATAAATGATCAAAACCTACAAGTGGTATGGTTGCAATTTGATTATGAACCTTCCATATTTGTCACGTTGGATGTTTTAAATGAGATGGGAAATGACCTGCAATATAAAGAGAAGTATCAAACCCTAGAAAAATAAAAGATTCATATGAATGGGTCAAACTGACCTCAACCACCAAGCTAGTGGATTCATCACTAAGTGTTGCAATACATTTCAGACTCGGATGTAGTTCTGGTGTGTGTGTGTATGCACATGTCGTGCCCTAGGTGCTCTTGTGTCAGTCATAATTTGTGAATTAGTGAACAATAACAACTATAGAAAATGTAAATATCACATGTGCATGGAATAAAATAGAATCCCTCCCCCTATGAATCATGTGTGATACAAATTTTCTAGCCTTAATGCATAACATTATGTGGATGCAAGTGATGCAATGGATGCATCCCTTTATGGAGTGATGGTAGTGTGTAATGCTATGACATAGGACTCTCATTATGGTTTTATAACTTTATATTTATAGGTATCTCAAGCTTAATTTCATAATTAATCCCAACAAGGCTAACTAAGAAAAATATAAAGATGACCAACAACAAGAAATGACCCAAAAATTAGAAAAAGGGGATGTGCATAGATCGGGGCACCTAGGGTGGGATCGGGCACCCTAAGGCACTCTAATATAGGTTGGAGCACCCTGATTTAGGGCTAGAATGTTGGGGTAGTTGCGAAATGGGTGGATAAGTGCTTTGGAAAATACATGGGAACTACGAAATAAAATATAAAATAAATATGGCCAAAAGGTGGGATTAATTAGTACTTTGTACACTTGAGAACCTTCTAAATAGTAGTATAAGACTAAGCCAAATTATGTGTAAAGTGCATAATTTTATGTCTATATTTTTCCCCCACTTTATGTTGGTGAGCAAAAAGCTCGGTAACATAAAGTAGATAGAGATGCGTACACGATACCCATATATAGTGTAGATGAAGATGTGTTGATGGAATAGACTCAAGCGTGGAATGAAAAAAACTAAAATGTGGAGGAACGTGGATTATAAAGATGAAAAATGCACATAAAAAGTGAGCAGAGTGAACCTAGGGTAGAATGTGTGTGTACCTGTTGCGGTGTGTAATGTACCTTCATGGTTAGTACGAAAGTACCGTTGCGGTGTTTTGTCACTATTGTTATCATTGTTGCCCCCAATTTGATTTTTTTTTTCATACGGTAGACTTGCAAAGAGAAAATGGTCAAGTAGTCAAATATGTATCTATGTAAAAATGTTGTGTAAAATAAACATGTGTAAAGTATGAAAATGTAAAATATGCTAGAAAAAGATGTAAATGGAACATGTGCACTGATCTATGTTGAGAAAAAGGTGTAGAAGGATATCTTGTCTTGTTGCAAGTTTTTTTGGTGATCTCATGCCACCCTGGCTTAAGAAGTGTAGGGAGGAAATGCTTTGTGTCCTCCAACTCTAACTGCTTCTGCTAAAATTTGTTGAAGAGATATTTGTACTTTTCTATTTTTTTGGCAATCAAGCCACTTGATAAAGAAGTGTAGAGAGGCACAACCACTGTAACCCCTGAGCCTTTAACCACTCTACTAAATTTCCAAAGGACATCATGTCATGTTAAGGATGCTTATGTATGGAGTTCGTAGAGCGTCCGAAATCAATCATTGTATGTGAACTGATGTAAATACATCGTGTTAGTAGAAAACCCTCAATGATGCCCCCTCTTTGGGGACGTATGTGATGAGTGTAGAAGGAGAATGCGACCCAAAAAGAGGACCAACCGCACTATACCATAAATAACTATGCCCTATAGGGGAAAGGGAAAATTCTTGGTAGATAACAAAGCATGAACAAAAGGGGATGGCTAGCTAATACAAGTGTTAGTCCGAAACACACATGCATGTAATAAGTGGAAAATACACGAGACAGTGTAAAAAAACTACTAGGCACAATAATGTAAACATGCAAGAAATAATAAGAAGACTACAAAAAGTAGGTTACAAACATGGGACATCACTCATAATGTCCTAAGACATGTAAGATAATCATGGCACAAAACAATAGGCAAGTGTGCAAAAATGCAAAGGGTAAATCCCACATACAATAGCAAACAAAGTAGACAAGTAGAAGTAAATAAGTAGTCATGGGAACATGTAATCTTGCAAAAACAAGTGTTGCACATGAAACACCCATTAGCATATTAGAGTGATAAAAATATGTCAAATAGTGTAGGAACAAGTAGTGTAAGATGCTAAGTACAATTTGAAACAATAAAACCTATATGAGACGAATGTGGATGCCCCTGAAACTAGTATAGTAAGGGTAGAAGGTGAACATCTATGACACATGTAGAGTCCTATATTTTTATCACACTAAAAAGAGACATGAACGTGCATGTGTGTATGATAATGACATACAAGAAAACAATATAACATGTGTAGTAAAGTGAGCATGAAAAACAATAGTAACTAAGAGTAAATGCTACCAGACAATGTAGTATACTTGTAGATGGATGGAATGGAATAAACCATGGAATAATAGGAGTAAATTTCCCCCTAAGTGAGTGGAAGTGTATGAAATGAGGGAAAAATTTTCCCCTCAACAATCAATAATGAACCATAAATGAAAGTGCATCTTTAGGAAATGGTTTAGTACTATAAATTGTGTCTAGCCGATGTGTTGAATGTGTATGTGTAGTGTTGATGAAATGTGACATGTGGAGATATGTGTGTGAACCCTATAACAGAAGCGTATATCATGACTTTGTTAAATGGAGGAGTGATGATTTATCCCTAAGCGTATATCACTATAGAATGAGTGAATGGGAATGAGATATAGGGAAGGATGCACATGGACCCTATAGCCTAAGCGTATACCATGACTTTTTAGAATAGAAGAGTTTTGATTTAGCCCTATGTGTATATCAATATAGGATGGATGGATGAAGATAGGTGAGGATTGAGCCTACAACTTATGTCACAATTAAGGAGTGGTGATGTACCTAATGTGTATGCCACTATGAAATGATAACATGGGGGTGGTGATTTAGCCTAAAGTGTATACCACTACAAGAAGATAAGATGGGTGATAATTTGACCTAAGGTGTATGTCAAGAAGGCCGAGGAATGTGGAATGATAAGGATGTCACATGATGAAAGTAAGGTCCATTTGATTGGTAAACCCTCGGAAATCAAGTATGAACGAGGAACTAGAGTATGTCATAGTTTGGTGAGTGCAACACATAGAATAATGTAGTATAGGTGACCAAATGGTGAATAGGATGTGTAAATGTGCAGGAAAATGTAGAAAGTGTGATGATAGGTGTAGATAGAATATAAAATTATGATAGATAAAGATAGACCCATAGATAATGTGACCTAATGTAAATATATAATGTAAGGATGAAATATAAAACTAGACTCATACATAATGATGACTAGTGTAGCATGGGTGAGATAGATGATGAGATGATAAATGTAGAATATAATGTAGGATGTAGACTATGATGATATAATGTAAGTGTGTAAGACCTATAGTGTAGTGTGTGGGGTTCAGTGTAATGGTAATCCCTCAACAGTTGAGTGTGAACTGAAGCACAAGAGTGTGTCATCAGGTAATAAGGGTGTGAGAGCATGTAGTGTGGATGTGTATGCAAAGAGATGAATGTATGAGGCTGAAAAGATGAAAGATGCACCTATACTAAGATGGGGAGGGAGGGTTGTGCGATGGATATGCCCCCCAAGTATGTATGTGATGAATGTCGAATCAAAAGATACTAAGTGGATCAATGGAAGGCATTTTTTCCTTAACAAAAGTGATGGGATGTGAGAGAGGAGTGTGACCATCACATGGTTCATCACCATAGAAAATTTCATCTGAGTCCCAATTATCAATGTATGTAGGGTATATAGTAGATGTTGGAATAAATATCTTAACTTTAGGATGTGGTTACTACGTATTTGCCCAATGTTTTTATAAATACCTTTGATGAAAGAGGAATGAGATCATCCTTAAGAGGAGGTTTCTTAGCTTGACTCGGTAATACAATAGATGAATTATTAATAGGACGTGATGTAGAAAAAAACTTAAGAAGTGAGGAGTTGTTTTGATTTGATAATGTTGTAGAGGACAAAGTAGGAGGAGATGGTGAACTAATTTGGAGAGGTTGCTGCTTAGGTGGCTCTTGACTAACTAAAGAATGTGTATGAGAATCGATAGGGTGAGGTTCCTTAGATGTAGGAGAAAATTTTGGAGCCCATTTAGCTGTAGTATTTTTAGGTGGGCGTATAATAGGATGTTTTCCATTAAATGATATAAATCACTAACGCTCAAGATGTTTGATTCTATGTTGTAAAGCATAGAAATTGTGGTCATTATGCCCATTAATTTGATGATAATGACAATATGGATGATCTTGGTGCTTGGCTTTCCAATAAGGGGGATAAAAATGAGTAGGTGTTATAAGAATCAATTGATGACTAAGAAGTTGGGCTAGAATTTCATGTGGATTAGCATTACGATCAAGTATGAGATGTTCGAAATGGAGTGACTTGAGTTTCAACTATATGCCATGTAGTGGATATAGATTGAATAAGATATGTCGAAGATGAACAAACATGTGAAGAATCCTTAAGTTGTTGAATTTCAGATGTAAGGGATGGGATGGTAAATTCCATATATTTAATAGAGGATGTATGCAATTGATAAGAATATTTAAGCTATTAAATCTCATATCTAAGAGATGTGGTCATTGATTCCATAGATTGTATAGAGGATGTATACGATTGAGAAACATCCTTAGACTATTGACCTTTAGATCTAAGAGATGTGATTGTGGATTCTATGACAACAAATTTTACATGTAAGTTCTAAATCAAGTCTAAGATTGGTTGGTTAGATGGAGGATAGTTAATTTCAGTGTCAACAAAGAAACAATGAAGCATAACACTTAATTCATGTGGTGGCATATTATCATCAAAATACTTGGTGTTTAGGGATTGTTGGAAAATATCATGACAAGTGGGATATCTCTTAAGTAAATCAGATAAAGAATCTTGACCCATGATATAATAATAATAAGGATCGTAAGCATGAAAAATGTCAAGTTTACCAAAATTATTAACTAAAATTGGGACTAAATGCAAGGAAGTGATAATCCTAGTTAATCTAATTAGAAGGACTAAAAAGTTGTAATAAAAGACTAAAACAATATGAAATAAATGCAAGTAAACTATTCTAAGTGAAATGAAACCCTAAATGTGCAAGAGAAGGGAGAGAAATAGCTTAGCTGATTGGTAGTGACTATCGCAGTTATCGCAGGTTTGAGAATAAAATATAGAAGTGTAGAAAAACACTCAGGGACCTTGAGAAGGACATAATTGAAGTATCTAAAGTGACTAGGGTGCATGGGAGTGTACTAGGGAGCCCCGAGGCACTATGGTGCTGTAATTTGGATGCTCTAAACATTGTGAATTCTCAAAACCTATAACTATAATGGTCACAAGTTGGTTTCAAACCTTCCCTATTTTTCATGTAGATCTATATCAAATGAGCTAGGAAATGACCTACAACGCAAAGAGAAGTGCCAAACCCTAGAAATATAAAATATGCATATGAATGGGTCGGAGTGACCTCAGTCACCAAGCTAGTGGAATTATCACTCAACGATGTACTATATTTCGAACTAGATGTAGTTCTAGTGTGTGTGTGCATGTCGTGCCCTAGGAACTCTTGTTCCACACACTTTTTGAAGTAGAGAGAAATAATAAATATATAAAATGTAAATAACATGTGTGCATGGAATATAATAGAATCCCTACCCCTAAGAAGTGTGTGTGATGCAGATCTCCTAGCATTGATGCATGGCACTATGTGGATGCAAGTGATGTAATGGATGTAGCTCTAGATGGAGTGATAGTAGTGTGTAATGTTATGACCTAGGACCCTCATTACGGTCTTATAACTTTATATTTATAGGGATATCAAGTTTAATTTCATAATTAATCCCAATAAGGATGACTAACAAAAATAAAGATAACCAACAACTAGAAATGACCTAAAAAGGAGCGAAAGAGGATGTGCATAGAGTGGGGAACCTAGGGTGGGACCGAGGTGCCCTGATTTAGGGCTAGAATGTCGGGAAATTGCGGAATGGGTTGATAAGTGATGGAAAATACATAGAAACTATGAAATAAAATATTAAATAAAGATAACTAAAATGTGGGATTAATTAGTACTTTGTACACTTGACAAAATTCTAAATAGTAGTATAAGACCAGGAAAATTATGTGTAAAGTGCACAATTTTGTGTCTATAGAAGGTCCATCATTTACATAAAGTGAATAACTAGACCATTAACAAAGATAAATTACTATTCAATGACAATATTGATGAATAGACCATACATTCCTATCATGGAATTATGCTAAAAAGACCTTGAAAATCCCTAAAAAAATTATACCTTTCTCAATTTACTCACAAGACACATATTATATATTGACTCATCATTATGACTTGGATACATTAATACAATTACCCTAAGATATGCTACTCACTTTGAAAACAAACCTTACTCAGTTTGATGATAACCAAGCTAAGATGGGAATATTTTAATCGTAGTACATCATATAGAGTATTGTAGTTTCCATTTCCTTTCACACTCTATTTGAAGCATTATTGGACCTTAAACTTCCAATAAAGACACTCACATATTCATATTCATGAATTAGGGCATGGAATAAAATAAAATACAGATTCATAGACTCTTGTCATAAACTACACATTAGATGAAGACCTTGAATGACCACATAAACACAGGGAAGCATCCACTCACGTATCACTATATTTCTCTAATTGATCTTCATATTTCATCAAGCATCATAGGAATTAGTACGACTCAAAATTCATATCCATAGTCTATCTTTACTAGTATGGGTTACGAAATATTTTAGGAGATTCATACTTGTATGAAATGATCATGAGAGTCTTAACACAACTCTTGACTCATTTTGAATGAATTTAATAAAACTCATGAGATTTTTCATAGAATCCATTCATGCATTTTATGCAAGATGATTATTTGATGTCAATCATCACCTTATGCACACTTTAACTTAGACTCTAAATTATACACTTACACTCTACACTAGGACATTATGAACGAACTCACTAACATACCTTTTGACACTTTATTATAACCTTGGATGACTTTCATATAGTGACACCTTTGAATGAAAAATGTTTTGAACTGAATTCAGAAAGATTACTCAAATTTATTAGAAACATGTCGAGGAACTTTAAAACTTTGGATTTCTCACTTCGCATCATCATGAAGAAGACCTTAATTTGTAACTTGGAAGACTAATTTTGGGAAGACCTTGTATCTACTTGTGAAGGTTCACTCAGCATCATGTAGAGGACTTTTCTTGGGATTTGACATCTTGTAAGATAACCAATTGCTTTCACAAGCTCACCGGGATTCCTTCAAAGTGACTTCGCCTTCTATAATCCTAGAAAATGCATTTCATGCTTTTGAAAACACTATAAATTCATGAATTCCTTAAGATACACCACCTTCCTTTTGTTTTTGTATATTTTAGTTATGATTCCCTTGAATGGTTGTCTTGGTATGACAATCTCCGTGTTTTTTTCATTAACCACATATGTTCCTCTTATGGATGAAATTGTTCTCAACTAGGAAAACATACCTCTTATAGGATTTAATGGCTGATTGATATTTATGGACTTGACTGATCTAACTACCTCCTTTTTAGCTTTTTCTATGCATTTTGACACCTTAGTTAAGCTTGGCTCTTCATTGGCTAATTTTGATTTTCCCTTGAGTATTACTATAGTGTAGGTTTGAATTTATCCTTCCTCTTATAAATGACATTCCTTTTATGAAAATATATAGAAAAATAACATCTTTGTTGCACTTAAAACATAAAACTCTAGATGTGTCCCTTATCCAATCTTTCTCCATAGGATCTTCAAGGTAGAATTTGGCTATGTGACCCTTCTCATGGAAATTGAAACAAATTCTCTTCTCTTAAAATTCATTATTACAATCACTTAATGGTTGTTCCTTCTCTACTTTCCTTTTGCAATCCCTAGATCTATGTCTAAAGACATGACATGAAAAGAAAATTCCATACAAATTTCCAGGGAATATCATTGCATTTGGATGCTTGATGGTTTTCTTATATCATTAATGAACTTAATTTCCCTTCAACTCCTTTTTCCTTTCTTGTACCATTTCTTCTCTTAGTGTCATAAATTTTCCATTTAGTTCACTAAATTATTCATCCTTAGATTTGATGGTTGTTTGGCATGACTCATGACTAGGTTCATTCTCAATTTCATACTTGAGTTGCTTCATTTTAAAAAAAGACCTAAGATGTCATTAGGGTGTATTTGATATGTCATCAATTTATATTTAACTTGTTATATCTCACCCTTTAAATTCTTCAATTCTTTCTCAATTTTTATATAGTCTTTTCCTTTTACACTTAGATGTTTTGACATATTACTAATGATTAATTCCACCTCTTTGATTTCTTCAAGTTGATTTTATTCCATGAGATTAATTTCATCCTTTAGGTATTTAATCAAGTCTTGATAAATCTCATACTTCTTCTTTAGCATTGTAACAACTTAGCCACCCATGCTTTTGCCTTAAGGACCTTCTCTTAACATGTTAAAAATATACAAACAAACCATCTCTAATACCAATTATTAGAAATTATAGTCACTAAGGGGAGGTTGAATATGTGCTTATCAAAATTTTGATGCAATATGAATGATTAAATCAAACAAGCTTAATTATATTAACCATGAAGAACTTGAGCATTCAACCATGAAATAAAAGAGAGACAAACACACATGTACACATGAGGAGACCGGATTTAAGGTGGGAAACCCAAAAGGAGAAAAACCCATAGAAAAGAGAAATTAAATCAATATCAAGGATAATTTTCCATCAATAATTACAATTATCTCACCAAATGGTGATCATCTACTCACCCTGAAGCTCAAACTCTAGTTTTGAAGCACCTACTTCAATTTTATGCCAAGCACCCACTTGACTATTATTTTGCAAGAAAAATCTTGTTAGAAATCTCACTCGTAAATTAATGAGCTACAATTAGGACTTTGAACATAAAATAATTTGATCACCTTCTTACCTGGTTCCATACATCAAATTGATGTCATCTTTGTTTCATCTCACTTTTCTTCTCCTCTCCTCTATTCATTCACCATGGTTTTAATGCATTCATACAATTATCACTTTTTAAAAGTAGCACTCAAAAGTACACTCTTTCAACAACATCTTTATGATAAAAAAATATTAAATAAACAAGCCTAACTCTAAACGTGATTCTTGACTTTTCAAGTACAAAGACTTTTCAACTAGCCCTCTTATTTCCATGTACAAAGGATATGAATATACCTTCACAAATTTGAATTTGAATTTATATTTTTACTCTTGGAATTTTAAAATTTGTATAATTAAATATGAAGACTCCTCTTAATATTTCATAAGCACAAATGATGAGATTTAAAGCTTCTATAACTGTTTAAAAACCTGATTTTTACCCGACATCTACAGATTTCCAGTTTGACATGACAGCTTTTGTCATTTCTTACTTGTCTCATATTATGGTGAGTAATTTCCCCCTTGACAATTTTGTGATGAATATTATGTGGTACCATCACTTGGATATGTTACCATGTCTCATAATATTCCTTTACAATTCTTACAAAATTCATATTCTTTCCATTTTCCTTCAAGTTTTCACAAGAGTACACAAGGGGGAAATTTTTTTCAAACATGCAATCTCAATCTGAGGCAAAAATGAGATTTGAACATGTAGGATACTTATGATATTCAATGATAGAGAGATTCTATACATCACAGAGGGACTTGGAGTTCATCATGCCACACCTTGAAATTTCTTCTTCTCCCATTCACAAAAAGAATCTTGCATGCACATAATTTTGAAAAGTTAGCTTTCATGAATAACTTGATCACTTACAGAGAATGAAGTTCCAGACCTTCCAAGAACATTTATCATGATAGGAGTAGGTTTTACATCACCTTAAACTGACTAGGAAGTGCAAATTATTCTCATAGGATTTATGGAACAAACATTGAAATATGGAGACACAATTTTGTAGGCAAAAATTATATCTTCGTGATTTGTGAATCCACACACACTTTATTAGTTTTTCATGACCTTAAAATAATTTTCCATGGGTGGTTAATATTTTTTTTTATTTCCATAGGCATGTTCCTTTCTTCATTCTATAAATATTGACTCAAACTTGCATGGTTTTTCAAATTACACAAAATCAGGGATTTGACCTTCAATACCTAGTCTTAATGCAACATATCTCCACACATCAATAAAATTTCTTAAAGCTCTTCCATAACTTGGAAAATCTTAGGAGAAATAAGATACACCATCTCATGCATTCACATCTCTAGGTTGTTCAAGAAAAAATAACTTTCATACGTTTTAGACCACCTTCTTGGGAGACCTACTTGAGCATACAAGTCCTTTTGGATCTAGCCTCATCAACACACCAGCACGATAAAAATACCTCAAAAATTATTTTTATGACTATATATATTGTTCAATGTACTTCATATACCTCTAAATGTAACATTCATACAATGAAACGTTCAACTCATTATGAATGATTCTTGCATTCACATGCTTCTAACGGTAGGAAGAAGACACTCACCTTTACCTTTAAGAATTTATGCACATATTGTCCAAGTATTTAAATTACCACTTAGTAGGCATCATAAGAGTATAGGAATAGTAATTTTTCATCATGAAACCCCTAACTCTTACGTGTAACTATAATTTTAGTCAAAAACATTATTTTTCTATACCATACTCTCACACATGCAAAGGAAAAAAGTCACTAAAATTTTCTTCGTGGAGTCCTCTACACATCCAAGTAGGTTTCATGGATTTTCCAATTGATTATAATTTCAAACACTTCATTTTTCTCCTATCACTTAAGGATGAGGGTTTAGAGGGTTTCAAACTAGCTCACAATAATGGTTAGAGATTTTAAAATACTTAACCGATTTCCCTAAAAATTTTACATCATGTTTTTTATCCAAATTACCTACAAAAATTATTATCCTATTTATCTCAATAATTCTTGTCGATTTTTCTTAACATCTAAGAAGGTACAAAGTGCTTAATTTTCATTTTCCAAAACCCAATTTTAGAAAAACATGTATAACATTTGTAAAACACATCCTTAGGTCCTAAAATTTTGACCACACATTATAAACTAACCCCTTTGTGTATTAAAATGACCAATTAATCATATTTTTCTTTGAAAATATCTTACCTATCTCATTTGTGTAGATTTTATTCTCTATTTGTGAAGGGTTTATTATGTAAACCTTAATAATTTCCTAATTTACCTCCTTAGACATTTGTGAATCCTTAAATACCTCATATATCATCATATTATTCTCCTTAAATGCTTGGTTTACATCATCATGTCTTGGATTAAACATTCTACTTTCCTATTGGCCTTATCTTCACTGAAATGCCTCAAAATGGCTACCTTCATGTCATATAATCCTAAGTATTAAAATAATCCTCCTTCCACACATATTAATATAGCTCATACAACTCTAACCACACTCTTCCTAATTTTCCTTGATCCATTCATCATGATCCCATGTCTATCTCGCTTGATCTAGGACTAGGATTAGGTCTAGAGCTTCCTGAAACTCCATGAGTTAACCATGGAGACTTGTTATAGAATTGTTAACACCTAAAACACAACCTAATGTACTAGGTTTGACCTTGTTAAGTATTAAATATAACCTTTTAAGGACTCACCACACAAATCCCTTACTTGACCATACACTTGGATATTACTTCCATACCATTACATCATAATTTGACATGACTTCACACTTCATGGAACCACCTGGACACCTTGGGGACACTTTGACATCAATGTATAAATTAACATCAATGAAAACCTTATGAAACAATTACCAACATAGTGATGTAGCTCATCTAGATCTAGAAGAATTTAGGAATTTAATGAAAAATAAGGTCAAGGAACCAAAAAGGAAAATATAGTATCCAATAGATTTTTAGAGTAGGATGTCACCCACTTTTAGTTCAAATAACTGAGTTGGTCCTAGATTATGCCAAATACTATGACCCCGCCTCCCGGATAATCATTACAGATGACTAATCACTTATGGTGGTCTTGAATCCAAAAGGAATTTGAAGTTATCTTCAAATACCAACTCAGAGCAATATGGTGATCATCACAAAAGAGTTTGAAAACCAGAAGTGGCTAAGGACAATATCCTATTTTTAAGGGATTGTAATTTAATTCTGGTTTAAACCTTCGATAAAACCATCAAGGATACCAAAAACACTATCAAGGAGTGATTTTCATGAATCCTAAGATTCCATTGTCTAAATAAGTAAAGTAATGAGAGAAGAACACACCAAGGAACTCCAAGACTAGATGGCCCACTTTATGTTGAAAAACATGGAGGGAACTCAAATGATATATTGGGGCCGATCATCAGCCCAATATCTAATAACAACCGATACAACTATTCACCACTAATATATTCACAAAAAATTCCTATTTAGTGTATTCCCTCACATACACAAGACCATACCAAGGATTTTCATTTCTCATAATGTTCCTCAGAGAGCTCCTACCTTTGAGAAGTATAGACATATTGCATTCAAGGAAAACAATGTTTAATTCACACCTTTGGTGAATGATGCATTCGCCATGTTCATCACCCATGTCCTCGAAGGAAATCCTGAAAGAATAATATCTCATCAGGTGTGTTGATTCACATAGTTTCATACCTTCACCTACATCATGGTGAGTGGTTTTTATCTTGCTCCACTCGGGTTACCCAAGTATCTTAGTAACAAGATCATTCTATTTAAGCTATAGGTAACTTTATTAGGTGCATCTCAAGTGTAAGGGTTCAAATAGGAATGGAATATCATTCCTCATATCACTCATTATATTCTACCGTAAGAGTGTAGAAAATGACACAAACATAAATACTTCCCTTTCCATATTTCATCTATTTTCCTATATCCCTAGGCCTAAATTTGACATAAGGAGATATTCATAGTCTTTTAATGTTCTGGATTACATCATATTCCCAAGTGGAAGACTATTCATAAAATTATGTGGACAACCTTGATTCTAGGGAAAGAGACTACATGAGGATGAATTTTGAATGAATGATAACATTCAAGTTTCACCGGTTCACCGAAGGAGTTCAAGAATATTGTTCTGAGTTATTTGATCTAGAGTATCATGAAGTGAAATCCTCTCCCCTTTCCACTCCTTCATGGATCATTCATGAAGATGGATATGTCAACGAGAGGACTAAAGTGGTGATTTAATTATCAAGGGATTAGTTCAAAAAAAAGAAAGCCTCTAGTCGGGAATAAGGCACCACTTCGGCCTTACTTAAGAAACTATAAAATTCATAATCTCTTAGGGATGCTTTGAGAGAGTTGTAAATTCACCTCATTCGGAGAATACCTATAAGAGGAAGGCTATAGAAATAAAGAGAACTAAAGTTTCACCTCCATTGGATTCTCACATGAAATCTAAAGTCGGGTAGGAACAAGTTGAAGAGGAAGAACAATTTGAAGAGTTGAAACAAGGATAGGTTGACCTATCTCAATCTCCCATGCATCAAGTTGAGCCAAGTGTCTCATCCGAGGTAGTTGATTAAGCTCAAAATGTGAATAAATTGATCCTAAATATGTAATAGATCTCTGTTGACATGGTTATTCATTAAGTTTTGGAACAATCCATAGAGTATTTAAGGAATACCCTTGAGACTAAGAAATATAACCTTGGAAGACAGAAGAAGCTTCAAGACTATATAAACTGCGATAGACAAAGGAAGCCAAAAACACCGAAGAAATATATGGAAGCCTATCCAGAGCCATGAACTAAAGGAAGCCAGAAATAAAGTAAGGAGAAATATGATAGAGAAACAACCACTTCTTTTATCTCATTTTATAATAATATATTTATCGTACTTAATCTAATGGATACAATGTAATTTACGAGATGAGATATATATGGAATAGATAAGAATTATATGAGATGTAAAGAATAAGATAAGAACTATAAATGTGTATGAGACTAATGTAATTTTTTTAGTATAAATAAATATTGATGATTGGAGAAAATCTTGTTATGTGATTTTGCATTCTTTCTATTCACTACTTAGAATTAGATTACTATTTTCCCTAGCACATTCGTAATGAAGGGTGAACTTCTTAACCCTCAAATTTTTGTTGAGTCTTAAGGTCTAAATTTTTGTTTCTAAGCCTAGGTTCCTTTTGTTAATAAAATTTCTAGAAAAAAATTCATCACCAAGGTATTGTAAACTAGCATTGACAGAAATTGAGGATTGGTGGGAGAATCATATTGATACATTTTTAAAGGAAAAAAATAGAATTACAACATCATACAAAGAAGCTGAGGTAGAATTATTTGGAGAATAGGAAGAGGAATTTTTTTCTCAATTACCACATTTATTGTGGCCTTGCATATTAGCACATGCTAAAATAACAAAGTGGTCATGGTTACATTTGAGAAAACCTTTTGAGTGGACTCAGAAACATTTAACATACTCGAAACCTTGAAACACCATGGACCATAGTAATTGAGTATTGGTTTTAGAAAACATTAGATTCCTATATAATTACTTGGGCTATCCAAGGTTGGAACAACTTTTATTATAAGAAGGGTGAAGTTATAAGTAGAGGAAGAGGAAAATTTCTTAAACAAGTTCCATTCTTAATCAATATTTTACTAGTATAAAAAGGATTAATTCTAAGTGTGGAAAATTTCCTTTAAGGCACAGTGCACCGCGAGATGATGCACGTGAAGGGGGTGATCCAAGAGACGTAACTAATAAAAATTAATGGGGTGATGGTTGGGACAATAGAAATAGGATGACATGAAGAAAATAAAAACAAAACAAACTACATAATTGACCAAAAAAAGGTTTAGATGGATTAGGAAAACTAATAACTAAAATAAAAAGAAATCATGATAGGGAGATCGAAAAGAAAACTAGGATAGTTGCAGAAAAGAAAGAGTTGTAGAAAAAGACAAAAATCAAAATTTAGAAAGGAAAGAAAGGGAAAAGAAGTTAAATGAAAGAAAAGAGAAATTAAACAAATTTTATAAAATATAAAATAAAGAAAATCTCACTTACAAAGGAGGATAGCAATTGGCTATCTTGGAGATGGAGGTAAATGCTCAAATTCTTGTTATAATTCCCACATCAAGCATGAGACCAAAAATATTTGGTTACCCCATGGATTTTTGTCGTGCAATGTCCAATAGAAAACCCGATACAACAATCATTATCAAAAAAGATAGCTTAATGAGAGAATTACATGAAATAATAAGTAGAATAGAGCAAGGAAATACACAAGAGTTAGGAGCATAACAAGAAGAGAAATAAAAACAAAACTACTTCTATTAATAAAAGAAAAAGGTGAAGAAGAACAAGAGATTAATCAATTGGAGGAGGAACTAGTTAAGGAATTAGGAGAAAACAAGGATATAATGAAAGAAAAAGAAACAACACCAATTAGTTTTAAATAACATGAGGCGTAATAGTTAGAGAAGAAAAATAAGAAAAGGAGGAGTGATGAAGGATTAGAGAAAACTTTAGATTAAGAGAAATCAAACGTAGAAAGTTATTCGTAGAAGAGGATAGTTATGAAAATTCACCAATAAAATATGCATCCCTCAACCATGATACTAGCCCAAAGGAGATGATCCATGAGTCGGTTGTCATTCCATGTGTCATTTCAAAACCTATTAGAAAAGTAGAAAAAGGAGAGAGTTTCATAGAAAGATATCAACAACTAAAATAAGAGAGTAAGAGGAGAGAAGAGTTTGTATGATATTTCAAAGAAATATTAGAACACTTATACTTTGATATTGATTCATCCAAAGATAAATGGAAAAAATAATTTTACAAAATCACATAATCAATATAAAAAGGTAAAACCCTTAAAACAAAAAAACTAATTTCCTAGTCACAACAAAATCCACAATTAACTAGGAAGATGGATCAAAAATTAAGCTACCAATATTTGGAAAATACACTAAGGATGCATAACATCACTTATTCATTTTGGATTCATAATGGAAAAACAAAAACATAATAGATAACATAGCAATTTTTTTTTATTTCATAAGCAATTTAAGAGAAGACACCCTACATTGGTACATGAAAAAAAATGCACAAGGTGCTAAATATTGGGATACAATTGAGAAGGAATTTAAGACAAATTTTCACTTTCCAAAGGTATTTGTTGTCCATTTTTGCACCCTTTGCAAAAAATAGACAACTTGATAAAATTGGACTTAGGAAAATTCTTGGAATTTTAAGGAAAATCCACATAACATTAGAAAATTTGTGTAACACTGGAAAAGATGCACAAAACTAGAAAATCCATGCAACACTAGAAAATCCATGTAAAACTAGAAAATCCATACAACAATGGAAAAGCCACGCAACACTATAAAAGCCACACAATAAAGGAAAATGACATTTTTTTTACGTGAACTTCAAATGGCCATAACATTTGACCCATTTATCCATTTTTCACAAAATTTATATCGTTGGAAATTTCTCGACATTATCTACACCAAAAAAATTGAATTTATTAATTTAAGTAAATATAGATGTATAAAAATGAAAACGTCTCCAACATGAAAAAGTACATTTCTAGGCAGATAAACAACCAATTAATGAAGTATGGTGCCCATTTCTTCTTCCCCGAAGTAATAAAAATGGGGAATGAGTTTATAAGGTTGCCAATATTGTATCTTAGGAATGTATTAAATCTTATTAGTGGGTGAATGGAGAAATTTGAGTTTCAATATTTTTCTCCCTCTTCTTCCTTTCCCAAGTTCTATATATATTGGAAAGTGATGCCCATTTGTAATGTTGGATAATTTGGAAATATAAGGAATCATTGTAAGTGTTGTACAAGTGTTCTAGAGTTTTAGACCTTGGATTAGATGTCTATAATGAATTTACACCTTCTCCCTCCATTGTAATGATCTATGCATGACCTTCAAGTAATAAAATAATTTGTTTTGTGGCTCTATTCAGCCTTAGGTGATACTTTATTATGTTTCTTTGCCTTTTCATTTACTAGAAATTATGTTGTGTGTGTTACTACAAAATTACTAGCCCAACCTTTACACCATAATCACATTATGAGAAAGCTTAGAAAAATATAACACCCAAAGATGATGTAGGAGGATAAAAAAGTGTGGGTAGATCTCAAAAAGAGTAACCAGAGATAGAATATCCAGAAAAGAGGTAGCATAAAGAACTCAAAGCAACTTGGAGTATGGTAAGAAAAAATCTAAATTTTTGAAATGATAATACAGTCTTGGAAAATCATAGGGTTAAACAACCCACACAAGTATAGGATTTCAAATCATATTAGGAAAAAGAACCAAGCTGACATACTAATGATCCAAGAAACTAAGATGAAAGAAAATATTGTTAAAGATATCATGAAGGTCTTTTGGAAAGAGGAAGGTTTCAGTTTTGTTGACTCTTTAGGGGTTTAGCAAGAATAACTTTTCTATGGAATAAAAACATTGTTAAAGGTGATATTCTAATCCAAAGCATACATCACCTAACAATGTGCTTCAAATAAATATCCACACAAAAATATGGATTCTATATAGTTTTTACTCACCAAAATCAGTGGGGAGAAGGAAAGAAATTTGGAAAGAAATCACTACTTTCTGGGATGAGGACTGGATTATTAGAGGATACCTCAATACGCCCCTTCTCCCTTCACACAAGTGGGGGTAATATCTTATTCTCTGAGAGCATGGAACATTTTGCTTTCTTCATTAGTGATAATGGTCTTTTTGATCTGGAAATATTAGGATCCAAGTTTACATGGTGAAATAGATGTACAAGAGAAGAGTTGATCCAAATCAGAATTGACATATTTCTTACAAATGTCAAATGGGTCTAGGAACACGTTTATTCTCTCTCAACTATGGAAATAATTGGCTCAGACCATACCCATATCATTCTAATATTTGATGAGGCCTAGACTATGAAATGAATACCTTTCACATTTGAAAAGATGTGGACTATGCACCTAAATATTTAAAAGAAGCTATAAGAGTGGTGGAATATATCAACTTGTGGGAAAAATATGTTTCAAGACACCTCAAAGATGAAAAACATAAAGCGAACATTAAAAATTAAAATAAAGAAGTGTTTGGGGACATTTTTTTACGAAAAGTAGAATTAAGGAGGTCCTCATAATGCTAGAATAATTCATGGAAGAAGGGGATTGGAATTAGTAGGAGAGAGATCGGAAAAAATTTACTCTCAAAATACCATAATATCATCACTAAAGAAGAGATGTATTGGTGACAAAATTCAAGGATATACTAGCTAAAGGATAGTGACCAAAACACAAGATTCTTCCATGTTTCGAAACAATAAGAGCTAACAGAACAAAAATTGTGGAGATCAACAAAGAGGATGGTTCATCTATAGAGGAGGGGGTGGAAATTCAAGAGACTATAATTTCATACTTCAAAATACTTTATAAGAAAGGAACCATATCTGAAGGGAGCAGGTTAGAGAATGTGCTAGCCATGTTTGATGAGGTTATTGAAGATAATGAGAACCAGACTCTTTTTAAAGTACAAACTAAGGATGATAGAGTAATTATATTTTTGATGGAGGGAGACAAAGCTCTAGGGATGAATGGTTTCTGACCTTATTTTTTCATATGTACTAGAAAATTTTAAGAAGGAGGTCATAAAGGTTTTCTAGGACTTCTTTTTTTTGGGGCATGTTGTTAAATCAAGTCAATCACACCTTCCTAGTTTTGATACCCATTTCAGTGGAGAAAAGGATCTCAAATATTTCAGACCTATTAGTTTATACAATACCATTTATAAATTATGTTCTAAGATTTTGGCCATCGGGTTGAGAGAGGTGCTTCATAATTTTATCTCACAAAACCAAGGAGCCTTTTTCCGGGTAGATATATTTTGGATAACGTCATTGCCATCCATGAGACTATCCACTCGGTGGAGAAATAAAAAAGAGAATCCATGTTGGTTAAACTTGACATGCATAAGGCATATGATAGGGTGGAGTGGGAATTTCTGAAAAATATTTTGGCCAAATTGGGTTTCTATCCATTTTTTTATTATTGGTAAATAGTTTTGAAGGGACTATACCCTGTTTACATAGAGGGCCTAAAATCCAGATAAAACATGAAGAGGTTCCACAAAAAAGGATCAACATCTAGAATAGGCATTAAAGCCAATAGTAACTGAAAGAGAGTTACTAAAGAAAAGCAAAATAGAGTGTGCCCTATAAGAAAGCAGCTAAATACAATAAAAATAGAAAAAAGTACGATGAAAAGCAACATCTGCAACAAAGACCTCCTTTACTTCTTGGAAGCTCTATTAATTCTAGACTTAATAGATTGCAGCGAGGTGAAAAGAGCCACCATTTTCATGTGTGTGGGGTCCTTAGCATCCAAATTTTCTATGGTTTGACTACTTTCCTTGTCCATTCCCCAAAGAGTGTCCGGGATCTCACTAAGCACATAAACGCTATGAACATGTTGTTCAAGGAAATCACTGATTGCATTAAAAATTGCCATGTTGTGATCATGGCGATCCTTTGCTCTCCCCAGAAGATTGTCCAAGGAGTTTAGCTTTTTGTAGATGTCCTCAACTTGCTTATTGCCAAGGTCAGTATCCTTATCCATCTTCCTTTTGCCTTTTTGATTGGCCAAATGTTGCACTTCTTCTTTCAGTTGCATCATTTCATTTTCCAAAGCTTCCAGCCTTTGGGAAGTACTTTTTCCCTCTTTTTGTAAGGTCTCTTCTTGGCCTACACTGCTGATGTGCAATAAGTTTTGGACATCTTCTAAATCCTGATTGTTGTGAAGAACTCTACCCAAACAGGGGTGTTCAATTTGGGCTTCTTATGGTTCTTCGTTTTAGGCTTGGTCATGGTGGAAGGGATGGGGGTGGGGGTAGTGGTGGTAGGAAAGAGTGGAATGGTGCTGGGGGATGATGGGAGACTAGGGTATTTGGAAACACAGAGCTTGTGTAGCAAAAGGATAAGGCCTTGATGCAGGGGAATAGCTGGGAATGCTTCTGGAAATCCAAGATGGAGCGTTCGAGGGAGTTCAAAAGATAATGTGGGAAGCAGATAGTGATTTTCCTACGGAAATGGTTTAGGAACACCAGGTGCTTAATAGGAACTGTAACATATCTCCCTTCCAAAGAGATATACCGGACCATCATTCGGGTGATTTCATCAAAGGGTGAGGGGATAGAACTTACCCTCAATCCCACAGTAACAAAACCAACTCCTCATTATCAGCAGAAAACTTCTTCTCCTCAACATTTTTGTCGATCCTCTTATTGAAGAAATGGAAGCCATCCATCTCCAGGCCTGTAGCTTCAGCTATTAGCTCTTCATTAACAGTGATTTTATGTCCTCCATACTCCACTTTTTGATCTTTCCAATCCATAGCAAACTGGATCAAATGCTCTGATCGTGTCCCTCGAATTCGATCAATGAAGTTTGTGATTCTACCCTTCTTGAGGAGGTTCCACAGCTCCTTGTTGCTCTTCCATTCCAGGTCACTGTTGGGTTCTAACTGGCACGGGGCTCCTCCCATTTTTTCCTCTCTAAAATTACTACAAATCTTGTCCTCAAAACCCTTGTTTGAACTGCTGTTTGAAATGTAGTTATCTTTCTACCTATCCCGATTTTAAGAGTTCTGCCCACTTGTTGGGAGTAATGAAAGTTAATGTGGCCATAGCTTACATGATATTTCCCACAAGTGCGATCTTTTATCCCCTCTAAATCCCACTTCAATTTATCATTATCCTTACTCCATACTTGAGTGCCCATAAATATCCACTTTAATGTTGCTTTGTACCTTCTCAGGGATGTGATTAACATTATCCCAAATAATTAGATTATTATTTATGCCATGATTAGCCAATGCATCAACAACCTTATTTCCCTCCCGGTATGTATGCTTGATTCGGATATTTTTGAAGGTTTGACAAATGCTTATAGATTCCATGATGAAATCCTTGATATTCTAGCTAGGAGGCAAAGACTGATTTAGATGATTAATGATGTTTAGTGAGTCTCCTTCTAGAATAATATTTTGAATGTTATGTGTCTGAGCAATTCTAAGCCCCCATAGAGCAGCCAAGGCTTCAGCATAATGGTTAGTTTGTATCCCCATTTTTCTAGCATAGGTAGTAATTAGACTACCTCTATGGTCTCAAATCACTCCTCCCCCTGCAGTAATCCCAGGATTACCCTTAGAAGCCCCATCAAATTTTAGCTTGTGCCAGTTGAGATCAGGAGGGTTCCAATGTATCAAATACCTGTCAATGCTAGAAATGATGCTATTCTAAATATTATCAACTCCAATCTTCCAGTTGGACAAAATATGCTCTTCATTTTTAGGATAATTCTTGTTCTTGGGAGGTTTGAATCTTTCGATGTTCTCTTTGACAACATTAGTAATCTTAACAAAGTTGAGCTTGCAATGCTATTTAATATTTCTAAAAATGATGTCATTTCTATCTTTCCATATCCTCCAAATAATATGGGGCATTACCAGTTTCCAGAGTCTTCTCACAACACAATGTTTAAAAGGAGGGTTCCATTGGGTCCAAAACTAGATGAAATCCTTTGGCACAACCCAGGAAACTTTGAATTTAGAAAAGGCAAAACTCCAGATTTTAGTGGCATACTCACAATGGACTAACAGTGTCTGATATCCTCAGATTCTTTTTTACAAAGGTGACATCTATTTGGCATTATGAAACCTTTTCTTATCAGGTTGTCATTGGTGAGAATTCTACCTCTGAGAGAAAGCCAAAAGAAAAAATTGATTTTAGGTGTAAGCTCAACCATCCAAATCCTACTCCAGTTGAACTTGCTCTGAACAGTTTCAAAGAAAGAATTATATCCAGATTTAACAGAGTACTCTCCATCAATAGAGTTGTTCTAGACCAATTCATCCTTAACATCTAGCTGACTTAAGGGGATAAGGTCCAAATGATCTTACAAAGAGGACATCATGTGGTTCAGATCATCTCTATCCCTAGAGAGTTTTTTCCATTTCTTCTTATTGCCATCCCTATCTATGTAATCCATGATTCTAGTACCATACTTTTGTTCAAGGCTATCTTTGACTACTCCAAATCTATCAATAAGACTGCAGTTAGACCAGTTAGACTAGGTTTCCATCCAAAAGTTATCCATCTAATCAAGGAGTGTTTTTCTTTGCCAAGTTTTTCAGTCATGATAAATGAAAAGCCTAATGGCTTTCAAGGCTGAAAGAGGCCTGAGATAAGAGATCCCTTATCACCCTTTCTATACATTATTGTGGCAAAAATCCTTAGTATACTATGTTGCTACACTATAAGGGAAGGTAGATTGAAAGGAATTAAAGTGGAAAATGATGTGAATCCCATAAAATTTTAATAGTTTGTGGATGATACTTTCCTCTTAGGACACATAAAAGTGAATGAAAATAGAACCCTAAAGGAATTCACAAAACAATATTAAGTTTTTTTGGGTCTCAAAAATAAATTTAAATAAAATCTCGTGATTTTTATAAATGTGTAGTAGGAGCAACTAAAAATACTACGTTGACATTATGGGATGTAGAGTCAAATCCTTTCCATATAGCTAACTTGTAATTCCGTTGTGTGCTATTAAGATTCCTATGGAGTCATGGAACTTTTTGATAGAGAGATTTTAAAGAAATCTTTCTTCCTAGAAAGGTTGTTGTACGCACCGAAATTACATGTGCTTTGCATTGTCGAAAAATAGTTACAAAAGTCCCCAATGATGATTCATGTCCTCTTAAAATATGTTCAAGTTTCTAAAACCATTCACAATGTATATTTGTAGCCTAGACATCCTTTTTCAGATTTTTCACACTTTCTTCCATCTTCCCACTTCATTCTATGCATGTTTTGTCCTTTAGTGGCAAGATCATCGCAATCGTGCTTGGATGGTGGTTCTCAAACTACCATCCAGGCGGGGTGGCGGTCATGCGTGCTTTTTTGAATCTCTCATGCATAATTTTAACACATGACACTTCACTTAACTTTTAGGATGCGTTTGTGAACCAAATTTCCTAAAAATAGTCTTGATTGCTTAGTTTTCCTTCCCTCTTCTATTTTTAAATAGATTTAATTAGTTTGAACTACCTCTTCACCCAATGATTTGGCACTCCAAGGATGCCTTGTGCATGAAGGCACATCCCAACCAATTCCTATATATTCCATGCTTGTATTCAAGTAAAAGGCCTAAGAATTTTGTGTATCTTACATAGTATTACTGCCAAAATCCTACTGGAAATTGCATATCCAAGTTGTGTTCACTTGTGTTATCTCTCTTCCACTTGCATTACAACCAGATTGCCTTCAAGTTGTCATTACTCGGGCATATTTTCTTGTTACTATTCTTGCATTCCCAATTCCTTGGAATCATATAGACACATAGAGAAAGAAAGGAGCAAATTGAGGGGACAAATATAGATACAACTAGATTTACCAAAACTCTTGCTTATCCAGGTTGGAATTACTTGTTTGTTTGCTTCATTTTTCAAATTATCAATTTTGAATCATTCATTTCAAATACATATCAAATAGAGTATAAAAATCTTCATTTCAATTAATCAAGCAATTATAAATAGAGAAAATCATTAGAAAGCCTACTCTTTGACAATATTAGGGAAGTAGTGGGGAACAATAGATATTTTAGGGTTATAATTTGTTTTCTACTCGAGGTAGGGTTTGAAGGGTTTTGATTAAATTAGATTAGTTGTTTTAGATTTAGATTCACATACTCACACAATTAATTAGCTAAAACCAGCTGATTACTTGTATTTAGTTTTGTTTATTAGATTAGAAGCATTGCTTAAAAACTAGAAAAGATAAAAAAACATTTACTTTTATTAGATTAGTTTTCTTCCATTGTTTTTTTAGATATGCTATGAAAATACCAAAAACATAGATTAAATTTCCTTTGATAGTTAGTTTTTTTCATCAAAATCAATTCAATTCATTCTACATGACCATCAAGGTCCACAACAAGAAAATACATTTGGTTGTGATCCATTGGTCCCACAACCCAATGGGCCAAAATTTTTGACCGACATTGATATGGGTTTATGCTTGTTAGTTTTACACACACCCGCTAGGTATTATGAGAAGATAGAATAATTAAACATGTTAAACATTACATCTAATCAAGCCTACGATTATTGGACTACTCCTAGCAACAGGGTTTGATTACATGCATGACCATACAAGGACCAAAACCTCCACAAGTTTTTGGTTGTGATCCCTAGTCCCACAACCCAACAAGCCTACTAACCAATTAGATATCGACACTAGTTTGTATGCATCGGTATTTAGATCATCACCACTTCCACCTAACATCATTGCACAATTTTTAGTATTGAACATAATAGCCGATCAAGCTAGGAATTTCTGGACTAGACTAAAAATCATCCATAGTCCATGTGGTTTCATTACACCTCTCTTTTCTCACTTCCATGACCTTGTCTGGAAATCTATATGAGGCACCCACAGGTGTCACTTTCCATGTGTTCCACATCCAACAAACAGAATCTTGAAAATCTCAATATTGACTGGAGCCTCCAAGTAGCTATTCTATCAGATCAATCCATCACACCACTTCAACTTAGGATAACATTTTTTTCCTTAGACTCGCAGATCCCGATATTATGTGTTGAAGGTATAAAATTGCCTCTTTATGTTGTTCATCATCACCAAACATACACCCATTTTTATTCTACACCAAATGTTTCATAACGACCTCGAGAAGTCGTGCGAAGAAGGCCAAGTGTTGATTTTATTTCGTATAACTCCCTCCTTACCAAATATGGTAAGGACAAGTTGTATCAAATATCTATGTAGGGGATGGCTATTTACATAATGTCTATCTTGAAAATTCTAAGAAAATTTAGAATGGAAATAGGAAAAATACAAAATAGATTCATGTGGTCAAGAACTAAGGATAAAACAATAATATCACTTTTGTTTTGGGAAAAAGTGACTAAACCCAAGAGGAATGGAGGATTGGGGTTAAAAATATATACATCATGAATGATGCCTTGATATCCAAAATAGGTTAGAGACTCTCCAAAGAACATAGGTTGTGGGTCAATATTTTGCAGGTGAAATATTTGTGGAACTTTGGTGGAAGCTGAGTCATTTTCTCCAATATTGAATTATCCAAGGGTTTGGTTTTTCTGGAATATTTTTGTCACAAAAACACTTACTTCTCAAAGGATTCAAATGGAACATTAGGGATAGAAGAGGAATATATTTCTGGGAGGATGTATGGTTTGATAACTCAGCCTTGGAGGTGAAAGAAACATGGAATGAACTCAAGGAGTTATACAAAAAGGGAGTGGGGAGAAGGTTAGTGATTATTGGAATCATAACAATTAGGAACCACGTTGGATTACTATATGCCCTCCTTGGGATACAAAGTGGACAAAGTGATCCCTTTGATGATCTTAATGATAAATTAAAAGTTAGATAATCCCCATTAGATCAAATGTGGATGAGATGATATGGAGCAAACTACTTCAAGGGAGTACAAAGTACAAATGTCGGGCACAACATAGTTTTCAAGACTTATGACAAAGCTAATACCTACTCCAAGGTATGGAATAAACATATTATCCCCAAAGTGAATTTATTATTTTTGGAAACTATTAAAATAATATCCTTACAATTGATAATCAAAGGAAAAATGGTATGATCATCACTAATCAATTTTACTTGTACAAGGAGGAGGCTAAATTGGTGACACATCTGTTTATATAATGCAAATTTTATTCTCAGGTGTTGATGGATATAATAAATGTGTTCAACATTCAAGGATCATTACAAAGAAATCTTAGAAATTTCATGGAGAAATGGCATATTCCCTACAAATCACAATTGATGAAGGAGTTATGGAAGGGATCTCTCCCATATACTCTTTGGAATATATGGAAGGAGAGAAATAATAGAGTCTTTAGAAACAAGGCAGCTAAACCTAGGAAAATTGTGAACATTATCTTACAAAGTCTAAAGGACAATATAGTTATTCATAAGCATAACCGAGAAGGGTTTTTTTCCAAGGAATATGCTAATATTTTACATGATCTCAAGATTATCCTGATAAAAAGCACCAAGGTGGATTCAAAAAGGAAAAAAGGCTAACTCTAAGTGGAAACCCCCACCCATAGGGTGGTGTAAAATCAAATTTGATGGGTTGAAAAACAAAGGGAGAGAGTCTCTAGAGGAGGAGGATTGATTAGGAACCACCTAGGGAATTACATATTGGCATATGTTGGACCCCGGGAGATAACTCCAATAATTATGTTGAAGTTGTGGCATTTTTAAGGGGCTAAGATTAGCCAAGAAGATTAATATTAATAAAATTATTCTTGAAGGTGACTCACTCCTCATGATCAAGGCCATTCAAGGAAATTATAAACCCAGTTAGAATATTAAGAATCTTATTAATGAAGCTCAATCCATCATCAAATATTTTGATGATGTGGAAGTTTTCCAAGTATATCGTGAGTCCAATGCTTGTATGGATAGTTTGGAAAATCAAGGCAATAATTTTTGGAGTGGAAGGAATGACAGAGGTGATACCTTAGAGACACATGATAGAGCTAATCAAAAATTAAAAAAATATAATTACTATCACACAATTCAAGGTAGATCAGGGCAAGATATGCAAGAATCCTCGAATTAGAAAGTTAAAGTTGTGAAAAAGATGGTGAACATTAGTTTTTTTGTTATTTTCATTTGGTTTTTTATTAGCGGGTTAGCTTGGACTAGTGGGATATCTTCACAAATAGGATGAGGGAGAGTTAGGTCAAAACCCACATCCTATCATGCTATCAAACAGATTCCACTATTTTGAGATTAATGAAAAAGGGGGATTTAATAAGTTCATTGAAAAGTTTACTGGAAGAAACCATGTGCTCATTGTGGATTTTGATGTTTCTTGGAACAAAGTGAATGTTAAATTGATGGGTATGGAATTTCAAGTCACTAAATATTATATTACAGATGTCACGGGTATGGATAATGAGGGCTTAAAGCTATTTAAAGATAAAAAAAAGAAACCATGAAATTTCTCTGTTTTTTGGGCCAAGGAAAAACTACCACTTATTTGATGATGGGATTCTCGAACTTGCTTACCTCAAATATGGGATGATGTTTGTAAGATGGTCATGAGGTATATAACTCTAGAAGGAAAGTTTCAAAAATCGATAACCAACACTTTTCCATTATAAATTTCTTGGAGGAACCAAGTGATGTGTAATGCCATATTATTTTTCCACTTTTAAAAGTAAGCACAACTAAATATTTCAGATTTAATGTATATTGCATAACTATATTTTATAGATTTCTAAACAAACAAAACCTTCCAATGAAGACATGTAAAATAAAAGATCTCATGATCTCAATATTGTAATCTTTCCTTTCTCTCTCTTTTTTCTTACAAAATTCTTGAAATAATGAAGAGAAAACTTCTTTAGCAAATGACTTAAGTTTACAAGTAACATCAAATACAAAATAGGTATTTACAAGAGGGTAAAGCTTCACAAGCCACATTTATTTACAAAATGAAAGTAATGCCCTCAAAATATGAGGATGACCAAGAGGACCAAGATGGAAAAGTGGCTCCAACTATCTCCAAACTTGAGTGTTCTTCCAAGGATGCTGAAATAAGAGACAAGGCTTGTTTACCACCCAACCAATAGGCATCATCACATGCCTTTCCATGGTTGGAAGCCATGCTAGCCTCCCCAAGCCCATGGGAGAGAGGAAAACTTCCACAATGTGCACAAGTATAATGGGGATAAAACACAATAAGAAATACATAGGACCATTTAATACACTTAGACAAACTACACATGGTAAAACAACAACATGAGGAGAACAAGGTCAACCTCACAAAGGGGGAAGAGAAGAAATAGGATGCCCAAATCAAAGGTGTCCAACCATAGGAGCACCTACAAAAGCATGTTTACAAAACTCCTTATTCCAACTAATCATTCATCCTCCTTATTCCTTTTCATAGAAATCATTCTTGGGAGGATTTTCAAACACACAAGGGTTTCTCACAAGAATGGGGAAACGTTCAAGCCATATGAACATTTCTCCCACCTCAAACAATAGGAGGGGGATGAGAAGGGACCTTCATGGCTTGACCAACAACCATGAGGTTTGAGAGGGAAATCCCTCTCTCTTCCCCTACATTCTCCAAAAACCATCAATCCAAATGATGGTGGAGAAAAAACAAAAGAAAACAACAAAGTACAAAACAAACAAACTACATTCACCATACAACTTTACAACACATAATTTTATTGACCAATGCATAGTTAACAAGATAAGCACAACTAGGAAAGAAAAAGATTAAGAATCCTACCTCTATAATGCTTTCCAAGACTCTAAACTTTTCCCTTTGTCCAATCAAACCTCTAATCTCCCAAAATTCTCCAAGTTCTCCCAAAAATGAGCCAAGAAGACCCCTTCCTTCCACATGAGGAATAATAAGAAGAGGAACCCAAAAGTTTCCTCACCAATGGGAAAGTGACAAGTTTCACCCTCTCTTCTCAAGAGTCAAAGATTCCAAAACCAAATAAGTAAAAGTAAACTCACCTTTTAGCCCTTATCACCCAAAATACTAAAAACCAAAAATAAAACAAAGTGCAGCAATTTTTAACAATTACACACAAACCAACCATATTACATGGATGGTGACTAAGAGGGAAAAAGGGGGAAACTCCTCCAAACCTTGTAAATGAGCCCCTACCTTTAAATAGGGTCCAAGGGACCATTTTCATGCTAAGGGAACTCCCAAACTCAAAGGGGTCCCTCAAAATGCCTAAAATAACCCTATTTCGGGTTTGGCATTCTTGGGCACAAGGGTAGAGGGTGTGGGGTCAATCCAAGGTTCACATGTGGTCCCCAATCCCTTCTACCAACACACAAAAAAACTTACCCAAAACCATCACTTAAATTAAGATGAGATCATTAAACCCCTAAACTAGTTTACTTAATAAAACACACCTAAACATAATTAATTTTGCAAGACATAAATTAATTACAATTGAGGGTTCATCCATGGTGCCCAAATAAATACACCTATTCTAAGGCCTCAAACATTTAGCATGGTTAGGACTCAGCCCATGGGCCACTCATGCACAATTACATAGCTTCCCTAAAACCCATGCTCTCCTATACCTGTCACCTACACAATTATTCACACATTAATCGCATATGTCCAATATAATAAACATCATCTACACATCACAATTTAATCAAACTTATAATGTCCTAACATCATTATACAATTGATAGTGCAATGCATACAATTATACACATAGTTCACCATGAATCATCCACAGATAAAATCACAATGACATACACTTAGGCTAGCATGAGATTACCATTATTAAATCCAGAAAACTATATCATTAATCAAATTGACCACAAGAAATCAACATCTAACCAATAAATCTCACTATCATGTACCCTTGTAGTGTCATCAACATCACGAGAAATATATCAATATATGAATCTAGCCTAATTGGAGCTATGCATCCAAAATACCATAATGTCCATGAGGATAAGATAACATAGCAAAATGTCAAAAATCTATCGAGTCTCAATAAAAACATGTCTATGCATAAAGGAACCAACAGAGAAACTAGAGCTATAAAAAACGTGGGCACTACATTCCCTCTCTCCTAGAATTAGACTTCCTCCTAGAAGTCATTGGAAGAGATAGAGATATCTAGCCCTAGTGGTGTAGCATCCTCCCGGTGTAGCGATGACTCATCATATCAGTCCCACTACACACTCTATCCTTGTCCAAATATTGACCCCAAAGGGCCAACCTCTAGTGCTCCAAAGATGCGAATGGGATCCAGTCTCCACCCCTCCATCCTCTACCTGTAATGCTAACCAATCCAAAACATGAGAGACATATGGTACATATCTACAAAGTACGAAAACATGAAAAATATCATGGGCTCGTGCAAGGCGTGGTGGAAAAGTTAGATGATAGGAAACTGAACGATGACCTCAAGAATATCAAAAGGCCCCACAAAACAAGGTGATAGCTTAGAACCCTTTCCATAATGGATTGGACTCTTATGCGGATGAACTCTCAAGAAGATCTCTATCACCCATTGAGAAGTGACGGTCAATCCTCTTGGTGTCTGTATATGCCTTCTGGTGTGCTCTAGCGTGTTCAAGACGTTGTCGAATCAGAACAACTTGTTACTCTAAATCATGAAGATATGTTGGTCCCAGAATAATCCTGTAATCTAGTATGTCCCAAATCAAGGGTGTTCTACAAGGTCAACCATACAAGGCTTGATAGGGAGCCATGCCAATGGAGCTATGATAATTGTTGTTGTAGGAAAATTCAACTAAATGCAAATAATCTTCCCACTTCTTCTACTGGTCCATCACATACATCCTCAACATGTCCTCAAGAACTTGATTACCTCTCTTTGTCTACCCATTTGTCTCTGGATGATATGTTGAACTGAAATTAATCTGTGTACCCAAATCCTCCAAAAATAAGTCTAGAAAACTTATGTGTAGATGGTGTCTCTATCATTGATGATCATCTTTGGGATTCCATGAAATCTAACAATGTCTCCATAAACAATTTGGCAATGGCCTCATGCATTATAGGTAAACTTAGTTGGTGAGAAATGCACAACCTTGGTCAACTTATCCACAAAGGACCATAATGGCATCATGACGATAAGAGGACATAGGGATTCCTACTATGAAATCCATGGAGATCACATCCCATTTCCACTCGGAATGTCATGAGGGTATAAGAGTATGAGAATGCTCGCCTTGACTCTCTAACACTCAAGATAATGTGCTACAAAATCTGCTATGTCCCAACAAAGGCCCGGCCAATAATATAACTCTCTCAAATTAGAATGCATCTTCTTCACTCCTGGATGTGTTTTGTATGGGGATCGATGAGCCTCAGTAAGGATGAAACTACGCAGATCACCTGCCTTAGGTACATAAATGAACATATGGAACTGAAGCAAACCATCAGACTCTAACATGCATCCTAAATATCTACCCTCAAAAGAACCCTAAGAATCCAACATATACCTAGCACCCTCATAAAACCTATCCTCTGGAAGATGCTCAAGTATCCTGCCTCTCAAATCTGACTGCAGTGTCAATGAAGCAAGCACATGTCATCACCTACTAAGTGCATCTACAACAAAATTTTCCTTTCCTTTGATATACTATACCTCCATGTCATACTCACATAGGAATTCCATCCAATGTCGTTCAAGAGTGTTGAGGTTTGGCTGAGAGAAGATATGTTGTAAGCTATAATGATCTATCCTCAAGATGAAAGGTCTACCCAAAAGGAAATGTTTCCAATGCACAAGTGCATGAAAACTACTGCAAGCTCCAATTCTTGAGTGGGATAGTTAAGCTCGTAGTCTTTGAGATTATGTGACTCAAATTAAATCACACGATGCTCTTGTATGAGAACTGTTTGACGCTCCTATATGATAAGCGCTCCCAAACCCTCTAGTGATGCACTTAGTGCAAACAAAAAAATCCTCTGTCGGGTCCTGGCTGCTAAGATAGGTACCATGGTTAGCCTTTCCTTAAGCAATGCTCACACTTTTCTAACAAATCAAACTTCTTCCCTTTCCTCTAAAGGGAAGTGATAGGGATGAGCAATCCTAGAAAATTCCCATATAAACTGTGGTAATACCCCCGTTAAACCCATGAAGCTCCTCACCTCAGTGACTGATGTGGGTGCTAGCCAATCCATGATAACCTGAATCTTAGAGGGATCTATAGAGATACCCTTTCCTAAAATAATGTGCCCCAAGTATTGAATCACTGTCTGAAAGAAGATACATTTTTCCAAGTTCCCAAACAACTTCTACTCTCTCAAAATCTAAGCACCTGTCTCAAATGTTCCCGTGTTCCTCCTCGGAATGAGAATATATCAAAATATCATCAAGGAACACTATGAGAAAGTGATCAAGGAATCTCCTGAACACTCCATTCATGAGGCACATGAAGACGGCTGGGTCATTGGTCAAACCAAAGGGGACAACAGTGAACTCATAATGCCTATAACGTGTGCAAAAGTTATCTTATGAATATCTACATCTGATATGTGCAACTGATGATACCCTAACTTGAGATCAATTTTTGAGAACACTCTAGCTCCCTGCATATAATTAAACTAGTCATCAATCCTAGGGAGTTGATAATGGTTCTTTATTGTGACCTTATTGAGCTGTTTGAAGTCTACACAAATCCTGAGAGAACCATCCTTCTTCTTCACAAATATAATTGGCACTCCCCAAGGAGATACACTAGGTCAAATGAGACCCTTCTCTAACAACTCCTCTAACTTAATCTTAAGCTCATGAAGATCTTAAGTCGTCATCCGATAGGGTGCCCTAGAAATTGGTACAGATCCAGGCACTAAGTCAATGGTGAAATCCATCTTCCTACTAGGGGGTAAACCCGGAATATCTCTTGAAACACATCTACATACTCCTCAAAACTGCATGATCATCAAGGGGTGAATGCCCAAAAGTATTTTCAGAAAAATCACCGATAGTGATAGAAAACAAATGGCAACCCTTACGCATACTCCGCTTTGAGTTGCTTAGCCAAGATCATATGCAAGGAAATAGGTCTCTGCAACCCTGAAATCACAATTGCACTACCAAGATCATCTCGACACTTGATGACCTTCTTTCTACAATCCACCTTGGCTCAATGAGCCTCAAGCCAATCCATTCCCAACACTACCTGATAGGATCCTAAAGGAATAACTCAGAGGTCAAGTGTAGTTGAGAATAATCTCAAATCAAGTACACAACTCTCCATATATGAGTCCACGGTAAGTTTAGCCCCAAAGGCCAACTCAACCTGCCAACTATCTAGTTGCCTAGCCACCACTAGCCCACACTGGTCCACTATAGAAGGAGATATAAAAGAATCTGAAGCACCTGAATCAAAAAGTACTGAGATAGAAATACCCCTGATAGTACCTATCATCTCAATGATTGTGGCTTGATGCTCAGCCTGGCGGTTATCAACCGCTACATATACATGATGGGCACGTCCCACGTCACCCACCATCTACTCGGATCTAGGAGCTCTCTGCATATCTGTAGTAGTGGGCTTGTGTAGACACATATACACATAATGGTCTAGATCCCCACAAATAAAACATCCTCCTGTACCCCTCTGAGATGGGGTCCCTCATGTACTCTAGTGAATTGAACCTGTTTGTCCAACCCTAGCAGACTACTATGAGGGGGCTGACTGTGAGTGATGAGTACCCAGCCTCTTGTCCCTAGATCTACCAAAACCACCTCTAGATCTTCCTCGATGAAAGCTCTGAGTCTACCTACCCCTCTGATGTTGATGTTCCTGATGCTGTGTCTACTGCGGTGGGTGTGGTGGAGCTCTCGATGTTCTTTGCTGGAGAAGACCAAAACCCTCCTCTAGGGGGTAGTGCTGCACCCTATGCCCTCTAACTCTAAAAGGCCTGTATCCTATCCTGGAACTTGCTCTTGTTTTTATCTCGATGTTCCCGCCTTAGTCCTATTCTCCTCGCCTAAGTGGGCCTTCTCAAGCGTGGGAGGAGATAACATCCTAACATTTCTGCTATATCTACATTTAGGCCCCGAATGAACCTGTTTACCTATAATTTCTCATCTTGCAGGTAGTCTACATACTGTAAGAGATCCAAGAACCTGCTCTCATACTATACCACTATGTCAAAGCCCTATCGTAAGTCATGAAACTCATCGATCCTCTTCTGTACAAAATGCTCTAACATATACTGGCTCTGAACCGCTCCTCGAACAACTCCTAGGTCACTGTATCTCGAGTCAAATGGAGCTTCCACTCCTCATTCCTCCACCAAATGCCTATTGCGTCTCAAAGGAGGTGTATGGCGAACCTGGCTTTGACATTGCTCTCATGAGAGTGCAAGCCAAAGTAGCTATCCAAGCTAAGGAGCTAGGACTCTGTCCCAAAGCTATCTATTGAACCAAGAAAAGTAGTTGGGTGATGTGGTCTAACAGTGAAAGAAGTCACCTACCTCCAAATGGTCCCTTGATACTATGTGATCAGCTACGATGAAACGAGGCCATCCTCTCACCTAGGATGGAAGGGTTGTGTGACCTCTCTCATCTCGGGGTATCGTTCTCAGGTGGTTGTGAATGTGCATCCTCACCAATCAACTCCTCATCTCCCAACTGAATGTCCTCCTCTCGTGGCTCCTGCGGTGGTAGAAGGTGCTCCTACACGACGCCTATCAGCTACTACAGGGTATCTAATATATGAGGCCCAAAATCGGGGCCCATCGGCTCTTGCATAGGTGCACTACATCTCGAGCCTCTAGCCGATCATCCCCTCTTGGGTTCCATCTTGAACCCAAGGTAAAAAAAAAAATGTAAACAAGAATAGTTTATAAACTTCTTTAAAGTTGTGGATGTGTTCTTAATTATTATATATATATATATATATATTTTTTTAAAGGTTGTGGATAACAAAAGTAATGCCTAGAAACGGGACACAGTAAACATGCCCCAAGTGCGACTATAATTTTGTGATATATATTAAAAAATAAAAAAATAAAAATGATTAATTAAATTTAGTCCCTTTTGAAACCATATCTCGTTAATAATTTAACTTATACCGCTTTAGTTTTCTCAGCCTTAATAAAAGCCCAAAACAAATTAATTGTTTATTTTATTGAGCTTACTATGGTCTCTAAAATAAATACACACCTCCTTTTAAATTTATTTGTTTGGCCCTTTTTGGATTATTAATTTGCCCACACAAACCTCTTTAATGAAATTCTCATTTCCATTTTATTCCCATTATATTTCCTATGACTTAAAGTGCGTAGGGTTTATTGTGAGCCCTAGGATTAAACAAATCAAGGCCCTAGATCTGAATCTTACCCTAAAGTTGCCCTAATCATCTTTATGTTGTTTTCTTTTCTTTTCATTTGATTTTCCTTTTGTTTTTCAGTTTGTTTCTTGTGTAGGTTTGGGAGAGGCCATGAATGGCCATGAAGAAATTATGAGTTTCTCTTGTATTATTTTTTATTTTCTCTCACTTGTTTTTAATCTTACAAGTTATGGTGGGAGAAGACTTCTCACGATTGTTCCATCCTTGCATTGTTTTTTTAAAGGAAAAATGTTTGGGCTGCAGCTTTTTTTTAAATGGCTGCAATTTTTTTTTGTGTGTGTGTAGTGGAGGTGTGTTGGAGAGTGGCATGGGTGAGGAGGTTTGGAGGACGGTGGGCACGGGCGGCCGTGTGGGGGAACAAAGTCCATGCAGAGGTAGAGGGGGTGGGATAGTGGGGTTCGGTGGCCACATGGGGGAGGGTTGGTGGCAGCACACAACGACATTGTTATGCATAGACGAGAGGAGGAAGGGTGGGCGGTGGCGGTGGCGGCCGGGGCGGTGGGGCGGCGGCAGGGCAAAGAGGTAGGGTGCGTGGGGAGGGGTTTGTGCATAAGTGGGAGACAACGTGGGGGTAGCGTGGAGGGGTCCACAAGGTGGCGTGGATAGTGTGGAGGGCAGTAAAGTTGGGTGCACAAGGAGTTGGGGAGGGGTTCGGCCCTCCCCAACCCAATTTTTTATTTAAAAAAAAAAAATTAATACGTTTTTAAAACTACAATTTAATTTAATTTATTATTATTATTTTTATATAAGAAACATATATATATATATATATTATTTAATATAAAATATATATATAAAATAATATATATATATATATATATATATATATATATATATATAATATATATATTATATAATATATATAATATTTGTTTGTTTTAACACTCGAAACTAAATCAATATTATAGACTATACCTTAAAGGATAATTTTGTATTTTTTTTTTTTTTTTTTTAAATATTCTAAGAAAAATATTGTCATAAATTAAAAATATATATATAACTTGATTTCATTTCTTTGTTTAATATTTCCAAACTTGTAAGACAAAAACTATTATAAAAAATGATAATATAACCATTTAAAATAAATCCTAAAACTCCATGAACACTAGCTTTCCTTCAAATGAAATAACTAAATAGTATTTCAAATTTCTACAACATTTATTACTTTTCTTTTGTAACAAAACAATAAAAATAAAATAAAACAAAAATTACCCAAAGAGTCCGTGTGTTTGAACCATGGCTCTAATACCAAAATGTAATGCCATATTTTTTTTACTTTTAAAAGTAAGCACAACTAAATATTTCAGATTTAATGTATATTGCATAACTATATTTTGTAGATTTATAAACAAACAAAACCTTCCAATGAAGACATGTAAAATAAAAGAGCTCATGATTTCAATATTGTAATCTTTCCTTTCTCTTTTTTTTTTTATTACAAGATTCTTGCAATAATGAAGAGAAAACTTCTTTAGCAAATGACTTAAGTTTACAAGTAACATCAAATACAAAATAGGTATTTACAAGAGCATAAAATTTCACAATCCACATGTATTTACAAAGTGAAAGTAATTCCCTCAAAATATGAGGATGACTAAGAGGACCAAGATGGAAAAGTGGCTCCAACTATCTCCAAACTTGAGTGTTCTTCCAAGGATAATGAAATAAGAGACAAGGCTTGTTTGTCACCCAACAAATAGGCATCATCACATGCCTTTCCATGGTAGAAAGCCATGCTAGCCTCCCCCAAGCCCATGGGAGAGAGGAAAAACTTCCACAATGTGCACAAGTATAATGGGGATAAAACAAAACAAGAAATACATAGGACCATTTAATACACTTAGACAAACTACACATGGTAAAACAACAACATGAGGAGAACAAGGTCAACCTCACAAAGGGGGAAGAGAAGAAATAGGATGCCCAAATCAAAGGTGTCCAACCATAGGAGCACCTACAAAAGCATGTTTACAAAAATCCTTATTCCTCCTAATCATTCATCCTCCTTATTCCTCCTTTATGTCATAGAAATCCTTCTTGGGAGGATTTTCAAACCCACAAGGGTTTCCTCACCAAGAATGGGGAAAGGTTCAATCCATATGAACCTTTCTCCCACCTCAAATCATATGACGGGGATGAGAAGGGACCTTCATGGCTTGACCAACCACCATGAGGTTTGAGAGGGAAATCCCTCTCTCTTCCCCTACATTCTCCAAAAACTATCAATCCAAATGATGGTGGAGAAAAAATAAAAGAAAACAAAAAAGTACAAAATAAACAAACTACATTCACCATATAACTTTACAACACATCATTTCACACAATTTATTTTGTTGACCAATGCATAGTTAACAAGATAAGCACAACTAGAAAATAAAAAGATTAAGAATCCTACCTCTACAATGCTTTCCAAGACTCTAAGCTTTTCCCTTTGTCCAAGAAAACCTCCAAGCTCCCAAAATTCTCCAAGTTATCCCAAAAAAATGAGCCAAGAAGACCCCTTCCTTCCACATGAGGAAGAATAAGAAGAGGAACCCAAAAGTTTCCTCACCAATGGGAAAGTGACAAGTGTCACCCCCTCTCCTCTCAAGAGTCAAAGATTCCAAAACCAAATAAGTAAAAGTAAACTCACCTTTTAGCCCTTATCACCCAAAATACTAAAAATAAAAATACTAAAAGGGAAGGGAAAATCCCTCCAAACCTTGGAAATGATCCCCCCTACCTATTAGGTAGGGTCCAAGGGCCCATTTTCATGCTAAGGGAACTCCCAAACTCAAAAGGGGTCCCTAAAAATGCCTAAAATAACCAAATTTTAGGTTTGGTATGCTTGGGCACAAGGGTAAAGGGTGTGGGGTCCACCCAAGGTTCACATGTGGTCCCCAATCCCTTCTACCAACACACACACACACTTACCCAAAACCATCACTTAAATTAAGATGAGATCATTAAACCCCTAAACTAGTTTACTTAATAAAACACACCCTAAACATAATTAATTTTACAAGAGATAAATTAATTATAATTGAGGGTTCACCCATGGTGCCCAAATAAATACACCTATTCTAAGGCCTCAAACATTTAGCATGGTTAGGACTCAGCCCGTGGGCCGCTCGTGCACAATTACGTAGCTACCCTAAAACCCATGCTCTCCTATACCTATCACCTACACACTTATTGCACACATTAACCGCATCTATCCAATATAATAAACATCATCTACACATCACAATTTAATCAAACTTATAATGTCCTAACATCATTATACAATTGATAGTGCAATGCATATAATTATACACATAGTTCTCCATGAATCATCCACAAATAAAATCACAATGACATACACTTAGGCTAGCATGAGATTACCATTATTAAATCCAGAAAACTATATCATTAATCAAATTTAGCATAGGAAATCAACATCTAACCAATAAATCTCACTATCATGTACCCCTATTAGTGTCATCAATATCACAAGAAATATATCAATATCTGAATCTAGCCTAATTGGCACTATGCATCCAAAATACCATAATGTCCATGAGGATAAGATAACATAGTAAAATGTGTAAATCTATCGAGTCTCAATCAAAACATGTCTATGCATAAAGGAACCAACAGATAACTAGGAGCTATAAAAAACGTGGGCACTACATGATGAGTTTACCCTTCCTCCTCCTCGGGTATTTTATGGTCTTTGTTGAGGATTTTAAAAATGATAAAATTGACTCCAAAATCCACCATGGTTTGATCATTATTCTCTTCCAAAAAGGGAAACTAATCATCCCTCCTTCCCCAAACCTACCGACTCGGATGAGGAAACTTTGGAAAGAAAACTACAAAGAAAGAAGAAAAAAAAGGGTGAAAGATAATAGAGATAATGTAGTTGTGGAAGTCCTTTCTGAAATGATGTGTGGTGAGTCTTTGAATGGGAAGAAGATTGAAGCCAATGCTAGTGGGGTTTCCAGTAATGAATCTAAAATTTCTAACCTAGAGATGCCAGTGAGTTTGCTTCTTAACATCAATAAGCATTTGATTGAATACATGAGAGAGTGGCATATGAAGGAAGCCCTTCAGGATAAGTGGATTAATGTCATTAAATCATACCTTGTTATGTAGGAGAACAAAATCTCCATTCTCCAAGCCCATTTGGTTAATCATTCTTAGAATGGAAGATCCAACATAGTCTTGAGTAGCTTGGATGATGAGATTACCTCGAGAGATGAAAATATAGATGGCTAGGTATAAAGAAAAACCCCAACCAATACAAAAGGTGGTCCTGGAACAAAAATTTCCCAAAAGAGGAAATTTAACGACTATTGGTGGAACACTCTGTTTGGGATATCTATCTCTCATTGTTTGGTTGTGTATTTTTTGTTTGTTACTCTTATAGTCCATGTTTATTTTCTATAGTTGTGATATTTATAATTTTTTTAAAAAAATTGGTTTTATAAGAGGCTTATAGGACTTTCCCTTTGTTGGGATCTTGGTTAGATCAAGATAGTTTTTCCTATTTTGAGTCCTTGTCCATTTTTGGGTTGACCTCTCACCCAATTTTTTTCTTGATATATATGTACTATGGGTTTTTGGATCCCCCAAAACAAAATAGTTATCTAATTTAAAAAAGGAATATAGTTGATGTTTTGAAGTGTGGTGTTTATCTCTTCCCTCTCTAGCATTGTTTTATCTCCATTTTCCCTCTTTCAGAAGTATCTTTTTCCTTATTTTGGTGTTATCACCTCTTGTAGTGTTGGATTTCAATTTATGCAACTCCTTCTAACCTTGGTCCCTTGGAAAGTTATTTTAGGATTATATAATTACATTCCCAACATTAGAAGTATTTTTAGTAGAAGGAATAAGATGAGGAACCATCCTTCTCTAGAGGTTAGTCTCGAGTTCAACTCCAACAACTTGGATATAGTCCCATGTTTCCTCAAAGACATAAATTCCTTTTGTTTAGGATGGGTGCAATTTTGAGCTCCAATAGTACCTTGAAGGTTTTAGCAAAATGAGAGAGATTTTTTTAGAAAGAAGATAAAACGGTGAAAGAATTAAGCTATAGATTTAGAAAATGTAACTAGAAAATTGTAAAAACAAATGATAGACAAACAACACATTGGATGGTTTAATTCAACACTTATACCTTACATTATAGAATCATTGGATGTAAAACCATTCCAAACCCTCTCATATGCAATAATAATGTGCATTAGGTTAGAATATTAAACTTTGTGAAGAGAAGGAGAAAATTTTATTAAATCGAATCGGAAAGGGTGTAACTAGAGTTAGCTAAACTAAAACTCTAACATGAGATTAAGAGAAAAGAGGATCTCAAAAATAGCTCACCACCAAGAAAAAACATCAGGCCAAAATTTTTGTGTACAATTTGTTACATAGAAGGACATAGTAAAACCAACTAACTCTATTTAGAGAGAGCAAAAAGAGTTGCGGTTGTCATACAACATTCATTAGAAAAAGCTTCCTCCATTACCATATCTACAAAAGAAAGAACTTGGTGTGGCATTTACAGATTATGGGATCAACATACTTAAGGTAATTTCCCTTTATTAGAATTATCTCACCCTACCAACCAATTGATGTATTGCACAAATTTTGGATCTTATAATCATTACCACCATACATGCCCTTCAATTGATGCACTTCAAGATTTAAATGAGTATATTACCCGCAAGGCCACAACAGCTAGGTAGAGCACATGACCTACACTCTCACCTCAACAACAACAAAATAAACCCATAATTACACTCACTCATACCTCACATCCAACAATTAGTGCTCCACAATATCAAAACTATCAAGGGGGACAACCTCACTTTGGAAGTGGTTACCAAGGCAATAACTATAACCCCAACTATCAAGGATATAATGGTAGTGGATAGCATAGAGGATATTGGGGAGGATAAAGATGTGGATATAACAATTATCATGGTGTAAGAGGATATCAATGGTATCAAGGTTACCAAGGAAGGGATAAAAAAATAATATAGGGTCCTTACCAAGATAGAAGACGTATTCATTATTATAAATGTGGGTAAGATGGAAATTTAGCCGTAAATCATATAGATCCCGACCCTTATGGATTCTATTATGAAAGAGGTCTTGACTCATTTAGTTGTCCCAAAGCTACCCAATTTTATCAAAATGGAGTTATAAATACTGAAGCATTAGGAAGGGATGCTCAGAACAATGTCCAACACCTTACTAAGATACCATGGGATGAGGAGGAAAAAAGATAAGATAAGGAAAAAGTATCTAGATCAACAATTAACGCATAAAAGGAAAATAAAAAGGAAGAGGCCAAATACTTGAAAAAAATATATGAAACCAAATAAGGATCACGAAGAACCAAAATATAGAGTTGCAATAACAACTAGAAGTGCAGCTAGAAAAGAACATACACCAGGGAAAAATAAGATTATCAGGCTACCCACTAAGGAATATTCCTCTAGTAGTGAAGAGTGGGACTTTAAGGAAATTAGATCAGACCTTCATGATAAAGAAGTAGAGAAAATAAAATTAGTTATCAAGAATGTAAAATATCGGAGGAAACTGGAAAAAATTGTTTCGTGGAAGATGAAATCATTTCCATTAAATAATTAGAAAGGTTAACCATCAAACGCATCCTTGTTAATAAGCTAATTTTTTTAAAAATATTGGAATCAATAAGATAATAGTTTTTATGTCTAGAGGATTGAGGTTGGACATAAAAATAAAAAGAGAAATATTTTCAAAACATAACAAACATGGCACAAATCCACCATATATTTGGAAATTGAATTATTCGACACTACTATTACAAAAGTTCTTCTAGATCTCGACATGGATATAAATATGATGTCCAAAACTGCCTGGGGATAAGTTAAAGAGACCTCACTTAGAACCTACTAGATATTACACTAGATTAGCATATGGTTCTAAAAAACACCTATAGGGGTATTGAAGAATCTAGAAGTCAATTTTATGGGAATCAAAAATATTGTAAATTTTGAAGTTTTAGATAACATTGCTTCAAAACCCACATACAATGTCATTATGGCCTTAGAATGGCTCATTGATTACAATTGTACTTTGAATTTAGAATAAGAATAAGTGTGGACACCTAAAATCCGCTTCTAAATTTTTAATGCTAAAGTGGTACTCATTATACTCTATCTCATCATTTCCATTCTAATTAGTTTTTATACTAATTAACTAATTTTTCCTCTATTTTTGTCAATTAACAACACTTTGTTAATTAACTAGCTTCTAGCACATTCCGGATGCCAATTAATGATGCTTCATTAGTTATAATCCTCTTCGAATCAATTAATTAAATATTATTAGTTAATTAATCCTTTTTAACATACATTTAATTAATAAACCCTTTTATTAGCTAAATCTCACTTTCAAATGCTTCCGATCTTATCAAATTCCTCCTAAATCACCTCTAAATAGCCTAGAAAGATAATTTTAGCCTATTAATGAATCCTAATTGATTAATTAAAGCACCCTCAACTCCCATGAGTTGCTAACTCACTAGTTACATAATCTAATCATGGTTAATTATCCTAGAGTTACTTTATCATTTGTCCCACATTCATTGTGATTCAATATTTCCCTAAATAGAAATATATAAAAAGGACCAAGCTCCTACCTTCACACTTTACACCATACTTTTTATAGTATCTCATATAAACATATGATCAAGATCCTTCTCCATTAATTTTACATAGCTACTTTACACTAATTATACCATTGTTGAGTAGTAGAAGAAGATCCAAGCTTGGCCTTGTAGCCATTCTTTGGTGAGATCTTCTCCCTCTCTTTGGAGAACAACAACATAATTTGATTGCTCATATATCTAATTAGGTTCAATTTAATTTAGAAATCATTAACTTAGTAAGAATTTTTATAGATTAGATGAGTAATTTCATGTAATTTTCATTATGCATTCTCATAAGCTATGATCATGATGGTTCTAGTATGAATTTGTAGCTTATATTTAGACTACTTGGTGTTAGTCTAGGTTAAATAGCTTTTCTTAAAGTTTGCGTAGTTCACAAGAAGTCACACTACAAATCGATGGAATTTATTTCCACATACCATTACAAGTAATAATGAGTTCCGCATGGTTTGAATAATTTTGGAATGACACAAAGAAGAATATTTTAATGAATAACAAGGGATCTATGCTTTAAATAGATTTCCTAACATTGGAAGATAATTTGAACCAAATTATGATGGGAAAATTTTGGTAAAAATTAAATCTACGAATAATATTTTTGACAATATCATCGAGGAAAGGGTACATAATTTCTTGGAATCTAGGGAAAGGAATTTAAATTATGCAAGAAGACCACCACCCCACATAATCACCTTAGATGATAAAAGCCTCGACTCCATAGATCCTACTAATGAAATTTTATGGCCCGCATAAGAAACATTTAGAGAAGAAGAAAATTATTATTCCATTTGTGAAGAACATGAAGATAATCCAATCAAAAGAGAAATTAGATTGAATTGTGGTGCATCCCATCAGCCTTTACCAAAATACTTATGATTTGGGGATTTAGAAGGCTATTTGGAACAAATGGTGAGAATATTTCCTAATGAGAAAACAATAATGGAATCTTTAAATGATACTCTGAAAATCAATGTTGTAAGATGGTGGGTGACATAGAAAACCTATATATCTCATTGGAATTATTTGAACACGTCACTAAAAATAAGATACTTATAAAGTGAAGGATAGTATGTAGATATACCTGAGTGTACAGGTGAAGGATATCCACATAAACACATCCAAACATGTGAAAGACATTGGCAAATATGTAGAAAAAATTATCCTCTAGTATGGACTCAATTATTTGTATGGACATTAGGACCCATACCTAGATCATGGTATATGCATCAAGAGACAAGAAAGGAAACAATAAATTTGGATAAAATTTATAAATATTTTTACCATACATTTAACTTCACGGATGCAATCTCAATATTATTCAGAACTATAAAAGATAAGGAAATTTTTATTCTTAACTCTTGGAGAGACTACAAACCGATTTTCACAAAAGAATCTAGAATCTCAAGAACCCCAAAAGAAAGAACAACCAAATAAAATTCTAGAGATGGCTTACTATTTTGTAGTAGAAAAACAAGAAAGAGAAGAAAAAATTAAAAATTTAAAATACAAAACAATAGAAGGAGAAAGAGAAGTATTGGAGACCAAATTAGAAGAGGACAAATACTACTATCAACCTCAAAAATTAAGGGAAAAAAATATTGGAATAAATGGGGAAGAATTTTTTCCTAAGATTAGAGATTATTGGTCAGAGGAAGAAGTGGACAAAGTAGTAGAACTTCTCCAAGAATTTCAGGATATATTCCCTAAATATTTTAAGAATTTTGGTGTATAAAAGAAGAAGTTGGAAATATGAAAATTCAAATCAAGGAAGGGGTTTAAAAACCATTAAATAAGATACCCTAAAGATCAAACCCTAATCTAAAGGTCAAAGTGAAAACAAAAATAGACATAATGTTGAACACGGACATCATCCAACCTATAGAAGACTCGAATAGGTAATCCCTATTGGCGTATCGGTGTTTAACTATCATTATCACAATGTTGTCCTTGATATTTCTTATCTCTCCTTGGTACTCTTTTTCACAAGGTTGATCAACCTCCTCTATATACTTAAACACCTTGTTTGTGTTCATTCTCCATACTTTTTGGTTTCATAAAAACCACAATAACGCCTACAATATGTACATGACACACACACACATCCATAAGATATTGAATAGAAGATACATAATATAAGAAACACTTCACATTAAACCTTACTAGCTTCATTGGCCTACTTGACAACTTGTAGCTCTATTCTAGCATCATGAATGAGTTGATTCCTATTCTTATGTAGATGGAGCAATTCAAACCACTTATATCATAACATTTCATAGTGCTATACAACATGCATTCAGGACATTCGAGGATTATATGCACAAAATGTAGATTTTATTCATTGATACAATCCAATTAGGGTTCATGAGGAGCCAATAATATGTACTGTGATGTGATGGACTTTCATAACCTAAATTATCTTTCAAAAATATGATACTACTTATAAAACAACTACTACTAAACCTATTTAACCTTGACAATCCTTAAATCATTATAAAACTTCACTGTGACTGGCTGGTAATTACAACTGTGCATGATAGGGGTCTAGTGGAAAGGGTGCCTACCCATTGAATTGTGCTCTAAAAATTGGGGGATGTTAGGTTACCTTAAGAGCATCAATATTTTCAAAAAAATAAGAAATATGATTGTGCCAATTAAAAGATCTATCGTTCCCCGAGTTATAGGAATAAAAGGCAAAATCGAAGCACGAGAGGACGTATTATGATGTTTCAAAGCCTAAGAAAAATTGCATGGTCTTATGATAGTCTAATCAACATTTTCCATGCTTTACAATAGATTCATCGATGTGAAATATGTGACAAATCAAGGTCTTGTCTCTCATCCTGTAAAAAAATTCACCATAATTGTATATAAAAATAGTGCATTACGTGCTTAGAACTTGTAAAACAATTATTGTTAAACTAAAAACTTATTTAATTACCTATAATCATGCTAGTTGTAATCTCTAGATTGAGGATATTAATCAATTAAGCCAATTTTCAAATTTTCCATGCTTAAAACACCTTCTCTAGTATCTCTCAATTGTATCCTACAATAGTTTAACTACCACTAAACTTATAAATCAGTTCAAACTCCATTTATTCTATGGAACTAACTTGGATCCATGTGAGACTTGGATTTCCAAGTTAATTTTTCCACAATTTTGGGCTTACACCACAATAGCCCTTATTTAGGATTTACAACACACACAAAAGTTTGAAAATTCAAAAATAAGAATGTAGGGAATTGACATTTCAACCCCTTATACTATCCTAGACTCAACAAAAACATGAAACAACCATGAAAAATGTTATGAAAACCTCATGATGATCCTGTTGTTGGGGTGTGGAGCCTATTTTTTGGTCTTCTTGAATCAGTGTTGAAGTGCTAGAGCTCGAACAGTTAAGTTTGGAGACTCCAGGAACTTTCTATAGTCATCTGTTGTGACGTTGTTGCGACGTTGTTGTTAACATGTTGTTAACTGGCTGTCAATGTCGGGACTATTTTTCTAGCCATGGGAAGTTGAAAGATTGTGACTTTCAATCTTCTAGGGTCAGCTTTATGGCTTCTTAGAAGGATTGTAATCCTATAAATAGAGGTGTTAGGGTATCTTAAAGATATCTTGAGTGTTCAAGAGGTCTTGAGTCTTAGAGATCAAGAGGTGATCAAGAGTGATCAAGGTTATGCAATTGGGTGTCAATTGTGGTTTAGATGTGGTTTAGCATCTTTGGAATTTTGTTGTGAGTTCATAACTGAGAGAAGACTATGAGATTTGTTTTACTCTTGTTGATAATAAAATATGAGCAATTTCTTGGTGGATGTAGCCCACATTGGGTGAACCATATTAAATCTTATCTTGTCTTCTTTTGTGCATTATTCATTTATGTTGTTATATTTCTACAAGTATAATTTTATTATATAGTTTCCTACTACTGTGATTTGAGGAATTGTTTCTGCATATTTGTTCTCTAATTCCTAACAATTGGTATCAAAGATTTGGTGGTTTTTTCTGAAGTTGTAAATCATAGGGAATGTTTAGCTTGAGTGGGAGCTATGGTAGATGAGGTCAGATCGAGGGTTGAGAATTTTAATGGGTAGAAATTTGGTTTGTGGAAGATGAAAATGGAGGATTACTTATATCAGAAGGACCTCCATGTTCCTTTGGCTGGAAAAGCAAAGAAACCTACAGCCATGTCGAGATGAGGATTAGGAGTTCTTTGGATAGAAAGGCAATCGGGGCAATTCGTTTATGTCTTGCATCTTCGGTTTCTTTCAACATATTGTAGGAGAAGACCACGGAAGGTCTCATGAGTGCATTGGGGAACTTATATGAAAAACCCTTACCTCTAATAAAATATTTTTGATGAAAAAGTTATTTAATATGAAGATGTCTAAGAATGGTTCATTGCTTATCATTTGAATGAATTTAATACAATTTTGAGTATGTTAAACTTAGTAAAAATTGAATTTGATGATGAGGTCAGGGATTTTATAATTTTGTGCTCCTTGCCAGATAGCTGGGACAGTTTGGTTATGGTGTAAGTAATTCGAGTCTCTAATAACTCAAAGCTGAAGTTTGAGGATTCAATAGGTGTGATCTTAAGCGAGAAATGCGAAGGAAGAGCACCGGAGATTCTTGTACTTCTGAAAATTATTTGTGCAGTGGAGAGCGAGAGGAGACAAAAGAACGAGAGGAAGGTAACAATGGGAAGTTGAATGATTGATCATGGAAGGTCAAAGTCCAAGAGTAATTTAGAATGTTGGCACTTTGGGAAGGATTGTCATGCTAAGAAAGATTTTTGGGCTCTTTGGGATAAGAAGAACAATAAGGAGGAAACTAAAGAGGTAAATGTGGCAACACATGATGTTTGTCAAAATGCCTTAATTATTTCTTTAGATAATATTGTTGAATCTTGGGTGGTAGATTTAGGGGCTTCTTTCCATGCTACACCACATAGACATTACTTTACTGATTTTGTTCAAGGTGATTTTGGACATGTATATCTTGGTGATGATGAACCATGCAACATAGTAGGGAAAGGTTGTGTTTGGGTGAAAATGTAGAATGGGAACACATGGCTACTTAAGGACATTAGGCATGTGCCTAAGTTGAGGTGGAACTTGATGTCAGTAGAATAGGCTGGGCAGTGATGGCTGTATGGTTAATTTTATTGTGGATTCTTGTAAGGTTACCAAGGGAGCTCTTGTGGTTGCGAGGTAAGAAAAATGTTACTTTTATTTAAACGGTGGTGCTTATTATTACAATTTAGTTGCTGCAGTTGGAGATGCAACTTTGTGGCACCAGAGACTTGGTCATATGAGTCATAAGGGCATGCAAATTATAAAGGACAGGCTGTCTAGATTAAAGGAGTTAGATTTGGACTTTTGTGAGGACTGTGTTTATGAGAAATAGAAGCGGTGAGATTCCTCAAGGTTGGACCTACCAAGAAGGAGGGTAAGTTGGAGTTAGTTCATATAGATGTATGGGGCTAGCTAAGGTAAAATCTATTGGTGGTTCATGTTATTATGTCACTTTCATTGATGATGTAACTAGAAAAGTTTGGGTATATTGCATTAGAAAGAAATATGATGTGTTTGAAACTTTCAAAAGATGGAAAGCCTTGGTTGAGAATGAAACAGGTCTCAAGCTGAAATGTCTTAGGTCGGATAATGGAGGGGAATATTGCAGCAATGAATTTATTGATTATTGTTTAGTAAATGGGATCCACAGGCAAAGAATGGTTCCAAATACTCCATAGGAAAATGGAGTGTTAGAGAGAATGAACAAGACAATCATGGAGCGTGCTAGGTGCATGAGGTTACATACGGGGCTGCCACTCATGTTTTGGGTGGAAGCGGTAGGAACATTGTTTATCCCGATTAACGAGAGGACCCTTTATGGCCTTAGATGGAGGTATACATGAGGAGGCTTGGTCTGGTAAGAAAATTGATTACTCATTTCTTAGAGTATTTGGATGTGAGGTATTTTTCACATTGATAAAGATGATAGGACCAAGTTAGAGGCTAAGTTTGATAAATGCCCCTTTGTTGGATATGGTGAATATGCTTTTGGTTTTCGTGTTTGGAGTCTTAAAGACAAGAAAATATTTCAGTCCAGAGATATTGTCTTTAATGAAAAAATTCATGTATAAAGATTAGTTGCAGGAACAAAAAGAGGAATCAAAGAAATAATACACAGTGTTAGAGGACATTGCGGACAACAAGGTGTCCAAGGGGCTGGTTTAGGTACAACATGTTCCAACATAGCTAGTTCAAGTACCTACTCATTAGGAACCCCAAACTCTTGAGGTGAGAAGGTCTTCTAGGGTGAGGTGAGAAGGTCTTCTAATTATTTATTGCTCACTGACAGTGGAGAGCCAGAGTGCTTTGAGGAAGTAGTGTAGGTGGATGCCAGGAAGAAGTGGGAGTAGGCCATGGATGAAGAGCATAGATCTCTTATGGAAAACCAGACTTGGGATCTGGTGGAGCTACCTGAGGGAAAGAGAGCATTGCAGAACAAGTGGGTGTATAGAATCAAAGAGGAAGATGGAGGAAAGAAATGATACAGGCCGGTTGGTGGTCAAAGGATTTGCACAGAAGAAAGGTATAGACTTTGATGAAATTTTTTCTCCGATTGTTAAAATGACTTCTATTAGGATTGTTCTTGGTTTAGTTGCAGTAGAAGACCTACACTTAGAATAGTTAGATGTGAAGACTGCATTCCTTCATGGTGAGTTGGAGGAGGAATTGTACATGCAATAGACATAGGGTTATGAGGTCAAAGGGAAGGAGATGTTAGTGTGAAAATTGAAGAAGAGATTGTATGGCCTGAAACAAGCTCCACGGCAGTGGTACATGAAGTTTGACAGTTTTATGCAGGAGCAGGGTTACTCCAGGTGTCACTCAGACCATTGCATGTACATCAAGAAGTTTCTTGATGGTAGTTATATTATTCTATGCGTATGTAGATGATATGATTGTTGCAGGGAAGAACATGCAGGAAATAAAGGTACTCAAGAAGTAGCTAGGTGACTCCTTTGCTATGAAGGATTTGGGGGTAGAAAAACAAATCCTTGGTATGAGAATAACTTCGAAACAGGAAGGAGAGGAAGCTGGTATTATCTCAAGAAGAGTACATAAAGAAGGTCTTGGAGAGGTTTAGTATGCAGGATGTTAAACCGGTTGGTACTCCTTTGGCAAGTCACTTTAAATTATCAAAGGAGCAGATTCCCAAGACTAAGGAGGACCAGAATCTAGATGTCCAGTGCTTGTTAGTGCAAAATCATAGCACCCCCTGGATGCACATCAGGCTTCTAGGTTGATGTTTCAGGCATCCAGTGTGATTGCACAACATGGAAACCTCTCTCCAAGCGTGGGACTTGTGAAACAGAGAGAGAATCTCCAGGAGAAGGCTGGTTCCTACTCCTAAACTACACCTGCACAAGCTATTCCGGTGCGGGAAAGCTAATCTAATCCTAATCTAACCATGCGAGGAGACAGAGAGAGAGAGAGAGAAGGAAAAAACAGGTAAAATCCTAAACTAAAGCGGTGATACACCGAGAGAAGGAGGATGTTGAACATCTATCAAAAGCTGCCATGGGACAAAGAGAGGTGAGCAATGGGAAGGATGGACGAGATGCATCACGGAGCCTAAGGATAGATTTTACATAGAAAATGTCGCAAAAATCCATGAACACAGCTCGAAACCTGCAATGAACATTTAGACATGCACTGAGATACCCTGAAAAGAAGAGAGGTAAGGAGAGAACAAGCAAAAACGAGAGAGGATGGACGGATGCATCACGAGAACACGTTTTGTTGCTCCAGTTTGCACAGAACATCATTCCATTAGTAAAAGGAAAAAAATTCCATTACGAGCGGGGAGGAGGCTCGAGCTCCATTTTCAACCCTAGAGAAGAAAAGAATGGAGGGCCGAGCCAAAGAATGAACAACCTCCTTTTTTTTGAGCCAAATCGGCTTTTTACATTACATGGGTCGAGCCCGGGGGACGAAAAACGTGGGAAAATGTGTAAGCCCATTCCTCATTAAATTCCAATGCATTAAAATGGAATAGGATACCTTACCAACCCATACCCTGCCATCTTTGACCGATTTGGAGGAGAATCGACCCATTACGCATTAATTTGGCGCTGAAATGTCACTTAAGGCATGCACACGCGTCGAGCTGTTTCTTGATTTTCTCTCTTTATACTACACCAAAACTCGAGAATGATCCCAGAATCATGTAGAGCATCTCAACAGCTTTCCGTTGATATAAAGAGCATTGAAATCGAGCTCTGGATAAAAGATATGGCGATCTAAAGATTTAGGGCACGGAACAGATCAAAATGAATTTTAAAATGTTTTCCAGCTCTTCGCCATCACGGGCGACACGTGGCACATGCTGATTGGATGAGCAATTCTCTCTCCTCCATCTTTCGCGGGCTTTCCTTTTGAAATTGCTTGTGGGCCCCTTAAACTTGGACACGTGGCGCCATTTCATTGGTTCGGTTCAGCGCTCGATAACTCGCCCCTTTGACCTTTTGACTTTTTCTCCTGTGAGGACACGTGGCAGTTTCTGATTGGTCCTCGGCTCCTTCGCGTACTTCGCCTCCATTTGTCCCGGATGTCCCATTTGATTTTGGGCCCTTTGTGCTCATTTCGGCCGGTTCGGGCATTTCGCGTCCATTTGTCCCAGATGTCCCATTTGATTTTGGACCCTCTGGACTCATTTCGGCCGATTCGGCCGGTTCGGGCATTTTTGGCCCGCTTGTCCCACTTTGCTTCGGACTGACTTGACTCTTTTCGGCCGGTTCGGCTGGTTCACGCCTTTTTGGCCCGATTGTCCCATTTGATTTTGGAATGGCCCTTTTCACCCGATTCGGCCGGTTCGCACCTTTTTGGCCCGATTGTCCCATTTGCGTCCCTCTCAGCAGTTAGCCAATTTTTTCTCGGTCGAACCGGCATTTCGCGCCCGCCGCGTACTTTTGTCCCAGATGTCCCTGTTGCTTTGCGGGCTATTTGTGCTTACTTGGTGAGCTGGCCAGGTTCGAACCTTTTGTCCCAAATGTCCCGATTGCCCCCCCAGGACTAGGACTTAGTCATTTTTATGATTTTTTCCTGGATCAACCTACTTGCCTTCTGCAACCTTTTTCGCATTTTCTCAGAGCTTGCTCTTTTCCTCTCAGACAGGGAACTTAGAAAATATTTGAGGGGACTCTAGCAACATGATTTTTGGCCCCGAATCAATCAATTTTCCTGGGACTTGAATATTCTGATGCATGTTATCAAAATTACCCAGGGGGGGTGAAATTTTGACAACAGTTTGGCGACTCAGCGGGGTCATCTGCCTGCTAGATGAATGATCAGTAGCCTGAAGCATCCATTGGGCATGGAGTCATGAGTTGCAACCTGCAACTGATCTGAACTTTGAAAACCTCCCTCTGAGCCACTTGGAAACCCATTGAACCTGGAGTGTCTTCACCAAGATGCCACTGAAATGAACTGTGCAAGAGCAGAACCAGCAACACCAAAACTATGTACAAAACTGAAAATCATACATGCCCCAAATGGAACATGCAGAGTGTGCACAAGCACTTCTTCTACTGAAAGCAAACCTAGCTACTCTACTCTAACTGGAAGCAAAGGCAAGCTAAACAAACCCTACAACTGGTTGTGAGAAATAGCTTCCTTTCTTCAAAATTGGCAGCCATGCAATTGATTTGGAGCTGATCATGGTTGTTTGGATGGATGGAAAATCAACAAGAAGCTGGTCTTCTATCCAAATCATCAAGGTATCAACTGAAAAATCCAATACCTCTTTTAGTTGCTCTGCATTTGGATTGGAGAGGTATGGCAGCTGATCCTTGGTACTTTGTAGCTCATCCTCATGCTCAGAAGCAAGCATGACTGGTTGTGGCTTCTCCTTTGGCTCCAATGAAGCCAAATACCTGATTGGGCAAGGTCTGATCCGTTTGATATGCCCATAGCTCTGATTTTCAACTCCAAGAATGGAGTCTTCTTGTAGACCCTCTTGAATGGATGGTGTGGAAGAAATGGTGAAATTCTTCTGTCCTTTCTCTTCCTCCAATGAATAACATGGAAGATAAAAATCTTCCAATCTTGATCCCAAAGAGCTGCTGTAAGATGCAGGCTGCTGCAAATGAAAGCTCTCCTTCATGGCAGCAGGCTCTTGTGTTTGGAATGTGGATGATGAAAGAGAAAGGGGTGAAAGCTCAACCGGCTCTTCTCCATCAAACCAGTCCTTCAAATCGGCAGTAAAGCGCCTCATTGCTGTCCTGCTGCTCGTGTTCAACTTCCTCCATGGTGTCCTCTTGATCTGCAACTTGACCACCATGGTTTCCTTCACTTTCCAATATTGAGTTTGAGAGATCAAACTCCTTTTCAGTAATAGAACTTGAGAGAGATGAAGTGGAAAGAAGAACTGAAGGTTCTCCTGTAGCCTGCTTTGTGCTCGAAGCCCTTGGATCTGCACTTTTCTCCTCCATAGCTAGGATGTGCTCCTCTTCTTTTTAGATTTGGAGCAGCTTCTCCTTCCTCTAATGTTTGAAGGAAATCTTGCTCTTGATTGAACTCCTTCTCCAGCATGAAGTTTTCAAGTCAAACTCTTGATTTTGCTGCTCTAGAGGACAAGTTGGGACTGCTGCAGATCTTCTTCTTACTGCTACAACCAAATCAGTCCTAACCACCATTTGTTCAACCTTAGCCTCTTCTATAGGCTTAACCATCAAGGGATATTTGTCATCCCAAATTTGGTAGCCCAAACCTTGAAGTCATCTGTCATTTCTTTTGTTGGGCTCCTCTTCTTGCTTTGTCCTTGATGACTGATTTTTCAATTCCTTCTTCCCCATATGATATTGGGAATGCAAGAGAGAGGAATGGGTTGAAACTCAACCGATTTTACACTTTTTGTGGTGGTGGAGCGGTGAAACCCCTTGTTTCTTTAGAGGAGGGGTATTTACATGTTAGCTCTTGTGGAGGGGATGACTGTTTTTGGAAGGGAAAAGGAAAGAAGAATCGAGATGAGGTGGAAGGCCGAGGGGTGGAGAAATGGATTCAACACTTGGGACAGCGAGATGGAGGGTTTGAAACTTGACACTGCTGAAATGAAACAGATTGGGAAAGAGGAAAAGGAAAGGCATGAGATGGTGTGCTTACCCATTGACAAGGTTGCTGAATACTTCTCTCATACACCTCTATTTCTTCAATCCACTTTGCAAGCAAAGGCAGCGTTGCAATCATGAAGTCAAGCTTCTCCTGAGGGCTGTAATGCCTTGGAAAAGGTCCCACCCATGGACAGGGTGCTCCATAACCGATTCCAAAATCTTTCATCTATGCCTGAGCCCTAGACTGCACTATGTTTACCTCCGTCTTTTGGATTTTCTCCAACAGACCAGCATCTTGCATCTGATTGTCTTCATTATATGCATACTCTTGCTCTTGGAAAGCTCCATAGCCAAAATGACTTTGGCACTGCTGTTCATATGAATATGCATGCTGATCTGGAGGATTTGTAAAACCTGTTGGAGGTGGAATATCTTGTTGTTATTGATATGAAATCCATGATGGAAATGAAGTCATGATTGTACAACTTCAAAGAATGAGGAAGAATGAAAGAGATGGAAAGAAGGATGAATGGAAAATGAATGAAAATGAATGGAAAGGAAGGTGCAACTTCGAGAGATGGTTGTTGACCGGATGGAGTCACCGATGTGTTTACAAGTGCCTCCAAAGGCTGAAATCTTCATAGGAACACATCAACCTACAAAAGATGAAGTGAAAGACCTCTAAGGTCCCACCCGGCATGCCAAAACTGTTAGTGCAAAATCACAAAGCACCCCTGGATGCACATCGGGCTTCTAGGTTGATGTTCGGGCATCCAGGTGTGATTGCACAACATGGAAACCTCTCTGCAGCGTGGGGACTTGTGAAACCGAGAGAGGAATCTCCGAGAGAAGGCTGGTTCCTGCTCCTAAACTACACCTTACAAGCTATTCCGGTGCGGGAAAGCTAATCTAATCCTAATCTAACCGTGCCAAGGAGACAGAGAGAGAGAGAAAGGAAAAAACAGCAAAAGCCTACACTAAAACGGTGATACACCAGAGAAGGAGGATGTTGAACATCTATCAAAACTGCCATGGGACAAAGAGAGGTGAGCAATGGGAAGGATGGACAGATGCATCACAGGCCCAAGGATAGATTTCACACAGAAAATGTCCCAAAACTCCATGAACACAGCTCCAAACCTGCAATGAACATTTAGACATGCACAGATACCTGCAAATGAAGAGAGGCAAGGAGAGAACAAGCAAAAATGAGAGAGGATGGACAGATGCATCACAGAACACGTTTTGTTGCTCCAGAAGTTTGCACAGAACATCATTCCATTAGTAAAAGGAAAAAAATGCCATTACAGAGCAGGGAGGAGGCTCGAACTCCATTTTCAACCCTAGAGAAGAAAAGAAGGGAGGGCCGAGCCGAAAGAATGAACAACCTCTTTTTTTTTTGAGCCAAATCTGGCTTTTACATTGCATGGGTCGAGCCCAGGGGACAGAAAACATGGGAAAACATGTAAGCCCATTCCTCATTGAATGCCAACACATTAAAACAGCATAGGATACCTTACCAACCCATACCCTGCCATCTTTGACCGATTTGGAGGAGAATGCGACCCATTCTGCATTAATTTGGCCGCTGAAATGTCACTTCTGGCCGTGCACACGCGTCAGAGCCGTTTCTCAATTTTCTCTCTTCAGACTGCACCAAAACTCAAGATTGATCCCAGAATCATGCGAGCATCTCAACAGATTTCCGTTGATATAAAGAACGTGGAAATCCAAGCTCTGGATCAAAAGATATGGTGATCTGAAGATTTAGGGCACGGAACAGATCAAAACGAATTTTAAAATGTTTTCCCGCTCTTCGCCATCTGGATGACACATGGCATGTGCTGATTGGACGAGCAATTCTCTCTCCTCTACCTTTCACGGGATTTCCTTTTGAAATTGCTTGTGGGCCCCTAAAACTTGGACACGTGGCGCCATTTCATTGGTTTGGTTCAGCGCTCGATAACTCACCCCTTTGACCTTTTGACTTTTTATCCTATGAGGACACGTGGCAGTTTCTGATTGGTCCTCGGCTCCTTCGCGTACTTTGCCTCCATTTGTCCCGGATGTCCCATTTGATTTTGGACCCTCTAGGCTCATTTCGGCCGATTCGGCGGTTCGGGCATTTTGGCCCGCTTGTCCCACTTTGCTTCTGGACCCTTGACTCTTTTCGGCCGGTTCGGCGGTTCGCGCCTTTTGGCCCGATTGTCTCATTTGATTTTGGGTGGCCCTTTTTGCCCGGTTAAATGCAGTTCGCACCTTTTTGGCCCGATTGTCCCATTTACGTCCCTCTTAACAGCTTAGCTAATTTTTCTTGGCCGGACCGGCATTTCGCGCCCGCCGCGTACTTTTGTCCCAGATGTCCCTGTTGCTTTGCAGGCTGTTTGTGCTTACTTCGGCCGAGCCGGCCGGTTCGGGCCTTTTTGTCCCAAATGTCCCGACTGCCCCTAGGACTAGGACTTAGTCATTTTTATGATTTTTTCCTGGATCAACCTACTTGCCTTCTGCAACCTTTTTTCACATTTTCTCAGAGCTTGCTCTTTTCCTCTCAGACAGGGAACTTAGAAAATATTTGAGGGGACTCTAGCAACATGATTTTTGGCCCCGAATCAATCAATTTTCCTGGGACTTGAATATTCTGATGCATGTTATCAAAATTACCCGGGGGGGTGAAATTTTGACAACGGTACCATACTCGTCGGCCAGAGTTGGTAGCTTGATGTATGCTATGGTATGCACAAGGCCTAACATTTCCCATGTAGTGGGAGTAGTGAGCGAGTTTATGAGTGATCCCGGTAGAGAAACGAGCAGGGCAATATAGTAGATCCTTCGATGTTGAGAGGGACCATGGGAGTAGCATTGTGCTTTTGTGGATCGAGACACTACATTACGTGCATATGTAGATTTAGACATGGCGGGAGATTTTGTGATGGGGAGGAGCATGACAGTTATTTATTTACGGTTAATGATACAACAGTGAGTTGGATTTCATGGTTACAAAGGTTATGGCTTTGTCAACCACAAAGGCTGAGTATGTTGCTGCCACAGAGGCAAGCAAGGAGATGATTTGGCTACAATAGTTGCTTGATGAGTTAGGTCATAAGTAGGAAGTTGGGAGACTACATAGTGATAGTCAGAGCACTATTCATTTGGCGAAGAACTCCACTTTCCACTCTAGGATGAAGCACATTCAACTGAGATATCATTTCATCAGGACAACTTTGGAAGAAGATAAGTTGAAGTTGGAAAAGATTCATACCAATCAGAATCCTATGGATATGATGACCAAGGTGGTCACAAGGGAGAAGTTGAAGTTGTGTTCAACTTTGATTGGCCTTCATGGTTGATAATGAAGGGTTAAGAACTTTTCTCAATGAAACAATCTCTAAGTGGGAGATTGTTGGGGTGTGGAGCCTATTTTTTGGTCTTCTTGAATCACTGTTGAAGTGCTAGAGCTCGAACAATTAAGTTTGGAGACTCTAGGAACTTTCTACAGTTATCTGCTATGACGTTGTTGTGAAGTTGCTGTTAACATGTTGTTAATTGGCTGTCAACGTCGGGTTTGTTTTTCCAGCCATGGGAATTTGAAAGATCGTGACTTTCAATCTTCTAGGGTCAGCTTTATGGATTCTTAGAAGGATTTTAATCCTATAAATAGAGGTGTTAGGGTATCTTACAGATATCTTGAGTGTTCAAGAGGTCTTGAGTCTTAGAGATCAAGAGGTGATCAAGAGCGATCAAGATTATGCAATTGGGTGTCAATTGTGTTTTAGATGTGGTTTAGCATCTTTGGAATTACATTGTGAGTTCAAAACTAAGAGAAGACTGTGAGATTTGTTTTACTCTTGTTGATAATAAACTTTGAGCAAGTTCTTGGTGGACGTAGCCCACAATCGGTGAACCACGTTAAATATTTTCTTGTCTTCTTTTGTGCATTATTCGTTTATGCTATTATATTTCTGCAAGTATAATTACATTATATAGTTTCTTACTACTACGTGGTTTGAGGAATTGTTTATGCATATTTTTTCTTTAATTCCTAACACCTTGCATCATTCTACCCCCGAGCAAAAGATACCTCCTTCATGGTGTGTTTTCTTTCATTAACTCTACTACACTGGTTCCTAGATTGATAAGATCAATCTTAGTCATCCATGTTGCATCTTCAGATGGAAAATTCTTCCATTTGATTAGATACTGGTAATAATCCTTTTCTCTGGTCTACTTAAGCAATTTCTTGTCCAAAATAAACTTTATTTTCTTTGGTACATCCTTAAACATTTGTACCTCCCACTAAACAACCTCTTATTTATCTATTTTAGGTCCATCTATAGCTTCATCACCACCTTTGTATGCATACATGTCTGCAACATTAAAGATTGGAGAGATTCCAATCCTGAAGGCAACTCTATTTCATATGCATTATTGGAAAACTTTCTTAATATCTTGCATGGACTAATTTTCTTCACTTTTAGCCTTTATTCTCCTTCTTGGGGATTATTTAATTTCTAAGGTGGGAAATAATAAGGTATCCCAAATGTAAATTGACCTCTTTTCTCTTATTATCTTCTCTTTGCTTGCATTTGATGTCATTCCTTCAAGCATCTTCTCTACTTGTTCATGCAAAATTTTCATTGTCTCGGAAAACTCCTCTACATCTGCACTCCTTATCTACATTTATCCCAAATATCTCAACTCATAAAATCCCCTAAGATGTATTCCATATAGAATTTCAAAAGGACTCATCCTTGTGCTTTTGTTAGGAGAGTCATTATACACAAATTCTACTGTGTATATGCAAGATCCCATTATTTGGGTGCATGCTCACTAGAATTCTTAGAATGTATCCTAGTATCCTATTAACAACTCCATTTTTACAATCAATCTGAGGATGTTAGGATGATATGAAGCTAAAATTTTTACCCAATTTCTTCTATATGGTCCTTTGAAAATTCCCAACAAACTTATTATCTCTATCGAAATTATGCTTCTTGGAAAATCATGTAATCTTACAATTTCCTGAAAGAACAAATTAGCTATATGTGTTGCATCACTTGTCTTTGTACATGGGATAAATTGATCCATATTTGTAAACCTATCAACTATAGAAAAATATAGAATCATGACCTTTTTGAGTCTTAGGAAACCCAAGAACAAAATCCATGCTTATGGAATCCAAATGTCACTAGGAATGGGTAATGGAAGATATAATCCAAAGATTTTGACTACTACCCTTACTATAGTAACATACCTTGCATTTTTCTATAAACCTTTTGAAATCCTTAGTCATCCTTGGCCAATATTAATGATTTTTCAAATGTGCCAATGTTTTATTCTTCCCAAAGTGTCCTGTTAAGATGCCACTATGCTTCTCTTTCAACAAGTTCTCTCTCATGGAACTCCTCGGGATACAAAGTTGGCTTCCCTTGAATAAAATGCCTTCTTGCAGCATATATTCCAGCCATGTACTTCTATCTCCCATGATTGGATTCCTACAAGCATTGTATGCCTCCTTGAAGTTTGCATCATCTTCATACATCTCCTTCATTCTTCAAAGCCTATGATGTTCACTTGAGACTCCTGCAAAACCAAAACTCTCCTGCTCAACCAAAATTCTCCTACTTAAAGCACCTGTAACCTTGTTATTTTGACCCTTTTTATGCTTTATGGTAAATTTAAATCCTTGAAAAAATTCAACCCATTTAACATCCTTTTGACTTAGCTTGTTTTGATTACTAATAAATTGCAATGCATAGTTATCAGTGAACAAGAAAAACTCCTTAGGCATAAGGTAATGCCTCCACTTCTTCAAGGCTTGTATGAGTGCATAAAAATCCTATTCATATGTTGAATACTTCCTTTTAGCATCACTTAGCTTCTCACTAAAGTATGCTATTGGTTTTCCTTCTTGGCTCAAAACAACCCCTATTGCCAACCCACTAGCATCACATTCAACTTGAAAAAGCTTATTGAAATCAGGTAAGGTTAGAATAGGCCCTTCAATCAACTTTTTTCCACAAATTGAAGCTTTAATCAACAACATCAGTCCAACAAAAACTTTTCTTGTCACCCTTTATTGTATCTATCATTGGTGCTACAATTCCACTGAAGTTTCTTATGAATTTTCTATAGAAACTAGCTAATCCATGGAAGCTCCTTACCTCATATGTACTCCTAGGTGTAATATAATCAAGAATGGATTTTATCTTCTCCTTTTATATCTTCATCCTTCTTTTGAAATGACAAAACCCAAATACACTAGCTCTGTTTTTAGAAAACTGCACTTTTTCACATTAATCAGCAATTTCTCTTCATACAACTTGCTTAAAACCATTCTCAAATGCTTTATATGATCCTCCTTAGTTTGACTAAACACAAAATTTCATCCAAATATACTATGACAAACTTACCTATGAATTATTTGAGAACTTCATTCATCAGCCTCATGAAAGTGCTTAGAGCATTGGTTAAGCCAAAAGGCATGACTAACCATTCATACAAACCATCATTAGTCTTAAAAGCTATCTTCCACTCATCCCCTTCTCTAATTATAATCTGATGGTATCCAATTTTCAAGTCTATCTTTGAAAAATATGCAGCTCCACTCAAACAATCAAGAAAATCATCCATTCTAGGAAATGGAAATCTATACCTGATGGTTATCTTGTTGATAGCTCTGGAGTCTGTACACATCCTCCAAGTTCCATCCTTCTTAGGAATCAACACTGTAGGAACAAAACATGGGCTTAAACTCTCTCTTACCAGCCCCTTGTCCAAAATTCGTTCACTTTTTATTTGATCTCTTCATTCTCTTTTGGAGACATTCTATAAGAAACTTTGTTTGGAAACCTTACGCCTGGAATCAAATAAATATGATGGTTGATACTCCTTAATTATGGTATCCCATTTGGTAAATCATCCACAACAATGTCAATTTGCTCATTCAATATATCTTGAATCTCTAAAGGAAAATCAATCAACTTAGTGCTAGTGACTACACTTTTAGGCTTACCAATCACAACAAAATTTACCTCTTCTTTCTTCATCTCATGCAATAACTCTTTACCTCCCATCAACATCACTTTAGAACTCTGTTCTACTTCTTCATGATCATCCTTCAATGATATGAGAGTGTGATCCACTCCATCCTTTAAGAAATTATATGTGTTTCATCTTCCATCATGTATAGCCTTGTTGTCAAATTGCCAAGGTCTCCCAAGCAAGATGTGACACACATCCATGGGCATAACATCACAAACAACCTGGTCTTTATATGAACCAATCTGAAACTCCACCTTACATTTCTCATTTACCAAAAATTGATGCCCCTTTTGCAGCCAAGAAACCTTGCATGTCATTGGATGTTCCTCTTTCTTCAAGCCTTGATTTTCTACCATCTTAGTTGACACAAAAAGTTTAATAATCCCACTATCTATCACCACCTTACAAAACTTCCATTTTCTCTTACACTTGGTCTGAACAAATTATTCTTCTTTGGTGGTTCTGCAACTTCCTTGTTAGGATTCAACAAAATTCTTTTCATTAAGAGTAACTCACCATCCTCTGGAATGTCCTCCTACTTTGATGTTGTAGACTCTTCCACTTCTTCTTCATCTTGAGAAACATGCACACCCCTCTCATGGCTGGTTGAAGGGTTCTCTAGACACTCATAAGACCTGTTCCCTACATACTTGTTGCATCTATAGAATTTTCCCAAAAATATGCCTCTTCCTCTTTGATATCCTTGATAAGGCCTTCTTCCTCTGAATGAAAAACCTCCTCTTGGTGATGAATCTCCTATGGTACTTTAAGAACTACTTCCTTCTTCATGGCTAGTCTGTAGTTGTCTTCTTCCACTTGATTGTCCAAATCTTCCTCTAAATTTTCTACCTCTTCCTCTTGAAAATGAGCTACTCTTTCTAGCAATCTTCTCCTCAGCTTTGAGTGCTAGTTGGTAGGCTTCATCAATTTTCTTGGAGATAAATATTGATTTCATCCTGAATTACAAATTTCAATCCATTGAGATATCTAGCAACCTTCTCTATATCATCTTCCACCTGACGTCTGCTCTTATGGTCAGCCTATAAAACTCTTCTGTATAATCCTTCATAGACATGTCTTTCTGTCTCAGATTCTAGAGTGTCCTGAACAAGTTTGTATAGTAGTATTTGGGTACAAATGTTTCCTTTATTTGTTCCACCATCTTATCCCAGTATTTTCTTTTTTCTTTTCCTTTTTGATCCTCTCTTTTTTTATTCCATCCCACCATAGGGAAACATGACTCTTCAACCTGGTCACCACAAACTTTAGCTTCCTATCATTCTCCACCTCTTCATAATCAAAATATTTATCCATAACATTTATCAAGTCAATGATATATTCTGTATTAATACTCTCTTCATACACTAGAACATCTAACCTTACCTTGGAACTGGCTCCTACAATGGCTCTGATTAATCTTTCTTTTTTTGGTTCTGGAGGAGGTATATCCACATTGAGCTCTCTATCTGATCTTCATCTTCACTCTCTTCTGCATATTATATGCCTCTTCTCTCGAGACAAATCCATATCTTCTATTCTTATTCTTAGACTCCTCATCTCTTCCATCAACTAGTTTTTCTTCCTTATTTCCTCTAACAAATATGTGCTTGAGTCAGCTCTACTTGCTCCTCCTCTATCTCCTCTTCCACTTTCTATCATCTTCTTCAACTTCTTGTATGCTTCTTCCTAGATCTTCTAGATTGTGCACAATCTTACGTTCGATACCAAAAATGGTTTATTAGTCTTCTACTTTCACTATCACATTGTTGTCCTTGATTTTTCTTAGTTCTCCTTAGTACTCTTTGTCACAAGGTTGATCAACCTCCTCTATATACTTAAACACCTTGTTTTCTTCATGATCCATACTTACTTGTTTCATAGAAAACCACACTAATTCCTACAATATGTACATTACATACACACATCTAACACAAACACATCCCTAAGCTAATTACTTGGAAGAGACCTAACATAAGAAACATTTCCCATTAAACCTTACTATCTTCAAAGGCATACTTGGTGTCTTGTTTCTCTATTATAACATCATGAATGAGTTTATTCCTCTTCTTGTGCAGATGGAGCAATTCAAACCTTTTCTATAGGAACATTTCATAGTGTTATACAACATACATTCAAGATCTGATCAATATTATATAAAAAAATACAACTTGTGTTGATTGATACAATCCGAATTAGGCTTCATGAGGAGCCAAGAATATGTACATGGATGTGATAGAATGCCAAAACCTAAATTCTCCATAAATAAGATGATAATAATTATAATACAACTCTTACTAAACCTAATTCACCTTGACAAGCATTAAAACATTCTAAAACTCCATTGTGACCTCAAAAACTAGTAATTTCAACCGTGCATAGTAGGGGTCTAGTGGAAAGGGTGTTTTCCATTGAATTGAGCTCTTAAACTTTGGGGGATGTTAGGCAACCTCAAGGGCATCAATATTTTCAAAAATTAAGAAATTTGACTGTACTAATTAAAATATCTATCGTGTCATAGTTATAGTCGAGAGAAGGAAAAATCAAGCACGATGACGTATTATGATGTTTCAAGCCTAAGAAAAATTCCATTGGCTTGTGATAGTCTAATCAATGTGTTCAATTCTTTACAGAGATTCATTTATGAAAAATATGTGACTTTAAATATCTTTCCTCTTAGCCTGTGGAAAATTCACCATACTTGTATATAAAAACAATGGATCGAGTGCTAGAACTTGCAAAATAATTACTATCAAAATCCAAACATGTTTAGTTACCTTCAATTAGGATAATTAAAAGATCTAACTTGAGGATATTGATCAATCAATCTAATTTCAAAATTTTTCATTCTTAAAACACCTTCCCTAGTATCTCTCAACTACATCCTACAATAGTTCAACTACCACTAAACTTAGAAATCAATTCAAAATACCCTTATTCCATGAAACTAACTTAGATCCACATGAGTCTTGGATATCGAAGTTAATTTTTGCACAATTTTTGCACAATTTTTGCCTTGCACCAAAATAGGCCTTATTTAGGCATTACAACACACACAAAAGTTTGAAAATTAAAATTAGAATGGAGGGAATTGACATTCAACCCCTTAGAATATCCTACACTCATCACAAACATGAAACAACCATGAAAAATGCTATGATAGCCTCATGATGCTCCCGCATCACCTATGGTGGTCCGAATAAGAAAATAATGGAAATTTGAATATGTGTGGATAATAGAGAGCTCAAAAGGTCTATTTTGCCCCATAATATCAACCTAAAATCACATTTTATACAAAATGGGGATCCTTCTGTACATAGTCATATCATTCGGATTAAAGAATGCACTAGCTTTATTCAAGAATCATGATAAATATATTTAAATACTTTATCCATGAAATTTTTTAAAGTATACTTAGATGACTAGACCATCTATAGATTATTGAAGAATCACATTCAAGTATTAAGGATAATGTTCCAAAGATGCATAACACCGTAGATATCACTAAACTTGAAGAAATGTATATTTTAGAACCTTTATGACACACTTTTGAGTCATTGGATTTGTAAAGAAGGTTTACTAATAAACCAAGTAAAAGTTTAGTAATTGTAAACTTAACAACCCGCAAGATACAAAAAGAGGTTTGGAAATTTTTGGGTTACATAAGCTACCATAGGAAGTTTATAAGAAAATATGCTGAAATCAAAGCACCCCGAAAAGAACTTTTGAAGAAAAGGACAAAAACATAGATAGATTGGACTAAACCTTGCTTAAAGATAAAATCTCACATGCACCCATTCTAATATTTCTAGAGTGGAAAGTCCCTTTCCATTTACAAGTGGATGCATTAATTATTGACATTGGTTGAGTGCTAACACATCCCAAAGATAAAATAGACCACCCTATAGATTTTTCAAGCCAAAAATTGGTTAAGGCTGAAAGAAATTATTCCAATATAAAAAGAGAGGCATTAAGCATGGGATATGCCTTACAAAATTTACTCATTAGTTATTAGCTACATAATTTACCTTGTATACGTACCATCAACCACTCAAATACTTATTAAATAGACTACTACTATAAGGAATAATATGTTGTTAGTAGATGTCATTCTAAGAATGTGACTTTACTATTGTTGTGAAACCTGAAAACTCAATAATGGGCTAGATTATCTATCCAAAATATAAATGGTGGAATATTAATGGCCTCTCGATGATGGATTCCCAGAGTAGATTTATTTGGAATTAAGTCCATACCAAAATAATTTAATGACATAGCACAACTACTAGCCATGAGAGAATTCCCTAGTGTATACACAAAACAACAAAGGAGATAAACTTACTACGCCAATATTTTCCCTTCACCTTAATTTAAGGAAAATTGTACAATAAAGGAAAAGATGATTTCCTTATAAGGGTTTCTCTAGAACATGAATGAAAGAACATATTAGCAGAATCTCATGAAGGCATAAATGTGGACACAATGGAGGAGAACAAACAACAAGGAAAGTAATGATGGAAGGACTATGGTGGCCTACACTATTTAGGGATGCACATAAGCATGTAAGGTCTTGTGATATATGCCAGTGGGTTGGAAAACCAAATGTAAGAGATGAAATTCCTCTAAGACTAGTCCTAACACTAGCCCCATTTGAGAAATGGGCCATAGATTTTATTGGACCTATCAAACCAGTGGAAGACATTCTCGGGATTTATTTATCATTATAGGGATAAAATAGTTGATAAGATGGGAAGAATTCATTCAAACTAAAGACTACAACTACCAAACTATCAACAAGATTTATCTACGAAAATATTATCACTAGGTTTAGATGTCCCCTAAGCATTACAAGTGATCAAGGAAAACATTTTGTGAATGTTAATATTAAACAAATGCTATAACACTTTTTAATAAATGATAAATGTAGTACACCATATCATCCATAAGCCAATGGAACAATTGAAGCATTGAAAAGGTCTTGGAAAATATTCTCACAAAAATATGCTCACTCCAAAAAGTAGATTAGGATCTAAAATTATCGTAGTACAATGGGCTTACTACACTACATGTGAGAGACTAACTAAATACTTCCCATTTTGATTAGTGTATGGAATTGAAGTTGTAATACCCATAAAATTTATCCTTCCAAGTTTAAGGGTAGAAGTAACATTCAGAATGAATGAATACTCTTCAATAAATGAAAGACTCATTGAATTAGAAAAATTGATGAAGAAAGATTCATAGTAGCTTGTAATCAAACTCAGGAGAAAAGGAGATAAAAGCATGTAATGAACACTCGTATAAAAAGGAATGAATTTGACATGGGGGACCAAGTAATACTATATGATAGTAAATGGAAGAATTCATGGGAAGCTAAAATGTCGATGGTTTGGACCCTATATTATCAAGAAGATACTATCAACAGGAGCTACCAAACTTCATACTTGACAACACAAAGAACTATGAAGTTACGTCGAATGGAGTGTGACTAAAAATATATCATAATTAAGAAGAAAGGAGTAAAAAAATCAGTCCTATCTAAAACCAGAAATTCAATAGATATGACAAGGAGTATGATGAAAACATGTAAGGGAATCCTTACTCTAACAAAAATAGTGAGTCAATCAGAAAGAAGCCTTAATAAATGGGAAAACATACGGAGGGAAGAATAAATTTACAAAAATAAAAATCAACTGGGACAAAATACCCACATACCAAAACTAAATATGCAGAGACAAGGATACCTACATAACAAATAAAACACTGTAGAACACCATAGAAACTATGCATAACATGATAAAGTCACAAAAAAAGAAGGTTGTTGTAGAAATAAGTAAGTGTTGCCAAAAATATAAGAAGTCACATAGAACAAAGAATAACCCAAAAGCTAAAGACACATCAACACTAATTCCAAACAAATCCAATATATTTTCCCACCATAAGAAAAATAAATGTAGTAGGTAGATACTAGGAAGATATAAAAGCATCATGTTACAAAGGCATAATACACAAAGGAGAATAGACTAAAAGAAAGCAATGAACAAAACACTAAAAGAGAAACAAACTAAGGCACGAAAAGGAGAATCAAAGAAGATGCATAATCCCATTGTTATTACATAAGAATATCTCCCATAACCCAAATTTAAGAGAAATTTAATGAATTCCGCTAATCATGATCCATTGGGAGAATTCTCTCACCTTCCATTCAAATTCATAGATGTGTGACACATCAAAAAGTACATCCACTCCAATGTTATAGAATATGATCATACATGATTACAATTTGATAGATTACTTCAAGAAAACCTAGCTATAGGACAAATGTAGTACAAAGATACTACAAAACTAGTAGTTGAGCTAAAAATGGATGTATGGAGCTGAATTCCTTATTTTACTAGCACTTCTAATGTGATTAGGGTTATCCTTAGTTGACTACACAACCAAATTATTTATCTAGATTATCCATATCTAATCGATGCACAAATAATTACAAGGGTTACAGGATTATTGGCAAGAGGATGCTCAAGAATAACAAAGGATAAGACTCTCATGAAAGATACAACATAGCTAATGTGGGTAACCATGAAAAAAGAGGAGTAATAATTTTAGACATAAAAAATCATGCCCTCAGTACGCTACCAATGTCGTTTGTCTAAAAATTTATCATACAAATCGTGAAGATGGAGCTCATGGACATAGTGCAAAAATTTCCCTAGATATCGTAAATTCATACTTTGAATACAATCTATGTGAACTATTAGAATTTGAATTTCATGAGAACACTACGAAAATCAAGGAAGCTAAATGTACCTTATGTTATGGGTCTATTTTATTATGTCTAGCCATGTATTTCACTAAAACCCTTTGAGCACAAATAGAACTAGTTAAATGGTGACTAGATACACCTATTGCAGAATAAATTTTGGAGAATATGAATAAAATGGATCCAGTAATTCAAATTACATCCTTGATAGGAAGGGAAAATTTTAAGGGTACCTTTGAAAAAATCCTTAGAAAATATTTAGTGAATATGTGAAAATTATCTTTTGCACGAATGGTGAATATCAAGAGATCATGACATAACTATTAAATTCTATCAAACAATATTTTTTTATATGTTACTGGTTCATAGCATAGTTTATGCTACTAACTTACAACATATAGTATGCTATTAGCTTGTACTATAATATAAATTTTTTTGGCTAGTATCATAAACTATGCTACTAACTCGATTGTATTCAAGTGAATTTTTCAAATTCCTATTTCATGGGAATGGTGAATGACCCCTAAAATTAACTTGCACCTAGAAAATTTTGGTGAACTAGTCCTAACTGGTACCCTAAAAATTTGCCAATTTCAAATTTCAAAAACTAGAATATTTGTGAATTAATGAATATTCACCACTAAAATTTTCCCTATTGATAAGGTAGACAAACTATATCAAAAACTAGTAATAAATAATGCAAGGGTATAAAAAAATAGTGACAAAATATGAAAACGAAGAGATCTTCATTATAGACATAGATTATACATATATGATACCCTTCATTTCATGCACTTCACATATAGCCCCACTACCCTATGAAGCATCAAATGAATTGGTGGCTACAACCATACAAGAAATAAGATACCTTCCAAAGGTGGATCCTAGGAAGCCTTCACATCCCAATAATGAGGTCATTACAAAAAATTGGGAGGAATTCCACAACAAATATCTAGAACAACATAGCCTAAAAGATATAAAATAAGATTAACTAAAGAGAAAATTCCTTCCACCCCAACTGCAAAATGCCAAAATACAAAGGCTATAAGAACAAAGGTGAAATAAATAAAACTCGGTGAAGAAGAAGAAGATTTAGAAGAAATAATACAGTTATCTCGAATAAGAAGAGGAAGAAAATCCTTCTCCCTCACTCTCACCACCAACCATACCACATGAAGCATCACAACCATAATTTCAGGAGAATCAAACTTGGAAAGAGATAAAATTATCCAAACTTGCTTACGAATATTATAAGATATTTTTAACTCAGTATGTAACTCACAAGTAACATCACAATATGAAGTTAGTACAGAAACAATTCATTAGAAATAGAATAAGTTATAATTAATTACATTAAAAAGTTTGATTTGATAGTAGGGGACATAATTCATCTCCTCCACATGGGTTGTTGAAGGAAATTCAAACACAAGAAGATATAGATGATGAAAACAAACTGAAATATCTTGAGCAGAACTAAAACAATTAAACCAAAATAAGAAAAATACTATCAAATAAAAACCTACATGGTTGATTTAGAAGAGTTAATAAGGATCATTGAAAAATTAATCAAGAAAAAGAAAAGGATGAAACCAGACATAGGAAGCATACAAGAAGAAAAATAAAGAAAAATGGAAGAAACTAGAAAATAAATAATAGAACAACAAAAAAAAGAAAGAAGCAAAAGCACAATAAAACAAAGAGGACAATAAGGAAAAAGAGGAGGAAAAATGAAGAAGAAAATTTAGGAAGAATAAAAAAGGAAAAAGGAAATTGAAGACAAGAAGAGAAAGGTGGATGAAGTTATGAAAGAAAAACAACAAGAGGAAGAAAAGAAAAGAAAAAGAAGATAAGAAGAATAAAATAAAGTAGAAAAAAAAAAGAACAATCTTGACCATAAGAAATTAGAGAAAGAGAGAGAAAATAAGGAGAGTGGAATAAAACAAAAGGGAAGAAGAAGAAAAAAAAATCAAGAAGAGAAGCAATGAAAATGGAATAGGAAAAAAACAAAAGAAGAAGAAGAGAAGGAAAAATAGAAGAAGGAAAAAGAATAAAATGAAAGAAAGAAGAAAGAAGAAGAAGAAGAGAAGGAAATAAAGGAAAATTATGAACAAGTAAAGAAGATAGAGTAAGTAGAATAAGCAAAAGAAAGAAAGCATGTAGAAGAAAACAGAAAGAAATAGGAGAAATAAGGTAGACAAGAAACAAAAGGGAAATAAAAATCAAAGCTAGATGAAGGAAGTGAGGTATAGGGACAAACACAAGAAAAAACCAAATCAAGTACAACCTCTAACAATATACTACCCGTACAATCTCCTAGATATCCATTAACAAAAATTAATCAATGTCACCAACAAAAAAGAAAGGAGTAGTCATCCAGCTTCAACAAGGAGTTGTGGAATAAAAAAAAGAAGGGTACATGGTACATTTAAATAAATTATCACCCCTTCAGAAAACCACATGCATCTAATTATTATATCAAATTACAAAATAGGACTAGATTCAGAGATGTGTAGATATTAAAAAATCTATGAATAGAATATCGATATCTATTCAGTAGCCAAACCACACATATAAAGGGATTCTAATCTAGAAATAGAAACATAAGTTGAGTGGGATGTAAAAGAAATATGAGTAGAGAAAACTATGAGGAAGGAGAATGAGAAGAAAAATATTTGAGAATAATCCATACATAGATATACGAAGAAAATGCTACAAACACAAGCTTTGGAATATCGAAGCAAAGGAAGGACATAAAAGTACCTCTAACAAAATTAGAATGTCAAAATTCAGCAATGTCATAGTATACTATACATATGTTATATAAGTAAATACAAGGTGGTGGCAATGAAAAATTGTGTGACTCAAAAATATAAATTAGAATCAGACACATATTTGAACATGAATTACATAAAGAATATACAAGATATTATATAAGTAAATACAAGGATAGGACTCAAAATATTGCAGAAAAATTGTAGAACTTACATAACAATATCAAATTAAGATACAAAAGTGAAAAGAGAACATCATAGATATGCAAGAATACAACACCACAATGGATAGGGAACATACAAGGATTCATCCATAATTAGAAAGTAAGAAAAAAAGATTCAGAAAATTCAATCAAATCCACCCTCTTCATACATCCTTCATATGATTCAAGAAAACACATATATTCAGGAATGGACACAATAGATAAAATACCATTTAGACTTGTAGTACGAGTTTGAAAAGAGCATCACCATGAAGATCACAAAATTCAATCCCCAAAATACACCATGAAAAATATTTAGAAAATCAAAATTTAGCGGGAAACCATGACATCCCATAAGTCCATTCAGGGTGAGTCATGCAGGGAACCTTTCCTTACACCAAAATTCTAAGTTTTGGGAGTTGATGCATGTGTTTTCCTAGAGTTCGAGACAAAATGAAAAACACTCTTAATATTTTTTGGAAAAAGATAAGGTTCTTCATCTATTGGTTTCCTTGAGGAAAGACAACATTTGAAGTCCTGGGGATGATGTTGATAGGTTTCTTCATCAATTTTGGTAACAATCTATAGAGTGGACGAAAACCCACAAGACTAAGAAAGATAGCTTTGGAAGACAAAAGATTCTACCCAAGACTATAGAAACCACAATAGACATAGGAAGCTGCTAAACACCAAATAAATTCACAAAATCCTATCCAAGCCAAGAACTAAAGGAATATGAAAATAATGTAAGGTTAAAGCTGAAAAATTCAAGATGAAAAGAAGTGTCTTTTGACTCATCTTGTAAAAATATATTTATTGTACTTAATCCAGTGTAACTCACGAGATGAGATATATATTGAATATATAATAATTATATGAGATGTAAAGAATAAGAGAATAAATGTGAATGTTTATGAGACTAATGTAATCTATTTTAAGTATACATAAATATTTATGATTGGAGTAAAGATTGTTATGTGACCTTACATTCTTTCAGCTCACTACATAGAATTAACTTACTCTTTTCCTAACACATCCGTAATTAAGGGATAACTTCTTATCCCTCACACTTTGGTTGATGCTTAAGGTCAAAAATCTCCTAACATCTTGTGCATACCATCAAATCCATTCCCACAATGTTGTGACTTTCTCAGAGAGAATCAAGAATGGCACAAAAATTCACAAAGACTTGAACTTTGAGGCCATATCGAATTACATGAAAGCTAAGAAGTCAAGGAAATCATAAACTACTTAAATATTATACAATAAGGATTTTAAAGCTCAATTTGTATAAGTTACAAGACCCAAGGTGAACAAGCCTTTGGAGGAAATAACCACAAATGAATAAAATATTACCAACGTCTCACTTGGTCAAGCTACCCATGAGGGTGAAATTCCTTTTTAAGGCTTCTTTGTCTTAGATAGTGGAATGTTAGCATGTATGGTTTAGGTGTTGTTATTGATGAAAAACACCATTATAAAAAAATTATATGATGGGGTATGGTAAAATCATGTTGAGGTTAATGATGTCATGCAAATTTAGAGGTGTTCATGGTGATATCAAGTGTTTCATTGAGAATTACCTATTCTAGAAAGCTTACTTAGGTGACCTAGCTAGCTTAGGTGACAGTGCATGGTGGTATGGGATTCTTGGTTTCTTAAGAAGCATGTTCACATAATGGAGATCATGTTTTGGGAGTGATTTGGAACTCACATGAGCTTTAGGTTGTAGATACAAGTTAGTGACCATGTTTCAGGTGCTCATTTGGACCAAGTATGGTTGTTAAAAGGCACGTGATTGAGTTATGGAGCTATATAATCTCATGGATGCATGTAGGAAGTTGAATCATGATTTACCAAGTATATTAGGGCATTTTGAGTGTTTTCAATAGTGAGTTATAGTGTTATTTCAGTTGACCCTAGCCTTTATAATGCAAAACCCTAAGGGATAGCTATGTAAGTCTCAATGGTTGGAAATATTGAGAGTTTTTATAACATTGTGATGATTATATATGTATTTAGGGTGTGTCATGGTTCTATGGGAAAATTTTCAGGTTTCCATGATGATTATTTTGTATGTTATGTTAGTTTTAATGAAACGGGGTTAAGAACAAGGTCATTTCCAACTCGAATTGGGTCTTTTGATGCTCACCCTAAATTGTGTGCTTTTCATGGGACATTTTTTTATTTTGGGATGTTTCTACATTGAGGATATATTTTTTCACAAAATTAATGAGTTCATTTCATTCTCACATTTTTTAAGAATGAATGTTAGCAAGGAAAACAATTTTTATGAATTTGAAACCCTAACTCAAAAGTGGTAGGAGAGAAAATGCTCCTATGTTGACAGAATTAATTTATAGTGAATTATTGATTATTTTATCATTATAGGACTCCTCAAAGTTTCCATAAAGGTATGGTATATCTTATGGTGATGAGTAGATCCCACTCAAACAGACTAATTTTTGAAGAAGTTCAGTTTGGGACAAGGTTGTCTAAAGGAGTTAAAAACTAAATGACCATTATTTGATGTATGTGAGATATCCTTGATTTATATTATGGTTTTAGATCATCTTTATGAATTTAAATGGTTAAGTATGCTTCATTTATGTTTACTGGTCAAAGGGCAGTTTTGGGGTAGTTTTAGGCAGTTTGCAGAGATCAGCTTGGTTGAAGGCCTTCCACTTGGATTTGGAAGGAGTTACAATATGTTATAGAAATTTAATTCATATATATTTCCAATGAAGTATGGATTATCTCATGATGATAAGTTTTTTTGGTCATTCAGGAAAATTTGTGAGCATGAAGATTTATTTATTTGAAAGATAGGACAATAGTTGTTGAAAGAATGAGTTAGTTGGAGCATCAAATGAATGATTTTATACTTTATATCACATGTAAAGTGAAGAGTGATGCATATGGAATCTATTTAATCAATTTTAAGGTATTTAAAGTATGAGAAAAGTTGCAAACCATTTGCATTTGTAAAATGAATTTTTAGGCAACTTGTTTTGGTGAAGGAAAATGTTGATGTGGTTTGAACATATGATTTTTTCATGAGCTCTAACTTTATTAGAAGTTCTCTAAAAATTATGATTTCCATTTAGTGGTCACATTCCATAGTTGAGATCATCTTGGATGGTCTTGAGGCCCAAAGGTAAAATCAGGGTGTTGGAAACATGTGTTTTGTGAAGGTAATGAGCCAATGGGCCCATTAAATGAAATAATATTATTAGTTAAAATAAATTGAGACAATGGATGATTTTTAAATGACATATTAGTCTTGTGTAATGATATTTAGAGATTTAATAAAAATATTTTTGGCATGAGGGAATTTTTCTCATTCCATTGGTGGTGTTTTGAGGATTTTTGGTGCATAGATGAAGGTTTTTAGCATGGCCAATTTATATGGGTCAATTTTGAATGTTTTACTTATTCTTCTTGGATTTTTATAAGTTTTATGGTTTATATAAAGAAGGGAAGCCCACATTTTTTTAATTTGAATGATGGAGAGCCATAAAAATGAAGTCTTGCATGCTATGATGCTAATCTTTTAAAACCCTTTTATCTTCTTTTGACAAACTATTGATGCAAAGAAAACCCCCTTGGGACTAGCCCAAAACCCCTAGAATTTACACTCTAGCTTAGTATCTAGAGGAATTTTTATGAGGAGGATTTAATCGAATTAAAGGACGGTGAAGTTTTATGTGTGGCGAGTTGATGAAGGAGGGAAGAGTTCATGTCACATGTTTGATAGTTATATCCTGGGAATGTTGATTTCATTTCAAGGTATCTGAAGTATTTGTAGGTCTGATTATGAGCTGAATTCTTATGCAAAATAGGAATATACTCTTGTGTATTCAAGAGGCATAGTTGATTGCATTGATATCTCTTGATTGTATCTTATTGTTGTATTGTTGAAGGAATCATTTGTTGTGATCTGATTTGAATATCAATAAAGAAAGGTTTTGAGTATATCTTGTGTTCTTATTGATATTTATGTATGAATTCTTTCTTTGGTGAAGTATATTTCATGGTGAATTATATTTGATTGTGATCAAGCACAAATGTATGTGTTTTATGAGGATATGTGTTTGATGTTTAAATTATAAATAGTAAAATGTGTTATAAGGGATTGATTCACCCCCCTTTAAATCCATTGTCACTTCCAACAATTAGTATTAGATAAGGCCCTTGAAGTAGCCTAAAAAGCTAGAGGGATATTGTTGGTGACAATAATGGGTGAAATTTATCTCTTTAAGCATGTTATTAAATATTTGGAAGAGAAGTTAGATACATTATGTGCATCTCTTGAGGAAATAATCAAGGTTTTAAAGACTCAACTTGAGGAGGCCCTAGCTAAGTTGAAAATTAAGAGAGAAGAGTGTCTCAAACATGAGGTTGAGAAAGAGGATCTGAAGAAAGAGTTATCTACCATTACAATAAAGGTATCATATTTTCATGAAAGTTTAGATAGTTTGTATAAGATGTTAGGAAAATAAAAGGCATATGGTGATAGAACAGGTCTAGGATTCAAGGAGGATTCATTCAAATCAGATAAAACTAAGGAAGAATCAAGTCAAGGATCTAATGATAGAATAAATCCAAGCATGGGAGAGAATTCAAATCTTCCATCTCATGGAATATCATCTATTAGAAAACCAAATGCATATAGGTATGGATTTTTTCATGGTAATTGCTATAAGTGTGGTGTTTATGGACATAGATCTAGTATGTGCAGTCCTAAGTTTGAGAAGAAGAATGATTGCAATGGACATGTTCAGAGGAATCATTTTGAAGGAAATAATGAAGAAGAATGTCAAGGTAAAAAGGAGAAAAAGGTAGGTTAGATATATGGTGTAGAATGTTACCTTTATCATGCAAAGGGATATCTTGCAAAGTATTGTAAGAATGAAAAATCAAACACTAAAAGGTATGTAAATAATTTCAATGGATATTGTTTTTCATGCAATGGTTGTAGATATTAATAATTGAGTGTAAGAGGAGACATATGGAATGTTTTAGGTGCCACAAGGTAGGACACATTGCAAGGTTCTATGATGCAGGGAAGTTGAAGAAAGGATCCAAACCACAAGTTTAGGAATACAAAAAGAGGCTATCCAAAGTGTTCAAGAGGATCTCAAAGGTATGATTGATCAAGGAAAAGAGTCCACTTTAAATGTATTAGAAAATAATGAATCAATCAAGGATCCAAAAGAAGGCTTGGGACCTTCTTAGGTCTCTCTTCTAGATCCTCCATGATGACATATGCCTCTACTAGGATTCTTAGAGGTGTATTGGTTCAAATGAAGCATTGGAGTGAGCGGGATTTTTTGTGTGTTATGTACGTGTCTTCTTCATGGTGTTAAGGTATGTCATTTCAAGTCTTTAAATATTTTCTTTTGATTTTATATGGTTAGTGAAAGTGTGTATTTCTATGTGCTTGAAGTCTAATTTTACATTATCATGTTAAATTTGTATGTCTAAGATGACTCAGAGGGTGTATGAAGTCTAGATGGTGTCCAAAATGAAGTCCCTTATGTCATAAAAAACATATGAAGTGTCTTCTTGTATCCTAATTTTGAAAAATAGTAATGATCTTGCATAGTGGTATGTGGTATCTCATGGTGTCAATTCTGAATCAAGTGTGTTTAAGAGTCTACTATGTGTGTGAAGCTATGAAAAGGTATTAAAATTAAATTCAAGGATTGAGTAGTTTATCCAAGTCTTCATTGTCATTTATTGACGTGTCTTGGTCATATAGTAATGTTTTAGTCAAAATTCTCTAAGTTTTCTACTAGTATGAAGTGTTAATATTAATGTCAAATATGTTATTACTCTTTATAAATGATTGAAATTGGTATGTGTCATCAAAGTGATCAAGCCATCATTTTAAGATGGACTATGGTAGTTTTTTAGAGGTTGATGAGTGTAAAATGACATAGTTTAAGGCATGAATGTGATAATCATATTTCTTAATCAATATATGTGTTGTTAAGATAGTATACAATTATGTTGCAAAGATTATAAAAATCTTGAGCTCATGAATTCTATGTTTGAACAATATAAGACTTTTTTACTAAAACCTTGGTTCTAATTGTGCATTTTAAGTGGTATAAATAAGAAGTTTAGTTTGAAGGGGAAAATGATGGTTTCCAAAGGAAAATTTGGATCAAAACATCTTGATAGGATATGATTTTATATTTAGGTGGTTTTAACCCTTTTAAATGTCCAAATTTCTTACAATTCATGATAGTCTTCATATTTGATAAGGTAGAATGATAGAGACCTAATTTTCAAGAGGTAATGTTGCATATTATGGAATAATTACAAAGCTAATAAAGAGGTATGTTGGGGAAAAACGTATGTTATGGTCAATAAAAGTACAATATCAGCTTGTTCATATTGATTCAGTCTAAATGTTGCAAATATCAAGCCCGAAAGGAAGTTGTTTGAGTCCGTTGGATGTTTTTGTTGTGTTGATGTATTTGTGATGACATTCTGTTATAATTCTTGTTAGAATTACAAGGGACTAAGAGGGGGTGAATCAGTCCTTTAATAAAAATTTAATTTACCAAACCATTCATTCATCCATTATATTTTATATGCAACATTCATGATCATGTGTGCTTATTATCATATGTAAAATCAACCACATGAGAAAGAAAGTAAAGTACTCAACATAAAAACACCATATGTAAGTGGGAAACCCTCATGGAAAATAAAATCCACTAAAACTCTTCTTATATTACATGAAATAAATTAATTTAGTGTAGAACTAAATACACAAGGAGCACCAAACCACGATTTAGTGAGGCACCAACCCCACAATGAGAACCAACCCTACAAAGATCACCAACCCCTAATTTAGTCAAACACCCACTCCACAAGGAACATAAAACCCCTAAATATTACAAACACTAACACATCCACTTGCATATGTTTATCTCAGTATTGTAACATTGCCAATTTAAGACTTTAGAAATAAGGAATTTTTTTTTAATCACGATTATAAATAAAACATTATTTAGAACACACATTCAATGACAATCAATCTCATAATAGATAACCAAATGCAGCTATCATCATTGACTCAAATGTTACACCGATCTATTCATTCCATAAATTAGTTACCTACACTGATCTATTCATGTTTAAATTCAATATTAAATAATTTTCGTATACTACGTATACTTGGTTTTCTTACCCTATTTCGGGTCGAGTGATCTTTTTAAATAACCTATCTAAATATTTGTTACCACTATTCATATGACATCACATTACTTTAAACTAGGTGACATAGGACAATGTAACCAACATCTTGCAATAATTTGGCCAAAGATTTATAACATACTATGTATCTCACTATTCATAGATGGCATGCTTATCATATTGGAATACATCCTTCACCTCACCCCTCTATTATCATTATTGGTCTTTACTGACTACCATTAGTCCACTTGTTCCATGTTTAACACTAGCCCTAGATAGAAACATAACCTATTATAGGAAGACACTCACAATGGCTTAGGGTAAATGGGCATACTCAGCTGACCTAAGTCGACCGGATGTGCCAACATACCCTAAGCCATTGGAAGCTAATTCCTATCCTAAATATGCTCCTATCAAGACATAGAGAGAAACTAATTTCAAGTCTGAGTTCTTATTGTGTGTAGATCTAGATGATCAATGTGAAAGGGTGATGCCAAATGTCAACTACCACGTTGTATTCTTGAGAATACCCAAGCCTTCTTGAAAGTACATCCCTACAGTTGGCATGTGCCAACATCCTACAAAAACTACCTCATCAAGATGTACATACCCCAAAGGAGATTGTTAATACTTTGTTAGTTTAAATTATTTCTTGATTACAACAACCCTACCAAACCCTAATCCAACACTCAATAAGTTATTTCCTAAATTTTCTTCATTTAGTCCATGAAGAACTTCATTATACTTATGGTTTCTTTTAATGTTTGATTTCTCAGTTAAACTACCAATTAACCACAACAGAACAACGTTATCATAAGTTTCATTTAAAAGTACAATAACTTTTAGACAGGTTCAACGTCTGAATATATCCAATTAAGGTATACTTCATACAAAATGAATTCTAATAAATTGTAATCATATTTTCAAACCTTTTTGGTTTATATTCAATTAAGAAAGAGAAAGAGTCTTTCTCTACATGTTAAGTGTTAGGGTATATCCTACCCAATATCCATATTTCTTAATGTATGTTCATCACACATTACATTACTATGTTAAATAGTTTAGATAAAGAACATCATATTCTACAACTTAACAAGTTGCATCTTAATTAGGAAATTGAACTAAATCCCTTTATCCAACTTATCAAAGGATAACCAATTAAGCATATAAATAATATGAATAATATCAACAAGATAGAAATCCATCTCTTTCATACAAGTACAAGATAATTTACACAACCAATACAAGTAAATTCTCAACTTTCAATTCATCTTTATAACTTATACATTTACAAGACTTATGCATTTTAGGCATACTACATAACAACCGCCTTCATTCTAAAAATAATCAACTTTAATTTTTCAATACAATCTCAAGAATGAATTAGAATTCTTCACAAAGAATCGACTTAAATCAGCCAATGCATCATATAAGTTTTCCTTCTTTTATCACTTATATCAGCCAATGCATACATGGTAGAATGAGCTCTAAGCTGTATATAGTAGGGGTAGGGTAGGCCGTCGGCTATATACTCTATATAGAGAGTGGGTGGCTATAGATAGAGATAGATTCATTATCCATATGGAGGGGGGGGGGCACTCGACTGCCCGGTGCCCCCCTATAGATATATGGCAGCCCTATCTATATATGGGTTCTAGATGGCGCTCCCACTCTCTCTAAAGTAAAGGTTAGGCTCATGCATACATGGTAGAATAAGCTCTAAGCTGTATATAGTAGGGGTAGGGTAGGCCGTCGGCTATATACTCTATATAGAGAGTGGGTGGCTATAGATAGAGATAGATTCATTATCCATATGGAGGCGGGGCTCTCAACTGCCTTGGTGCCCCCTATAGATATATGGCAGCCATATCTATATATGGGTTCTAGATGGCGCTCCCACTCTCTCTAAAGTAAAGGTTAGGCTAGTTCCATGAACTAAGCATGATAAGCACTAAGCCTTAAAACAAAGTACATTCCACTAATTGTTCTATTAAAACAAATATGCTTTAATGAAAAGATTAATATATCATACATATCGGTAAGTAATAATAAAAAAGTACATCAACCCATCTAAATCAACTTCTAAGAGAAGAAAAAAATTTAATCCACAACATCTGCCTCACAAATTAAAGTTTAATTGATCCTATCAATTACTTTTAAACAAAAATCGATCATAACACCGTATTGTTCCCAATTCTATCATAATGGAATACAACATTTAACTTTACTATAAGACATAGAAAGGGTTTCTAGCATAGTTCTCATTAGGATGATTCATCTAGATCCTAAGCATGGGAGAAGAATATTCATTATAAACTATGCTCCATAAAAATATATGAAACTAGAACAAGTTCATAACATGAATTTAACTATTTCGTTTAAAGGACAACTACCTTTAAATACAACATTTAAGATTTTAAACAGAACAAAATCCCATATCAATCTAAGAAGGAATATAGAATTTAAATAGTCTTCCAACTAGATTATATTTTTGTTTAACAAAACATAAACATCAAATCTCTTCCTACATCACTTCAACAATGATATGAACAAGGAAGAAAACAATTATTATAAATCTCCATTTCACAAGAGAACTAATAATGTAAGGGTTCAATCAAATGAACTAATCCCTACATGTTAGAAAAGGAATCTTATCAACATTTGATTAAATCCTCAATCATTTCTCTACACTTAAAACAAAATTCCCTTTTCTAATCCAAACGATAAGCATATATACTAGTTCTTAGAAGAGAGAACGAACCAACACATTGTAAGAAAAACATACTTTGCAAGTCTCCCTTACAATCCTTATCAATAAAAAGCATGAGTTCCAATTTTAGTTAAGATCAACATAAACAATAAAGTTCAAAAACAACACTCTGTCCCTAAGGATTCTCAATTTCCTTTTTCTTTTAAGAGACTCAAGTATTCACTTATTGATCCCAACAAGAATAGAAAACCTAATACCTTAAACTAAACCAATTTAGGAGTATACTCGAACTCAAAACTGAAGTTCCTTTAAAATGCCCCCACAACTTTGTACTTAAGAGTAAGTGGTTCATAATTCTTTTAGAACTAAAAATCAAACTGAACAGAGTTAAGTAATCCTTCCACTACAATCTCTAAGCACTGGTACAAAACTCGTTTATAAAAGAAGTTCTAATCCAATATCAAACGAAAGCATTTCCAGTTAAATCTCCAAGAGATATTCAAAAACTCAGTCATACTACTTACCCAGAATTACCTAGAGTAAGTAGTTTGTATTAAAGGAGTTATAAGCTTTCAACTAGAATACAATTTAAAACCAACTCACAAATACCAGAACAGATCTAACACGTCATTCAACTAAAAATTCCAAACACTATGTATCAAATTACATGTACAGTGTTGAATGACAAAGTGTCAAGAGTGAGCACAGATATAAACAAATATCATGATACAAGTCATAATATAATACGAACAAACTTAACCATTTTATAACATAAACAAGAAACCCTATTTCCAACTCAAAATGAAACACAAGTTTCTCACAGAAGATTTTAGAACCATTCAAGTAGACATTCACACATTCAAGGAAACCACAAATTCCCATTCCAGGTTGTAAAGAAAACTCATACCACTCAAAAAAAAAAACACAAGCTCCTAAAAAGAGTTTTGAACTACTCATAAAATACGATTACTTTGTAAATTACAAAATTCTATTAATAGTCCAGAATAAGATAAGAATAAACACAAGTACAGAGGTACATAAGGACTTCAACAATAGTCTAGGATTACTTAAGAATCCAAACACAGTTACAAAGTAACAAGAACCTCCAACACAATTCTTATAAAAACTAACCCGAATCAAGCTTTATCTAATCATGAACTCACATACGGGATCAAATGAAACACAAGCTCAAATACAAGATCAAGATCAAACAAAACATGAACCCGAATATGAGGCTCAAGCTCAAAAACCATGAGCTAAAATATAAGTTCAAGTTCAAAAACACGAGCACCAATGAAAGATCAGAGAGGGCTCAAGGTTCCAAAAAACTCAAAACCAAGTAAAGAGTGACAAAGGTTAGTCATAAACACAAATCATCACATACCAGTTCAAGAAATGTCAAGAAGAGCCACATAAATAAATTTTTCATGCATGCTTTATTATTTAACCCATACAAAGAAAGTTTCAAAGACACACACTAATTTTTCCATGGATTCATACCCAAATTTCCAGAGATTACAAAAACCAAAAAGTAAATAACCATATAAAACATGCAAGCCAAGAATCTCAAAAGAATAGAGTCATTTTAATGAAACATTTAGAAGAAAGAAAGAGATATTAATGGTTAGAGCCTATCATGCCTGATAGTGATTTTTCCAAATCAAAGGAGACTTCGAGACGAGCTTCCAACTACTTTTCCCTCCATGAAAGATCAACCAACAAAAATTTTCCTTAGCATGCCTTAAATACCTTCCCATGATCGAAAATAGACCAAGTGAGTTAAAAAAATAACAATGAAGTGCAAGTCAAATTGCTAGTTTGAAGATCCATTAAGCTTCATGTAGAGAAAAATTTGAAAAACATGTAAAAACCAAAACCTCCCACAAACCCACCTTCCAAGTTTCCTATATGGTTGGTGAACAAAACCGAGAGGCCAATTAATTTCATTAATTCCAATTTTCCCACTTAACTCTCCTTGGCATCACCTCCCAAATCTGGTGAATACCAATTCCCATTGAACATGCAATTCCATCTTTAGTGGAGCTTCCACATAAGCCTCTGTCAAATAAACTAGCCCCTACCAAAACTAGGAGTAATTAATGCCTTTAAGAAACTTGTGAATAATTTAATTTCATTGGAACCATTGCCTTAGAGGTATGCGACCCATTTAGGTTCCCATTTAAATAGCTTAGGATACATCCCTTAAAACCTAGGTTAGTTTAGGAATAATTACCTTAGGCCTTAACAGCATTACCTTAGCTAATTCCAACATTAGGTTAGACCATCTCAAGACCTTATAGCATTAGGTTTTAGGTTAATTTAGATAGCCTTCTAACCTTTCCATATTCCCTTAGCACAGGGCTTAGGTTTGGAAGCTAACCCAACAAAGTAGAATAGGAAGCTTAGGTTAGAATAAAAATTCAATTAAGTAACATAGCTAGGTGGTAAATATTCTTACCCAGCTTAGGATTCCATAGGATAATCCTTTAGTTTAGGATTTTGAATCCTTCCTATGTCATGAGCAAGTTGTATTTCATTTATGTCAGCAATGTACTACCAAGATCGATCTTCAAGGACCTAAGCACAACATACAACTGAATGGAAACATGTTCACACAAGATTAAAGAACTTGTAATAACAAATTTTAGTCCACCATTTCCCTCAATTATGGAATGTAAATTTACAATTCATTCAACTGAGAAGGTTTAAAACATTCCTTGGATCACTGAAATTGATCCAAGGATGAGTCAGATAAAGAGATATGTTTACAACTCTTAAACTAGATTGCAACTCACCTACTAACAATGAAAAATGGATTCAAGGAAGCCATTACATTCTAGTCTGATGATCTTAAGAATAGAAAATATTTATCCATATCCAAAGCATGATCTCCAATAATAAAAAAACACATCTTTAGAAGAAAATCACATGTCAACACTTAAAATTCAAAGAGGAATATAACAATTGTCAAGGGTGTTACATGATTCCATCCTAAAAAGTATCATCTTCCTCGATGATTACCTCATTTAACAATTTACATCATGGACAATCAATTCATTCACGTCTCTTACCATAAGTCAAATATATCAAAACCTTATAAGTCAAGAAATCAGCATTAAATAGTTGTTTATTCAATTCATATAAACATCTTCCCAAAACTGGCATACTTATTGTCATATAAAGAAGAAAATCATATAAAAAAATTTAATAGTTTACATAATCAATTCTGTTCAAATAGATATGGAAAAGAAGTTTTCATATCCTCTAGGTTTTCCCAAGTTACACTATCTTCATTAAACTGGTCCCACTAGACTTTACATTGACTTATTTCTCGATTTCTCAAATGTAATTGGTGAGTTTCAAGCACTCATATGGGTTTAACCATGATTATTCCTGGGTCCTGGACCTACAAGGAATTCCAATTTAACATGTGTGATAAATCTGAAACATATTTCTTAAGTAAAGAAATATGGAAAACATCATGCTTTCATGACAAAGCAAGAGGTAATGCTAAACGATAAGTTATAGGGTTGATTACTTCAACTATCTCAAAAGGTCCCACATAACGAGGTGATAACTTGACACCTTGCACAAAGTTATAGAAACTATATTTTCGTTTAACCCCAAGAAATAATTTCTCACCAAGTTCAAATTTCCTATCCACCCTCTTCAAGTCACCATAACTCTTTTGTCTATCTACTACTTCTTTCAAGCATTCACAAATCAATTTAACTTGTTGTTCCATTTCAGTAAGAATTTCAGGTCCAATTACCTCTTTATCCTCTATGTTATCCCAACTAACAGGGGTTCTACATTTTCTTCCATATAATGCCTCAAAGGTGTCATATTAAGAGAAGCATGATATGTATTATTGTATGTGAATTCAACTAATGGAAGATACTCTTCCCACTTATACTTTTGATCCATGCAATACATTCGCAACATATCTTCCAAAACTTGATTTACTCTTTCAGTTTACCCATTTGTTTTGGATGATATGCAAAACTGACATTCATCTTAGTTCCTAGAGCTACATTAAGTGTTTGCCAAAATCTTGATGTCATTCTAGGATCTCTATTCAAAATGATTAACTCAGGTACTCCATGTAATCTGAAAATTTCATGTACAAATCTTCTTGCCAAAATAGGAGAATCATCCTTCAGATTTCTAGCAATAAAATGTGCTACCTTTGTTAGTTTATCCACAACTACTAATATAACATCATGCTTATTTCTTGACATAGGTAACCCTTGTACAAAATCCATGCTTATTACCTGCCATTTGTATTGTGGTATGTTATGAGGATACAACAAACCGGTTGGGTGCATATGTTCCGCCTTAACATGTTGGCACTCAAGAAAATGTGTCACAAAGTTTAGAACATCCTTTTTCATTCCTTTCAAGAAATATTGATGTTTTATATTAGCAACCATTTTTGTAATGCCAGGGTGTCCAGAAAAAGTTGAATTATGAAATTCTACTAAAAATTTCTTTCTCAAATCATTTAGCGAAGGTACATAGACTCTATTTTCAAATCGTAAGATTCCTTCTTTATCAAAGTGAAAAAATTTATACCTCAAATCATTCAAATCAGAAAGTTCTGCTTTTAATTGCAAAAAGTAAGAATCGATTCCATAACACTTTTACTTCATCTTTAAACTGAGTTCTTAATGTTATAAGAGCAGAAATGTACTTCCTATGACTTAGAGCATCAGCCACTCTATTTTCTTTACCCTTTATATAATTGATGTCAAAATCATATTGAGATAAAAACTCCAACCACCTTCGTTGTCTTGCATTAAGATTTGTTTGAGTGAAGATATATAATTCAGTCCAAGGTGATCAATTTTCAATTCAAAAGGATTACCAAGGAGGTAATGCCTCCGAACTTGTAGTGCATTAACAATGACATCAAGCTCTAAGTCATGTGGAGAATAATTCAACTCATGTAACTTAAGTTTCCTACTTTCATATGCTATGACATGACCACTTTGTAACAAAATACCTCCTAGACCTTCACCAGATGCATCAGTTACCACCATAAAATCTCCATTAGGATCCGTACTGCAAGAATAGGTGCTAAAGTTAATGTTCCTTTCAATGTTTTAAATGTAATTTCACATTTCTCACTCCAAACAAACTTTTTTCTTTCTTCTCGTAAGGAAGTTATTGGTGCAACTATCTTAGATAAATATTTTACAAATTTCCTATAGTAGCCAGCAAGTCCCATGTAGCTTCTAATTTCATGTACATTCTTTGGTGAAGGCCATTCTGTTATAGCTGTAATTTTTGAAGGATCTACAATAGTTCCATCTTTAATTATAACATGACCCAAATAGTGGACTTACGTGTCATAGAAAGAACATTTGGACAAATTACTAAACAACCATCTCTTTCTTAGAATTTCAAAAACTATTTTCAAATTCTCATGATGCTCCTCAATGATTTTAGAATATATGAGAATGTATTCCAAGAATACAACCAAAAACTTGTCCAAGTATTCTTGAAAGATATTATTCATTAAGTTCATTAAAGCCGTAGGTGCATTTTTCAATCCAAAAGGTAAAACCATGAACTCATAATGTCCATACCTTGTTCTAAAATATGTCTTATGAATATACTTATCCTTAATTTACATTTGATGATATCTAGATCAATATCTATCTTGGAATTGATTTACGGTGCTCCACGAATCTAATCAAATAAATCATTAATCCTAGGGAGTGGATATCTATTCTTGATAGCTACCTTGTTTAACATTTTGTAATCAATGTACAATCTAAGTGTTCCATCTTTCTTTTTCACAAAAATTATGGGTGCTCCCTGAGGTGAAACACTTGGTCTAATCAAACCTTAAGACAAAATTTCATGCAACTGAGCCTTAAGCTCTACTAATTTTGTAGTAGTCATTAGATATGGTGCTCTATAAATAGGTATAATTTCAAGCTTGATCTCAATCATGAAATCAAATTCCCTTTTGGGTGGAAGACCTTGCATCTCTTCCAAAAATACATCACTGAAGTCTCGTAACAACAGATATCATTCCATAATATTGCTTCTCCCTTCTATTTATTCAGTAATTTTTATTACATATAAGGTACATCCTTTATTTTTGGCCTTTTTAAGTTGCATAGTTGATAGTTTTCTAACTGAAATCTCACGTTTCACACCTTAAATCTCTGTTGTTTTCTGCAGGTCGTCTAAAAAACTAATGTGTTTTTCAAAATAGTCCACTTTAGCCTTATGTTATGCTAACCAATTAACACCTATGATTACATCATAAGACCCAAAGGGTGTAACATAAAGATCAACCTCAAAGTGGAAAATTATGTAAGTCAAGGATTGCTCCAAAAAGACACATACTAACCGTATGAAAAAAGTATTCCCATACTATGCACCATGTTTTATCCATGTTTCCATCTTTTTTTTATAATTTTGATGCTAATTTACTAGAAATAAAACATTCAAGAGCTCGGTATAAAAATAATAGTTATTGGTAAGCCAAATAACTTACCTAGAACTTCTATGGGTAATGAGGAGGAAGAAGAAGCTGATAAGAATAATCAGCCACCTCTAGGGGACAACGCCAATGTGGGTGTTGATAATAACAATGTTAACATACCTATTCATCCTGAGAACAAAAAGGCTAGGCTAGCATCAGATCTCACTAATGACATAAAAAGGATAATTCCACCAAAGTTTGATGGCACCACATTAGGAGATGGGGCTAAGAAGCGCTCAAAGAAATTGGAGAAATACTTTGCAATAAGAAATTTCTCGAAGAAACAAAGGCAATATGGGGAGCATATTAACTTTCTCACGAAGCATCTTCGTGATGGGAAAGCCATAAGGCTGAGTTTAACATTGATGAATCTATTATCACATGGGATAAATTTAAAGGTTACTTTAGGCAATGATAATCATTGTGTGACAACTCTAGTATGATAAAAAAATGACTGAATTTCATAATTTAGCTCAAGGAAATCTAATTTTAATCGAGTATTGGGAGGGATTTACAAAAATCCTTAAGTATGTGCCTCAGTACCAAATTGACGAGAAGTTTAGGATATGAAAATTCTTTCCCATTACTTGTTTTTCAAGCACAACCAAACAATCTCTTGTGTCTAGCAAGACAACAAGGATCTCACCGAGTTTCGGGTAGTTGTTACTCTTTCATCAAGTGGAGGGTTATTTGCAACATTTTCTCTTGTTCTCACTATTTTCTATTACAATAAAATTTAAGTTTCATCATATTATGGACACAATAGGTCCAAGAGTTGTAACCTTTAGATCTGATACAAAAATGTAACATTCCCAAATTTAAGACTTTAGAAACAAGGGAATTTTTATTTTTTTATCACGGTTCTAAATAAAACATTATTTAGAACACACATTCAATTCCAATTAATCTCATAATGGATAACCATATGCAACTGTGAATGACTCGTGTTACACCAATCTATTCATTCCAAGACTCATTTACCTACCAATCTATTTATGTTTAACTTTAGTATTAAATATTTTTCATAAACTACGTATACTTAGTTTTCTTATGCTATTCTAGTCCTGAGTGATCTGTTTAAATAACCTATCTAATATTTTTACCAAATTAATCGACATCACATTACTTTAAACTATGTGACATAGGACAACATAACCAGAAGCTTGCAATACTTTGGCCAAATATTTATAACATACTGTGTATGTCACTATTCCTAGATGACATACTTGTCATATTGGAATACATCCTTCACCTCACTCCTCTATTATCATGATTGGTCTTTACTGACTCTTGTCAGTCCACTTGTTCTAGGTTTAACCCTAGCCCTAGATAGAAACATAACCTATTATAGGAAGACACTCACAATGGCTTAGGGTAAATAGGCATACTCGGTTGACCTAAGTCGACCGGATGTGCCAACATGCCCTGAGCCATTGGAAGCTAATTCCTATCCTAAATATGCTCCTATCCAGACCTAAAGAGAAACTAAGTTCAAGTCCAAGTTCCTATTGTCTATAGATCTAGATGATCAATGTGGAAGGGTGCTGCAACATGTCAACTACAACATTGTATTTTCGAGAAGACCCAAGCCTTCTCAAAAGTATAGACCTATAGTAGACGTGTGCCAACATCCTACGAAACTACCTCATTAAAATGTACATACCCCCAAGGAGATTGTTACTACTTTGTTATTTAGGATTATTTCTTGATTACAACAACCTTCCAAACCCTAATCCAACACTCAATAAGTTCTTTCCTAAATTTTCTTCATTTAGTCCATGAAGAACTTTTTTATACTTATGGCTACTTTTAATGTTTGATTTCTCAATTAAACTACCAATTAACCACAATAAAACAACGTTATCATAAGTTTAATTTAAAAGTACCATGACTTATAGAAAGGTTCAATGTCTAAATATATCCAATTAAGGTAGACTTCATACAAAATGAAGTCTAATAAATTGTAATTATATTTTAAAAAAATTGGTTTATATTCAATTAAGAAAGAGAAAGAGTCTTTCTCTACATGTTTTAAGTGTTAGAGTATATGCTGCCCAATATCCATATTTCTTAATGTATGTTCATCACACATTACATTACTATGTTAAATAGGTTAGATAAAGAACATCATATTCTACAACTTAACAAGTTTGAACTAAATCCCTTTATCCAACTTATCAAAGGATAACCAATTAAGCATATAAATAATATGAAGAATATCAACAAGATAGAAATCCATCTCTTTCATACAAGTACAAGATAATTTACACAACCAATACAAGTAAATTCTCAACTTTCAATTCATCTTTATAACTTATACATTTACAAAACTTATGCATTTTAGGCATACTACATAACAACCACCTTCATTCTAAAAGAATACAACTTTTATTTTTCAATACAATCTCAAGAACGAATCAGAATTCTTCACAAAGAATCAGACTTAAATCAACCAATGCATCATATAAGTTTTTCCTTCTTTTATCACTTACGAAGTCCATCTGAAAAAATTGCTACCACGGGTCAGTTCTATGAACTAAGCATGATAAGCACTAAGCCTTAAAACAAAGTGCATTCCACTAATTGTTCCATTAAAACAAATCCGCTTTAATGAAATAATTAATATATCATACATATCAGTAAGTAGTAATAATCAGAAAAGAAGTACATTAACCCATCTAAATTTACTTCTAAGAGAAGAACAAAATTTAATCCACAACATCTACCTCACAAATTAAAGTTTAATTGATCCTATCAATTACTTTTAAACAAAAATAGATTATAACATCATATTGTTCCCAATTCTATCATAATGGAATACAACATTTAACTTTACTATAAGACATAGAAAGGGTTTACAACATATTTCTCATTAGGATGATTCATCCAGATCCTAAGCATGGAAGAAGAATATTCATTCCAAACTATGCTCCAAAATTTTTATGAAACCAGAACAGGTTCATAACATGAATTTAACTATTTCATTTAAAGGACAACTACCTTTAAATACAACATTTAATATTTTAAATAGAACAAAATCCCATATCAATCTAAGAAGGAATATATAATTTAAACAGTCTGCCAACTAGATTATATTTTCTGTTCAAAAAAACTGAAACATCAAATCTCTTCCTACATCACTTCAACAAATGATATGAACAAGGAAGACTAAACAATTATAATAAATCTCCATTTCACAAGAGAACTAATAATAGAAGGGTTCAATCAAATGAACTAATCCCTACAGAGTTACAAAATGAATCTTATCGGCATTTGATTCAATCCTTAATCATTTCTCTACACTTAACAACAAAATTCCCTTTTTTTAATTTAAACGATAAGATCATATACTAGTTCCTAGAAGAGAGAAAAAACCAACACATTGTAAGGAAAACGTATTGCAAGTCTCCCTTATAGTCCTTATCAATAAAAAAGCATGAGTTCCAATTTCAGTTAAGATCAACATAAACAGTAAAGTTCAAAAATAGTATTATGTCCCTAAGGATTCTCAATTTTCTTTTTCTTTTAAGAGACTCAAGTATTCACTTATTGATCCCAACAAGAATAGAAGACCTAATACCTTAAACTAAACCAGTTGGGAGTATACTCGAACTCAAAACTAAAGTTTCTTTAAAATTCCCCCACAACTTTGTACTTAAGAGTAAGTGGGTCATAATTCCTTTAGAACTAAAAATCAAACTGAACAGAGTTAAGTAATCCTTCCACTACAATCTCTAAGCACTTTGGTACAAAACTTGTTTATAAAATAAGTTCTAATCCAATATCAAACGAAAGCATTTCAAGTTAAATCTCCAAGAGATATTCAAACAGCTCAGTCATACTACTTACCCAGAATTACCTAGAGTAAGTAGTTTGCATTAAAGGAGTTATAAGCTTTCAACTAGAATATAATTTAAAACCAACTCACAAATACCAGAATAGAGCTAACACGTCGTTCAAATAAAATTCCAAACACTATGTATCAAATTACATGTACAGTCTTTGAATGAAAAAGTGTCAAGAGTGAGCACGATATAAACAAATATCATGATACAAGTTAGAATATAATACAAACAACCTTAACTAGTTTATAGCGTAAACAAGAAACCCTATTTCCAACTCAAAATGAAACACAAGTTTCTCACAGAAGAGTTTAGAACCATTCAAGTAGATATTCACAGGTTCAAGGAAACCACAAATTCCCATTCCAGTTTGTAAATAAAACTCATACCATCTCAAAAAAAAACACGAGCTCCTAACCAGAGTTCATAACTACTCATAAAATATGATTACTGTGTAAATTACAAACTTCCATTAACAGTCCAGAATAACACAAGAATAAACATGAGTACAGAGGTACATATGGACTTCAACAATAGTCCAAGATTACTCGAGAATCCAAACATGGTTACAAAGTAACAAGAACCTCCAACACAAATTCTTATAAAAACACTAACCCCGAATCAAGCTTAAACTACACACAAACTTGAATATAGGCTCAAACAAAACATGAGCTCAAATACAAGTTCAAGCTCAAATAACCATGATCTAAAATATAAGTTCAATTTCAAACAAACATGAGCTCTAATCAAATATTAGACGGGGATCAAGGTTCCCAAAACTCAAAACCAAGTAAATAAGCAAATGGCAGAATGTCGACATAAACACAACTCTTTGCATACCAATTCAAGAAATGTGTAGTAGAGCCATAAAAACAAGTTTCTCATGCATTGTTTGTTATTTAAACCATACAAAGAAATTTTCCAAGACATACACTAATTTTTCCATGGATTCATACCCAAATTTACCAAGATTACAAAACCCAACAAGCAAATAACTAGATAAAACATGCAAGACAAGAATCTCGAAAGAGCGAGTCATTTTAATGAAACATTTAGAAGAAATCAAGAGATATTAATGGTTAGAGCCTATCATGCCCGACACATAGCACTTCATAAATAAAGGAGACTTCAAGACGCAGCTTCCAACTCCTTTTCTCCTTCACGAAATATCAACCAACCAATAACTTTCCTCATCATGCCTCATATAACTTCCCATGATCAAAAATAGACCAAGTGAGTTAAAAATGATAATGAAGTGCAAGTCAAACTCTGGTTTGAAGAACCGGTTTGCTTCATGCAGAGAAAAATCTCAAAAGCATGCAAAACTAACAACCTATCAAAACCTGCCTTCCAAGTTTCCTAGATGGTTTGTGAACAAAACCCAAGGATAATAAATTTCATTAATTCCAATTTTCCCACTCAACTCTCCTTACCACCACCTCCCAAATCTGGCGAATGCCAATTCCATTTACCATGTAATTCCATCTTTAGTGGATATTTCACATAATTCTCCACCAAATCAACTAGCCCCTGCCAAAACTGGCAGTACTTAATACCTTTAAGAACCTTATCAAAATTCAATGCCATTGGAACCATCACCTTAGAGGTATGTGACCCATTTAGGTTCCCATTTAAATAGCTTAGGATAGATCCCTTAAAACTTAGGTTAGTTTAGGAATAATTATCTTAGGCCTTAACACATTACCTTAGGTAATTCTAACATTAGGTTAGATCATCTCATAACCTTATAGCATTAGGTTTTAGGTTAATTTAGATAGCCTAACAAACTTTCCATATCCTCTTAGCACAGTCTTAGGTTTTGATGAAAACCCAACAAAGTAGAATAGGAAGCTTAGGTTAGAATAAAAATTTAATTAACATAGCTAGGTGGTAGATTCCATAGGATAATCCTTTAGCTTTAGGATTCCGAATCCTTCCTATGTCATGAGTAGGTTGTATTTCATTTACATTAGCAATGTACTACCAAGATCAATCTTCAAGGACCTAATAACAACATACAACTAAATGGAAACATGTTCACACAAGATTAACGAACTTGTAATAACAAATATCAGTCCGCCATGTCCCTCAATTATGGAATGTAAATTTACCATTCATTCAACTAAGAAGGTTTAAAACATTCCTTGGATCATTGAAATTGATCCAAGGATGAGTCAGATAAAGAGATATGTTTGCAACTCTTAAACCAAATTGCAACTCACCTACTAGTAGTGAAAAATGGATTCAAGGAAGCCATTCCATTCTATTCTAATGATATTAAGAATAGAAAAGATTTATCCATATCCAGCATGATCTCCAACAATCAAAAGAACAAATCTTTAGAAGAAAATCACATGTCAACACTTGAAATGCAAAAGAGGAATATAAAATTATCGAGGTGTTACATGCTTCCCTCCTAAAAAGTATCATCATCCCGATGATTACCTCATTTTAAAAATTTACATCAAGGACAATCAATTCATTCACTTCTCTTACCATAAGTCAAATATATCAAAACCTTATAGCTCTAGAAATCAACACTAAATAGCTGTTTATTCAATTCATATAAACATCTCCAAAACTGGCATACTTATTGTCATATAAAGAAGAAAATCATAAAAAAATTTAACAATGTATAGAATCAATTCTGTTCAAATAGATATGGAAAATAAGTTTTCATATCCTCTAGGTTTTCCCAAGTTGCACTATCTTTGTTAAACTAGTCCCACTAGACTTTATATTGACTTATTTCTCAATTTCTCAAATGTAACTAGTAAGTTTCAAGCACTTGTATGGGTTAAACCACGATTATTCCTTGGTCCTGGACCTGTAAGAAATTCCAATTTAACACATGTGATAAATCATAAATGTATTTCTTAAGAAAAGAAATATTTAAAACATCATGCATTCATAACAAAGAAGGAGGTAATGCTAAACGATAAGCTATAGGGTTGACTACTTCAACTATCTCAAAAGGTCCCACATAACGAGGTGATAACTTGGTAGCCTTGCCAAAAGTTATAGAACTCTATTTCAGTTTAACCCAAAGAAAGACTTTCTCACCAAGTTCAAATTTCCTATCCACCCTCTTTAAGTTAGTGTAACTCTTTTTCCTATCTGCTACTTCTTTCAAGTGTTCACAAATCAATTTAACTTGTTGTTCCATTTTAGTAAGAATTTCAGGTCTAATTACCTCTCTATCCTCTATGTTATCCCAACTAACAGGGGTTCTACATTTTCTTCCATATAATGCCTCGAAATTTGTCATCTTAAGAGAAGCATGATATGTATTATTGTATGTGAATTCAACTAATGGAAGATATTATTCCCACTTATACTATTGATCCATATAATACATTTATAACATATCTTCAAAACTTGATTTACTCTTTCGGTCTTCCCATTTGTTTTTGGATGATAAACAAAATTGAAATTTAGCTTGGTTCCTAGAGCTGCATTAAGCATTTGCCAAAATCTTGACATCATTCTAGGATATCTATCTGAAATGATTAACTCAGGTACTCCATGTAATCTGAAAATTTCATGTACAAATCTTCTTGCCAAAATAGGAGAATCATCCTTTACATTTCCAGAAATAAAATGTGCTACCTTTGTTATTTTATCCACAACTACTAATATAACATCATGCTTATTTCTACATAGGTAACCCTTGTACAAAATCCATGCTTATTACCTACCATTTGTACTACAGTATGCTATGAGGATACAACAAACTACCGGTTGGGTGCATATGTTCCGCCTTAACACGTTGGCACTCAAGACAATGTGTCACAAAGTTTAGAACATCCTTTTTCATTCCTTTCCAAAAATATTGTTGTTTTATATCAGCAAGCATTTTTGTAATGCCAGGGTGTCCAGAAAAAGGTGAATTATGAAATTCTGCTAACAATTTCTTTCTCAAATCATTTAGCGAAGGTACATAGACTTTGTTTTCAAATCGTAAGATTCCTTCTTTATCAAAGTGAAAACCTTTATACCTCAAATCATTCGAATCTGCAGCAAGTGCTACTTTTACTTGCTGAAAGTAAGAATCAAATTCCATAACACTTTTTACTTCATCCTTAAATTGAGTTCTTAACGTTATAAGAGCATAAATGTGCTTCCTACGACTTAGAGCATCAACCACTCTATTTTATTTACCCTTTATATAATTGATGTCAAAATCATATTGAGATAAAAACTCCAACCACTTTCATTGTCTTGTATTAAGATTTGTTTGAGTGAAGATATACTTTAGTCCAAGGTGATCAATTTTTAATTCAAAAGGCTTACCGAGAAGGTAATGCCTCCAAACTTGTAGTGCATGAACAATGACAGCAAGCTCTAAATCATGTGGAGCATAATTCAACTCATGTAACTTAAGTTTCCTACTTTCATATGCTATGACATGACCACTTTGTAACAAAATACCTCCTAGACCTTCACCGATGCATCAGTTACCACCATAAAATCTCCATTAGGATCTAGTACTGCAAGAATAGGTTGAAGTTAACTATTCCTTCAAGGTTTTAAATGCAATTTCACATTTCTCACTCCAAACAAAATTTTTATCTTTCTTCTGTAAGGAATTTATTGGTGCAACTATCTTAGAAAAATATTTTACAAATTTCCTATAGTAGCCAACAAGTCCCATGAAGCTTCTAACTTCATGTACATTCTTTGGTGCAGGCCATTCTGTTATAGCTGTAATTTTTGAAGGATCTACAACAATCCCATCTTTACTTATAACATGACCCAAATAGTGGACTTCTGTGTCATAGAAAGAACATTTGGACAACTTACCAAACAATTGTCTCTTTCTCAAAATTTCCAAAACTATTTTCAAATGCTCATGATGCTCCTCAATGCTTTTAGAATATATGAGAATGTCGTCCAAGAATACAAGTAGAAACTTGTCTAAGTATTCTTGAAAGATATTATTCATTAAGTTCATAAAAGCTGCGCAGTGCATTCGTCAATCCAAAAGGTAAAATTGTGAACTCATAATGTTCATACCTTTTTCTGAAAGTTGTCTTATGAATATCCTCATCCTTAATTCATAGTTGATGATATCCAAATCGAAGATCTATCTTTGAATTTCTTGTGCTCCACACATCCGATCAAATAAATCATCAATCCTAGGGATTGGATATCTATTCTTGATTGTTTCCTTGTTTAACATTCTGTAATCAATGCACAATCTAAGTGTTCCATCTTTCTTTTTCACAAAAATTATGGGTGCTCCCCAAGGTGAAACACTTGGTCTAATCAAACCTTGAGACAAAAGTTCATGCAACTAAGCCTTAAGCTCTACTAATTCTATAGTAGTCATTCGATACGGTGCTTTAGAAATAGGTTCAGTTCCAGGCTTGATCTCAATTGTGAAATCAAATTCCCTTTTGGGTGGAAGACTTGACAATTCTTCTAGAAATACATCACTGAAGTCTCATAATAGTAGATATCATTCCATAATATCACTACTCTCTTCTATTGATTCAGTAATTTTTACTTCATATAAGGTACATCCTTTATTTTTGGCCTTTTTAAGTTGCATAGTGATGTGATTTTCTAAAAGAAATCTCACGTTTCACACCCTAAATCTTTGTTGTTTTCTACAGGTCATCTAAACAACTAATGTGTTTTTCAAAATAGTCCACTTTAGCCTTATGTTTTGCTAACCAATTAACACCTATGATTACATCATAAGACCCCAAGGTGTAACATAAAGATCAACCTTAGTGGAAAATTTAGGTAAGTCAAGGATTGCTCCAAAAAGACACATACTAACTATATGAAGAACATTATTCCATATTTTCTTTTTAATTTTGATGCTAATTTACTAGAAATAAAGCATTCAGTAGCTTTAGTATAAAAAATAATAGTTATTAGTAAGCCAAATAACTTACCCTAACTTCTATGGGTGTGACCTGTTTCTCAACGTTCTTGTAAGTTATTACAAAGCATGTATCCTTTGCTACTGATTACAATCATCCTTCTTCAAAGGAAAATTATTTACATAATTCTCTTTGCCACGCTTATAACAAATTTCCTACAGGTCCCTTCCTAGGCTTAGGTTTATTTCCAACCTCAAAGTTATCGTTCTGACCCCCATAGGACTTTTGTCCATTATTATTGTTCTTGGAAAATTTGTTCCATGCATTACCAGTAAAAAAAATTTTTGCTACTTTCTTATTTGTATCAGATGAAAACTTACTTTTCATTCCGAATTTCATCCATAGTCTTGTCTTGGGTGCAAGAGATGATGAAGAGGAGTAAGGATTCTTCTTCATTACTTCCTCCTTGTGAGTAGAAATTGCCATTAATTTCTATTCTTTCCTTATGGATTTTTCAACAACCCCTTCCATCATGGTTTGGCTATGAACATCCACCTCTCCCCTATAATGAGATTCAAACCCATGATGAATTTTCATATCCTAAACTTTTTTAGTTTTGTCTTTGAGGCACATAATTAAGGAGTTTTGTAAATCACTCCTAATACTTAGTTACAGTTAGCTTTCCTTGAGCTAAGTTATGAAATTCAGTCATTTTTTATCATAGTAGAGTTGTGGTAGCCATCTTTAAATTGGTCCCATGTGATATAAGATTCATCGGTGTTCAAATCATCCTTGCGGCTGTCGCACCATGAAGATGCTTTGTGAGAAAGTTGATATGCTCCCCATATCACCTTTATTTCTTTTGAGAAATTTCTTATTGCAAAGTATTTCTCCATTTCAATGAGCCAATTCTTAGCCCCATCTCTTAATGTGTTTCCATCAAACTTGGGTGGACTTATTCTTTTCATCTCATTAGTGAGTTCTGCTACTAGCCTAGCCTTTTTTTTCTCAGGATGAATAGGTATGTTAACATTGTTATTATCAACACCCACATTGGCATTGTCCCCTAGAGGTGGCTGATTATTGTTATTAGCTTCTTCTTCCTCCTCATTACCCATTACTTATTTTTCAAGCACAACCAAATGATCTCTTGTGTCCAATAGGGCAGCAAGGATCTCAAAGAATTTATGGGCAGTTGCTACTCCTTCCTTAGGAAGAGGGTTATTTTCAACATTTCCTCTTGTTCTCACCAATTTTTGTTAGAAGAAAATTTAAGTTTCATCAAATTATTGACACAATAGGTCCAAGAGCTACAACCTTCAGCTTTGATACCAAGAAGTAACATTCCCAATTTAAGACTTTACAAACAAGGGAATTTTTTTAAAAAAATGGTTCTAAGTAAAACATTATTCGAACACACATTCAATGCCAATCAATCTCATAACAAATAACCATATGCAGCTATGAATGACTCTGTGTTACATTGATCTATTCATTCCATGACTTGATAACCTATCGATCTATTCATGTTTAACTTCAGTATTAAATATTTTTCGTATACTACGTATACTTGGTTTTATTACCCTATTTCCGTGTACTAAGTGATCTATTTAAAGAACCTATCTGAATATTTTTACCAATATTCATCTGACATCACATTACTTTAAACTAGGTGACATAGGACAATGAAACCAGAGGCTCTGGATACTTTGGCCAAATATTTATAACATACTTGTGTATGTCACTATTCCTAGATGACATACTCATCATAGTGGAATATATCCTTCACCTCACTCCTCTATTATCATGATTGGTCTTTATTGACTACCATCAGTCCACTTGTTCCAGGTTTAACCCTAGCCCTAGATAGAAACATAACCTATTATAGGAAGACGCTCATAATGGCTTAGGGTAAATGGGCATACTCGGTTGACCTAAGTTGACCAGGATATGCCAAAGATGCCCCAGCCATTGAAAGTTATGTGCAAGTGTTGTTTTTAAAATAATGCTAATGTAAAAATATACTAACACCTAAATAGTCTTAATTAGCAAGAATTAAACAACATTATAAACACCATCATGATAATAATTAATCAAGGATTAGATGCTAACATTTATCAATACAAAACTATGAAATTAATTATGTTAAGCACCTAAATATCCTGTATTCTCTAACAATATCCTCATGAATGTGGGATAAAGGTAAAATATGATTAGGAATGGATAAGCTTGCTTTATTAAAGGTAACCTTACTTTAGAAAGGTTTAATACATATTTAGCAAGTCATGAGAGTTGGGGTGCTTTCAATTAATCAAAGGTGATTAATTAATAGGTAGGTGTAAGCTTATAGAAGCCAATTAGAAGAATATTAGTGTGATTTAGGCTATTAAAAAGGGATTAAATCAATTAAATATTGATTTACTAGTTAAATGAAGGGGAAGACTAATTAATTAATAATAATTAATTAATCTAGATAGAAGAGGTGATTTAATTAATAGAAGGTTGTTAATTAGGTTGTTAGCTGGATAGGTGACTTAATCAATTAGCATATTGTAATTAATTAATGATAACAAGAGGGAATATGAGCACTTTTTGACGATATGTCGTCGATTTGCGAGAAAGGGGATAATTAGTGCAATTTAAGTATTTAAATTGCTTGGGCATAATTATAGGTGTCTACATTTGCCCCTCTTTGGGGTGGCGTAAGTGACGTCACTTCAAAGATAGTAGATGGAAGAATTTTTTGAAGGGATAGAAGAAAAATTAGTAGGAGGGAGAGATGCCCCCTCGAGTGTCGATGGGGTGATGAAAGAAGCCGATCGATGATCGAAAAAGGTGAGATATAGATAGAAGAATGGGAGGAGGCAGGATGCCCCGATGAGAGAGAAAATTAGGGGTGAAAGGGAAGTGAAGTAGAAGAAATGAGGAAGAGGGGAGAGAAGAGCTTAGCCTCTAGCCGCTTATTTATTTGGAACAAATTTGATGTCATCATATTGCCATAGGAACTACATCATTGGCCCTTATTAAAAAAATAAGCATACGACAAAGGTAGAATGACATGAAAAGCCATACTGTGAACAATTGTCCATTGCTGAAAGTACCAACCCCATGCAACATACAAAATGCAATGCAATATGAGAAAGTGAAAGATGCCTAACTCCATGCAACATACAAAATGTAATGCAATACGAGAAAGTAAACAAGCTAAACTAACAGAGAAACATAATGTAATGTTTTTATTATCAAGCTTCAATTACGACCTGTGTGAATTAATGACAAGGGTTGATGATGGTGCCCCAAGCAAGGATACATGCAAGGGGAATAACGGAGGACACTTGGGTCTGATGGAAAAGTAATGTGCACTATGAAACAAGATGCAAGCAGCAACTCGTTTTTGCCCAGTACGAGATGAAGGAAGAAGCCTAGCTTTTGTTGATGGAGGTAGATCAAGATGATCCACAAGTCACACACATGAACAAGTGAGAATCAAAGAGTGACATTTTGTAGGATGATTTTCAATTTTTAGAAGTTTTATGAAACATATTTGAATTTTTTTATGATTTTTCTAACATATTTGAATGTTTTGGTTGATTTTGAAAGTTTTATGAAACTATGTATACAAGAATACAAGGAAGCATGGATGCCCCTAGCAATAGATGGGATGTATAAGGGCATAAGGCCACGTGTGTACCAGAAAGGTGAAGATGTAAAAATTCCCAACAATTAGGTGGGAGTATTCAAAGGTAAACTCTTCACAGGTAGAAATGGGACCCAAGGCCATTATGGATAGGTTCAACATGATGGTGAACGTAAACCCATGAAGTGTTGGGAAGGGGCAAGGATGCCCCCAGCATAAGTTGGCCTAAAAGCACATGATAGAAAGGAAGGAGAAGATTATTTTTGTGGAAGGGGACAAAGGTTTCCACAAACATGGAAAACAAGTAATCTTATACACATGGATGTTCTGAACGAAGTAGAAGAATGATGTGAATGATATGAATGTAGCTTAGAAGCCTTGCGATAAAGAAGTGATTAGCCAAAGGAATAAATCATGAGAAGAGATATGGAGTAGAGTAAGAGTCGAACAAGGTCAAAATAAGACACTTGGTAACATACTAATCCTATTTACTCATAGAGATACGGTGTGTGCACGTGGATTTTATTACCTCTTGAAGTGAATATTTAATAGAAAAAAGTGAAGAGACCCTAGCCAATGTGTAGGAATGATTTATTTTTATAAGTGATTTTGTGAATGGAGGGTGAAAGGATAGCCGTACATTGCTTGCTTTGCCCGACCAAACATCCATAGCCCCGACAGAGATGTATTTGATTCTAATCACAACATTTCTCTCTCTAGTCTGAGTCGGCGTCCATAGCCGTGATAGAGATTATTGGAAATACCCCAAGAGAGAGTTATATATTAATTTTCTTTTGCTTTGTAGCTTTTAGATTTGGAGTTTTGATTGATTTTGATTCTTTTTCTTTCTGAAAACTTATTTCAGCTCTCTTGTTTGACAAGGGTTAAGAACCACTAATGGCTTGATGGAAGGATGTGGAAGTGATTGTGATGATGACATTGGCTAGTGTCAACAAATATGTCCAAAATTTCTTTACTGACATGTTTATTAGATGTTTGAATGTGATAGGATCTCCATGAGGTCCAATCATTCTTTAATTTACCAAGTTGATAAAAGATCGGGGACAAACGGATACCATAGAGATAAATGTCATAAAATGCATGTGAATAAGCTAACCAAAATATCAATGAAGGGATGAAAATGGTAGGAAGACATGTAGAAGAATAACAAGGAAGGAAGAAATAAATATCCATGTATACGTAACACTTGATTCCAATGTTTGATCTTTGTACCTTTGATTTTTGTTTTTTTTTTCATGTTTTTTTGTATTTTGTATTTTTGTATTTTTGCATTGTTTTTTATTTTTAGATTTTTGATATTTTCTTTTTTTTGAACTGTTGTTACTAACAAATTCACTCTATGTGATAGGATCCAACAATGATGTTTGCAACTTCCTTGATAAGGGAGACTAAGTGTGTTTGTTTATCAAGAGTCATGTTTTCCCCAATCTCGATGATCGTGGTGAGTTCACACTCAACAAAGGACTGTGATTTATCCTGAAACATGGATTTTGTATGCGGGAGCTTGAGTTCCCTATCCAAAGGTTTATGCACTTTGCGCCATACTTGATGGTTATGTTGATGTGCATTCTTGAATCACGCTTGATTTACAACTTTGAGATTGTTCCAGTTGTTGGGGGATTTTGAGCTCTTAGAAGTTTTGACCTGAGCTTGATAATGAACCTGTTTGGGTTTCTTATAAGCTGACACTTGAATTTTCTGACCTTGAGAAGGAGAAGAATGGAAAAATTTATGATTTATGATAGGAACGATAGAAATGGTAATGAGCTTTCCACAACCATTGATAGAAGAAATATGTGATAGATGAAAAGGATATGGTCCAAGAATTGAAGAGGATGGGCTACCAGGAGGTGAGCCACGAATAGAAGGTGAAAGGCTACTAGGACGTGGCCCAAGAATAGAAGAAGAAGGGATACTAAGATGTGACCCATAAATAGAAGATGAAGGGATACTAGGATGTGGCCCCGAGAATAGAAGAAGAAGGCTATTAGGACGTGACCCATAGATGTAAGATGATGGACTACTAGGATGTGGCCCAAGAATAGAAGATGATGGACTACCTGGGGTGATCCATACATAGAAGATAAGGGGCTAGTTGGACATGCCCCAATAATCAAAGATAGTGGGCTACTCAAAAATGTCCCACAAATAGAAGAGGGAGGGCTACTAGAAGGTGACCCACACCTAGATGAAGATGAAGGGCTACTTGGCGCTGACCCCATAAGAGATTGTGATTGAGGAATTATGATAGACGAAGAGTTATTGGGTGATGAGAAGATAGGCCATGGATCTATGCAAGACCAAGGAGTTTCATCACATAATGAAGAATGTGAAGATGGAAGAATAAGAGGAGGATCAAGTTGCATGATCTGAGGCTCTTCCTCCATTTCTTGATCAAAGGAATCAACCTTTTCCTCACAATATGCAAACGCATCAAAGTCTAAAGAGAATCCTTTTTTGTAATCTACTAAAGGAATATCTTCATATGCCCTTATAAATGCCACGATTGTTTCTTCATTCTAAAAGAGATCAATCAGTATGAGTTGTTGATTGATCCCTAGGGGTTTATTGGAAGAAATAGGTTCACTTGGTGTGGAAGAATTAGAAGATGTTTGATGATTATTGATAGAAGAAGATGATGTGGGGGATGAAGAATATGTGTAGCTAGATGTCTCAGGAGTAGAAGAAGGTGGTGTGGACCTACCTATACAATGGTATGTCATATGTAAAATAGTAGGATTAAGTCCAAAGTCTATAGATTGTGACACATGGGTCGATTCAGATGTTTGTCTCGAAGGACTTTGAGTCACACGAATCTTCACAAAAGGAAGATTCTGGGGGTGATTGATGAAGAAGGTCCTGCAAAGAAGGGGAGGACTGTGATTCAAGCATCGCATTAGATGAATGATGACAAGGGTCCTACGAAGAAAGAGAGGACCATGATTCAAGAATTGTATTATACTTCTGATTGGAGGGATTTGGAGTCACGTGTATCTTCAAAGGAAGAAGATGTCATTAGGGTGGTGATAAAGGGGTCCTATAAAGAAAGGGAGGACCGCGACATAAGAGTCACATTAGATGACTTAGGAGTCAAATTAGATGAATCCAAATAGTAGTTTGGATCTAAATCCTCAAAAGAGTTAGAGGAAATATTTGGATTGGAATCCTCAAAAGAAGAGGAAATGTTTGGATTAGAATTAGAAGAAGAGTGGGGGGAACTTGAATAATAATTTGGATCAGATGTGTCCAAATCATACCACCGACTATGAGATGAAGGTGGGGAACGAGTTACCCGGATGGGTTCTCTAGTGTGAAGAACCAATCAAGGTTTGGTCATGATGGGCATCCTTTGATGTGAATGCCGAAATTTGGATTCCTTATTGTCATAAGCGTGAGGAACCACATGATAATCAGTCATCTCTTGTGTCATTTAAGCACAAATGTCTAGACCTAGATAGTGCGATCAAACTTCTTCAAAGTGAAGAAGGCTCCATGCTGATTTGGGTAGCACAATGACAGCCAACTAGACATTCATTATGTATGAGAGATGCATGTGTGATTTTCCGAAGGGGGGCTAAGGAAAATAAACATCATGATGATGTAATCTCGATGAGATCAAAAGGGATTGTCCTAGAAAACAAGTTTTCTGAATGAATAATCATAAAGAACAATCATGAAAGTGTGAAACACAAAGCCAATCAACAAGGAACTACTCCCTATGTAAAATGCATGTGTAAAGTGATAGTCTGATGCAAAAATGATCAACACAATGGCAATATTTACGTCAAGCTCAAAATGAACAAGGCGTAAATATTAACAAAGGGTAGATGTGACTCCCAATCAAAGGATACCATGACAAGTTTAACAACCAACAAGGCCTAAATGTTAAAGGGTGAGGATTACAAATGTAAGCCACGTAACCACACCAATTGGACATGTTAATCAAGCTTTACGAAGAAGTGAGATATTAGTGTCAAAGTGGTATCAAAATGATGCAAACAAAGTAAGTGACACTCTTCAAGATTTTAGACAATGTTTGAAGCCAAACCAAGTCAAGGTATACTAAGGATGTGTTAAAATGTGCACAGCGTAATGCCACAATGTAGATACTTAGATCACATTTATGAAAAACATGACATAAGTATCTTAATTGTGTCGAGACAATGCACACAAGGTAACACATCAAAGGGAGATCAAATGATGAATTAATCTGAACTATGATGATGATCTTGACATGGGTATCAAGATCACAAAGGCTACCAATGATATAAGTATGCATGCCTTCTTACACTTTATATGTTTAACTTACCCAGGCCGCAAAAACATGGATGGGCGTAAATGGACAAAAAAGTGGTAGAGACAATCAATTGGTAACACAAAGGTAGTCACTCTCCTTCTGATCAACAAAGTGTCAAAAGAATGTGAAGGAAAAAAATCAAAAGAATGATGAAAAATGCTAGCTTCACTTTGGCAGAGTTTCTCCTCACCCTAAGGCAAGTAAAAACTAGACAAAAGTAACATGCCACATGTTTCTCAATGAAAATATGATTCACAACTCAACAATGTTTTAGATTGGTCAAAGTGGGCTCCTATCCAAAGTATATTCTCCTAGGCAGTTCTCTCACCCTAATTGTTACAAAGTTGCCACGGCGAGCACGATTTACCCAAAAATTTGGACTTACTAGTTTGGGAGTATCTCGGATTTACTTTACCCCCTTCAAGAATAGTAGGAAACTAGTGCATCTACATGTACTATCACCGGGGTCACCACAACAGACAACCTGTAATACTATCTCACAAAGGAATCACTAGTCAAGTAGGTAATGTGAGCACTTCCCATTTTTCCCACAAGGTTCCCTCTTGCGTGGACTACTTTGAGGTTCTGGAACCACCCCCATTGTTGTAGCTTAAGGCATTATGCCAAAGGTGTTATGTTCCAGATTGAGTGGAGAGGGACGTACCCTTTTCCAAAACCTGCAATACAATGTTTTGAATATGTTTTTCTTTTATCTTGTTTAATTAGGTGTGGTTTTCTTGAACACCTTTTGGCAACAACTGTATAACAAGCCGTATTAGTAGTTTTTGATTTTGTTTTGATTCCTCCTTTCTTTGACAAGCGTTTTTAGGTCCTGCACTCAAGCGTTAGTAGTTCTCCAAGAAAATCACATTATTTAAAAAGGATTAATAGTTGCTTTTGATTCTCAAGATCATTCGAGATGCAAGAGAAGAGAATACACAAAAAATAATCCAACTAAAAATTAAAAAAATCTTTTCAATCAATGAACCATAAAGAATTCTTGATAAATGTTCATTCCCCTAAACCAAAAATGAAAAATGAAGTTTCCAATTTACCAAATGTTATAAAATGAAGACTAAAGTTACTTTTGATTCTCAAGATCACCCTAAGGTGCAAGAGAAGAGCATACACAAAATTTATCCCAACTATATAGAAATGGAAAACTTCAAATCAAAGGACCATTGAAAAATACTTTCTAAAAGGTTCATTCCGTTAAGCAAAATGAATAATCAAATTTCCAAGTTTAATCCCAATGTTAAAAAGATAGAGATCAATTTTTTTTTATTCTCAAGATCACCAAAAGGTGCAAGAGAAGATCATACACATGCTTTGGTCTAAATCGAGTAAGCATGGAAATACAACATTCATCAAAACATTAGACATGTTAGAAAATGACCAGTTTTAAACTAATAGAAAAACTTGCAATTTCTATAAGTATAAATCCTGAATTTATGTTTTTATTGTATAGTTAACTTCAATACCTTTCCAACGCAAAAAAAAAGGAGTTATTTTGATATTGGGAACAAAATTTATGGCCTTCGAAAGATGGGTTACACATATGCTCTTATGCTCACGGGTATGCACTTGACATGCACTCAAAAAATGTAAAAAAACGTCCCTTAATCTGTAAAATGGGAAAAAATTTCCAACCAAGATTCAATTTTGACAACAACCCATCACATAAATATATGAATAGAAGACTCAACTCTATCAAACATTAACATACATGCTCAAGAATTTAAATTTTCAAGAATTGACAAAACTAGCATGTAGAATGATGAAAAAGTAAGCTCTAAAAATGAAAACATGATGAAATATTGAAATTTTATCACCAAGATTAAATTTTAACAGTAACCCACCACATTAATATATAAATATAAGACTCAACACTATCAAACACTAACCTACATGCTCAAGAATTTAAAATTTTCAAGAAATTGACAAAACTAGCATGTAGAATGTTGAAAAAGTAAGCTCTAAAAATGAAAACATGGAGAAATATTGAAATTTTCCTATCAATTCCAATTTTGACAGTACTTCACCTCCTTTATACCTACAAGGAAGACTCAACACATGTAAACTCAACAAAACAAGTTAAGAAAAACAAGTTAGATCAACGTGTGTAAAAGAGGGTTAGTAACCAAAAATGAAACTTAACTACAAAAACATGAAATTAAGTGCAAAATACAATGGAGTAAGTCCCACTACATGTGCCAAATGTGTGCAAGTGTTATTTTTAAACTAATTCTAATGTAAACAAATAATAACACCTAAATAGTCTTGATTAACAAGAATTAAAGAACATTATAAACACCATCATGATAAGAATTAATCAAGGATTAGATGCTAACATTTATCAATACAAAACTATGAAATTAACTATGTTAAGCACCTAAATATCATCTATTCTCTAACAACATATAAATGAAGGAACCTAGGTAGGTTCTATGGCTATCAAAAACAGTTTTCCTTAATGTACCAAGAACCCGGGAATGGGGGCTAATCAAAGTTAGACTACAAGACCCTTTTGACACCTCCCATATGACCCAAGAATTTTAAGAAAGAGGCTTGAATCTTCAAGATGATGAAATCTCAAGAGGACAAAGTGCAATCTCTTAGTCTCTTTGCTATATTATTTGCATTCTCTCTTAAGAGTTTAGGTGTGAGTAAAAGGTAGGTGGAGGGCTCTTTATATAGCCCAAAGGATAAAGGATTCAACACATCCTCATGAATGTGGGATAAAGGTAAAATATGATTAGGAATGGATAAGGTTGCTTTATTAAAGGTAACCTTACTTTAGAAGGGTTTAATACATGTTTAGCAAGTCATGGGAGTTGGGGGGTACTTTAATTAATCAAAGGTGATTAATTAATAGGTAGGTGTAAGGTTATAGAAGCCAATTAGAAGAATATTAGTGTGATTTAGGCTATTAAAAAGGGATTAAATCAATTAAATATTGATTTACTAGTTAAATGAAGGGGAAGACTAATTAATTAATAATAATTAATTAATCTAGATAGAAGAGGTGATTTAATTAACGGAAGGTCATTAATTAGGTTGTTAGCTAGATAGGTGACTTAATCAATTAGCGTATTGTAATTAATTAACGATAACAAGAGGGAATATGAGTGATTTTTGATGATATGTCATCGATTTGTGAGAAAGGGGATAATTAGTGCAATTTAAGTATTTAAATTGCTTGGGCGTAATTATAGGTGTCTACAAAAGCTAATTCCTATCCTAAATACGCTCCTATTTAGACCTAGAGAGAAACTAAGTTCAAGTCCGAGTTCCTATTATGTGTAGATCTAGATGATCAATGTCAAAGGGTGATGCCACATGTTAACTATAGCATTGTATTCTCGAGAAGCCCCAAGTATTCTCAAAATTACAGCCTCAAGTTGGCGTGTGCCAACATCCTATAAACTGCCTCATCAAGATGTACATACCCTCAAGGAATTACTAATACTTTGTTAGTTTATATTATTTCTTGATTACAAAACCCTACCAAACCCTAATCCAACACTCAATAAGTTCTTTCCTAAATTTGCTTCATTTAGTCCATGAAGAATTTCGTTATACGTATGGTTACTTTTAATGTTTGATTTATCATTTAAACGCCCAATTAATCACAAAAAAACAACATTATCATAAGTTTCATTTAAAAGCACCATAACTTTTAGAAACGTTCAACTTCTGAATATATCCAATTTAAATTAGAATTCATACAAAATTAAGTCTAATAAATTGTAATCATATTTCCAAACCTTTTTGGTTTATATTCAATTAAGAAAGAGAAAGATTCTTTCTCTACATGTTTAAGTGTTAGGGTATATCCTACCCAATATCCATATTTCTTAATGTATGTTCATCACACATTACATTACTATGTTAAATAGTTTAGATAAAGAACATCATATTCTGCAACTTAACAAGTTGCATCTTAATTAGGAAATTGAACTAAATCCCTTTATCCAACTTATCAAAGGATAACCAATTAAGCATATAAATAATATGAAGAATATCAACAAGATAGAAATCCATCTCTTTCATACAAGTACAAGATAATTTACACAACCAATACAAGTAAATTCTCAACTTTCAATTCATATTTATAACTTATACATTTACAAGACTTATGCATTTTAGGCATACTGCATAACAACCACTTTCATTCTAAAGAGAATACAATATTTCTCTTTAAATAAAATCTCAAGAATGAATTAGAATTCTTCACAAAGAATCAAACTTAAATCAGCCAATGCATCATATAAGTTTTGCCTTCTTTTATCACTTACGAAGTCCATCTATAAAAATTGCTAGACAATCGGTTCCATGAGGCTCCAGCATGATAAGCACTAAGCCTTAAAATGAAGTGCATTTGAGTAATTGTTCCATTAAAACAACTCTGCTTTAATGAAACAATTAATATATCATACATATCATAAGTAATAACAATAAAAAAGAAGTACATTAACCCATCTAAATTCACTTCTAAGAGAAGAAAAAAATTTAATCCACAACATTTGCCTCAAAAATTAAAGTTTAATTGATCCTATCGATTACCTTTAAACAAACAATAAATCATAACATTATATCGTTCCTAATTCTATCATAATGGAATACAACATTTAACTTTACTATAAGACATAGAAAGGGTTTACAACATAGTTCTCATTAGGATGATTCATCTAGCTCCTAAGCATGGAAGAAGAATATTCATTCCAAACTATGCTCCACAAAAATAATTGAAACCAAAACAAATTGACAACATGAATTTAAATTTTTTTGTTTAAAGGAAAACTACCTTTGAATACAACATTTAAGATTTTAAATAGAACAAAATCCCATATCAATCTAAGAAGGAATATAGAATTTAAATAGTCTACCAACAAGATTATATTTTCTATTCAACAAAACCGAAACATCAAATCTCTTCCTACATCACTTCAACAAATGATATGAACAAGGAAGACTAAACAATTATAATAAATCTCCATTTCATAAAGAGAACTAATAATGGAAGGTTTGAATCAAATGAACTAATCCCTACACGTTAGAAAAGGAATCTTATCAACATTTGATTCAATCCTTAATCATTTCTCTACACTTAAGAACAAAATTCCATTTTCTAATCCAAATGATAAGCTCATATACTAGTTCCCAGAAGAGAGAACAAACCAACACATTATAAGGAAAATGTACTACAAGTCTCCCTTACAGTCCTTATCAATAAAAAGCATGAGTTCCAATTTTAGTTAAGATCAACATAAATAGTAAAGTTCAAAAACAACACTTTGTCCCTAAGGATTCTCAATTTCCTTTTTCTTTTAAGAGACTCAAGTATTCACTTATTGATCCCAACAAGAATAGAAGACCTAATACCTTAAACTAAACTAGTTCGGGAGTATACTCGAACTCAAAACTGAAGTTCCTTTAAAATTCCCCCACAACTTTGTACTTAAGAGTAAGTGGGTCATAATTCCTTTAGAACTAATAATCAAACTGAACAAAGTTAAGTAATCCTTCCACTACAATCTCTAAGCACTGGTACAAAACTCGTTTATAAAAGAAGTTCTAATCCAATATCAAATGAAAGCATTTCCAATTAAATATCCAAGAGATATTCAAATAGCTCAGTCATACTACTTACCCAAAATTACCTGGAGTAAGTAGTTTGCGTTAGAGGAGTTATAAGATTTCAACTAGAATACAATTTAAAACCAACTCACAAATACCAGAACAGAGCTAACACGTCGTTCAACTAAAAATTCCAAACACTATGTATCAAATTACAAGTACAATGCTGAATCACAAATTTTCAAACATGAAGCAGAGATATATAAAAATATCATGATACAAGTCGAATATAATATGAACAACCTTAACTAGTTTATAGGGTAAAAGAAACCCTATTTCCAACTCAAAATGAAACACAAGTTTCTCATAGAAGAGTTCAAAACCATTCAAGTAGATATTCGTAGGTTCAGGGAAACAAAAAATTCCAATTTCAGTTTGTAAAGAAAACTCATACCAGCTCAAAATGAAACACAAGATCCTATTGAGATTTCAGAACTACTCATAAAATATTATTACTGTAAATTATGAGCTTCCATTAATGATTCATAATAACACGAGTAAACACGAGTACAGAGGTACATACGGACTTTAACAATAGTCTAGGATTACTCAAGAATCCAAAAATGGTTACAATGTAACAAGAACCTCCAACAAAATTCTTATAAAAACACTAACCTTGAATCAAGCTTTAATTAATCACGAACTCGCATACATGCTCAAATGAAACACGAGCTCAAATACAAGTTCAAGCTAAAAAAAACATGAACTCGAATATAGGATCAAGCTCAAACAACCACAAGCTAAAATATAAGTTCATGTTTAACAAAACTCAAGTTCTAATGAAAGATTATATGGGGCTTGAGGTTCCCAAAACTCGTAACCAAGTAAACAATGACGGTCGAGGTCACTATAAACACAACTCTTCGTATACCAGCTCAACAAATGTCAAGAGCCACGAAACAATTTTCTCTTACATGCTTCATTATTTAACCCATACAAAGAAATTTTCCAAGACATACACTAATTTTTCCATGGATTCATACCCAAAATTTACCAGAGATTACAAAAACCCAAAGAAACAAATAATAAGATAAAAGATGCGGGCCAAGAATCTCAAAAGAGCAAAGTCATTTTAATTAAACATTTAGAAGAAAGAAAGAGATCTTAATGGTTAGAGCCTATCATTCTTGATAGAACTTTTTCCAAATCGAAGGAGACTTCTAGATGAGCTTCCAACTCCTTTTCTCCTCCATGAAAGATCAACCAACCAACAACTTTCCTCAGCATGCCTCATATACCTTCCCATGATCGAAAATAGACCAAGTGAGTTAAAAATAGTAATGAAGTGCAAGTCGAACTACTAGTTCGAAGAACCAGTTTGCTTCATGCAAAGTAAAATCTGAAAAGCATGTAAAACCAACAACCTCCCACAAACCCACCTTCCAAGTTTCCTAGACGGTTTGTGAACAAAACCCGAGGCCAATTAATTTCATTAATTCCAATTTTCCCACTCAACTCTCCTTTCCACCACCTCCCAAATCTGGTGAATGCCAATTCCCATTTAACATGTAATTCCATCTTTAGTGGAGCTTCCACATAAGCCTCCACCAAATCAACTAGCCCCTACCAAAACTAGTAGTACTTAATGCCTTTAAGAACCTTATCAACAATTCAATGCCATTGGAACCATCACCTTAGAGGTATGCGACCCATTTAGGTTCCCATTTAAATAACTTAGGATATATCATTACCTTTGGCCTTAACACATTACCTTAGGTAATTCCAACATAAGGTTAGATCATCTCTTAATCTTATAGCATTAGGTTTTAGGTTAATTTAGATAGCCTAACAACCTTTCCATATTCTCTTAGCACAGGGCTTAGGTTTGGATGCCAACCCAACAAAGTAGAATAGGAAGCTTAGGTTAGAATAAAAATTCAATTAAGTAACATAGCTAGGTAGTAAATATTCTTACCCAACTTAGGATTTCGTAGGATAATCCTTTAGTTTTAGGATTCTGAATCCTTCCTATGTCATGAGTAGGTTGTATTTCATTTACGTCAATAATGTACTGCCAAGATCGATCTTCAAGGACCTAAGCACAACATACAACTAAATGGAAACATGTTCACACAAGATTAAATAACTTGTAATAACAAATTTCAGTCCACCATGTCCCTCAATTATGGAATGTCAATTTACCATTCATTCAATTGAGAAGGTTTAAAACATTCCTTGGATCACTGAAATTGGTCCAAGGATGAGTCAGATAAAGATATATGTTTACAACTCTTAAACCAAATTGTAACTCACCTACTAGCAGTGAAAAATGGATTCAAGGAAGCCATTCCATTCTAGTCTAATGATCTTAAGAATAGAAAATATTTATCCATATCCAACATGATCTCCAACAATCAAAAGAACACATCTTTAGAAGAAAATCACATGTCAACACTTGAAATTCAAAAGAGGAATATAACAATTATCAAGGGTGTTACAGTAATCTTGATCTAATTCTGTAATTAACCCAAAAAAATCTAACCAAAAGAAATATAGAGACCTAAAATGGCTAGAAAGAGACCAAAAAGTGGTAGGAAAGTTCAAAAAGAAATGAGGTGCCCTGGTGGGACCATGATGCCCACGAGAACCCCAGTACTAATCAAACCGTAGTCAAGGATAAAATTAAGTGTGATGACAAAAGTTGACTGGGCATATGGGTGCAAGAGGTTGGTAATAATGAAATAAAATAAAACAAGATGGCCAAAAGATGGGGGTTAATTAGTACTTTCTTCACTCAAGAACCTTCTAAATAGTAGTATGAGATCGGAATAATTAATGTCTAAAGTGCATGATTTTGTGAATACATTTTACCCCCACTTTATTTTGGTAAGCGGAAAGATCAAGAACAACATAAAGTATATAGATATTCGTAAGTGATGTCCATGAAGAGTGTAGTAGAAATGCATTGAAGGACTAGACAAAGTGTGGAATGAAAAAATGATGAAGGGGCATGGAAACTAAATATGAAAATTCACAAAGAAAAAGTGATGAGAGTGAACCTAGGCGGAGAACACATGTGTAGTTGCTAATGTATGTGATGTACCTACATGGCTAGTAAATCATGTGATGTCATCAAGTGTTTTTGCTGATGTTTTTGTTGTTATTGTTGCCCCTATTTTACCGTATTTTTCTCATCTTGCTGAACTGCAAGGAGAAAATGATCAAATAGTCAAATATTTATGTATGTATGTGTAAAAACACAATGTAAAATATGCATGTCTATGAAAGCATGTAAATGTAAAATATGTAAATGTAAATGGAACATGTGCACCTGATCCATGTTTAGAAAGAGAGTGTAGAAGGATATCCTGTACTAGAAATTTTTTGGGTGATCTCATACTACCCTAGTTGAAGAAGTGTAGGGAAGAAATTATCTATGTCCTCTAATCTCTAATGGCTTCCATGAATGTGTGTGAAGGCATCTTTATATCATCCTAGTTTTTTGGGAAATCTAACACCACTAGTTGAAGTAGTATATAGAGGCACACCCAATGTAACCTCCAATTCTATAACTAATTCCTATAATTCTAAGGATACCATGTCCTATAAAAGTCATTATGTATGGGGTTTGTAGACTGGTCAAAACCCACTTGACGTATATAACTAAACCAAACCAGTGTAGAATCTATGTGTTAGTATGTAACAACCCCTAAATGATGCCCCCCTATTTAGGGGTGTATGCGGCATTGTTGATAGGAGAATGCAGCCCCAAAAGAGGACCAATTGGATGTATGATGTAACCCTAGAAAGTGCTTGGTAAAAACCAAGGCACATACAAATAAGAAGGCTATTCAAAGACAAGTGTGAACAAACATGCGTGCATATGAAAAACATGTGTAATCTATGCAGAAAATGTAAGCTACTAAGCAAAAGAATCAATGTAATCACACAAGAAGACAAAGTAAGCCACACAAAGTGGGCTACAAAAATGGGACATCACTCATGATTTCGCAAGACACGCATTGAGGACATCATGGCCAAAAACAATCAACCAAGTATGAACACCAAATAAGGGCAAGGCCGACATACAATAACAAACAATGTAACAAACAAGTATGGAAACAAATATCCCTGCATAACAAATGATACACATGAAGCACCCATTAGCATGTTAGAAAGATAACTAGTATGTCAAAAGCATGTAGAACCAAGTAATGTAAAGTGCTAAGTACAAAATGAAATAATAAAACTTGTGAGATACGAATGTGGATGCCCCCAATGACCAATGTAGGAAGGGTAGAAGGTGAGCATCCATGCTACGTGAAAGATAATTGTATCTCGATATCAAAACTAGATAAAGGCATGAACATGCATGTGTGTATGACATAGATAAATGACATACAAGTAATCTAACTAGTATGTGTAATAAAGTGACCATGAACAAGCAAAATTAAGTAAGAGTATAAGAAACCATAATATGCAATATGTTGTGGATGGATGGAATGGAATGCAAGATGGAGTGGTAGGAGCTGCATGCCCCTCAAGTGAATGGAAATGTATGTAATGAGGTTCATTTTTTTTCCGACTCAATAGTCAAGAATTAACGATAAATGAGAGTGTGTCATTGAGAAATGGTTGAAGTGTGAGTTGTTTCTTATGTGCTATAATGGATTTGTATGTGACCTAGAAATGATGTGTTTATGAACCATATAGCTGAAGCATATATCACAACTAGATTTTATGTATAATCGATGATTTATCCTAAGCGTATATCACTATGAGATGAATGGATGAGTGATTATTTATCCTTATGCGTATATCACTACAAGATGAAAAGAGGGAGTGGTGATGTAAACTAAGGTGTATACCACTACAAAAAGAATAGAATAGGTGATGATTTATCCTAAAACGTATGTCACTAAGCTATAAATTTCAGTGATAAAAGGTTGAACAATAATTTTGTGAGGAGTGTAAGGTCTATTTGATTTGTAAACCCTTGGTAGTTGAGTATGGACCGAGGAACTAAAGTTCATCATCGGGTGGTGAGTGCAATGCGTAGAAGACAATGTAGTATATGTAATGCTGAAAGATAACCATATGATGTGTAATATGTGTAATGTACAGTGTATAAGATGTAATGTATGGTGTAGACTAAAAGTGGTATCTATGAGGAGTAGAATGGAATGCTAGATGAAAGTATGTATAATGAAGATGAGTATGATGTAAGATGTGTAAATGTGCAAATTCCAAAAATATTGTATACTAAATGTATAATGTATGATGTATGATGCGTGAGGTGTGTTGAAACACAATGTGTAGAGCCTATAATGCAAAGTGTTTGGGGTTCATTTGTAGTAAGCCCTCAACATTCAAGAATGAACCAAATCACAAGAATGTGTCATTGGGTAATGACACTAGAATTTATGATGTGTATTCCTATTACGAGGATATGAATGTATAAGAATGTAAAATATGATGAGTAGGTGCTATAATGATGTATATGTAAATGTGAAGAATGTGATGTAGTACTATGTAAGAATGATAATCTAATAAAAAGTAATATGTCTATGGTGCTAATGTGATGGGGGAGGACGTGTGAGATACTATTCCCCACATAAGTGTGTGTTATCTCGTAAAATTGACAAGGGCAATTTTACCGATAACTCATACGGAAAATTTTGTTCAATCCCTCGTTAGGGATCCTTGCATTCGAAAGCGTTGTAAAATCCCTTCCCTAGGAAATCTAGTTTTCGAACTTAGTCTTTCTGAGCCTTTTTGGTGGGCGCATGAAATATCATTGTAACACTAGATTTTGATGCGCCCCCTTAAAAGCCTTTGGCTCATGGTTTTCCATGTTAAAACATCTTTTCGGTACACCATAGGATGTTGAGTCTCTTTTGCATGCGCCAAGGCGCATGCGCTTATGTTGATACAACTTGTGTTGCACCGCTCTTTGGTGCACCAAAGGGCACATAATCCGTGTCGACAATAGATTTGGTGCGCGAAGGCACGCTTTATCTCATGTTGGTAGATGATTTGATGCACCAAAGGCGCATCCCTTCCCGTGTCGATAACAAATCTCCTGCGCCTTTGAAAAAGTGGTTGGCGCATTCATGTCTAGTTTTTCTATATATATTTGGTTTGTGCGCCCAAATGTCATTTTCACTTTTGTTGAGCATGTGATCGTTCTGAACTTGTCAGCCTCTGCTCCATCGTTTTCATCGTCCCGTGGACCCATTCTGCAACTTTTGCTATATATCCGAGTAAGAGGTGTTATTTCTCTCTTCTGCGTTTTGTGCTTTCAGCTCTGGTGTGTTCTGGTTTGGTTCTTGCTTGTTGGGTGGTTGTTTATATGTAAATATGTTGGCCTATCCTCCTCTGCATTTCTTTATCTTGCCCATGCTATCCTTCCTCTTTCTAGATCTGTTGGAGAAGGTCATTTTCTTGAAACCATGGTTATAATCCTCTTGGTTTTAACCATTTCATTTGCCCACTGAGCATGTTAAAAAAAAAAGAGAGAGGAGAAGAAATCTAAGAATCATGTAAAAGCCCCTTTAAGAGTTTAGTTTTCTATTTTTCTCCTTGGCGCGTCTGTAATCCCTGCAACACTAAGAACAGTTGCACCCCCATGCGCATCTACCCGCCCTGTTACAAAAGCAAAATCTGCGCCCATGGCGCACCCTTTCGGCCTGCTGCATCATGAGCTCATGCGCCCTCAAGGCGCGCCTTTTCCGCGTGCTACAAGTGTTGAAACTGCGCCCCAATGGCGCACCATCCGTCCATGTTGCATCCCTTTTCCATGCGCCCATGGCGCACCCAGCTTCCATGCAACAAAAGTTTTTTCCGCGCTAAGTATAAAGCTATAAAGGCAGGCGCATCCCCGATTGCAATAACATTATGTTGTGTAAACTCTTCGTGTGCCGCGCCATATTTCCTTCGGCGCACGAAAAGTCCATGTTACACGCTTTTCCCATGCGCCAAAGGGCGCACCCAATCCTAATGTAACATGCAAGGCCCATGCGCCTTTGGCGCATCCTGTTTCCATGCAACACGCGCTTCTCATGCGCCCTATATCAAATGCAATATGCAGTATCCATGCGCCATGCGCCTTTGGCGCCAATTTAACCTCTGCAGCACCTCTTTTCATGGCGCTTGTCTATTTTAGCAAATATCAAAGTTGCATTTTCATACGCCCACGCCCCAGAGCCTTAAAATCTCTAACTCTTTCTTCTGCGATAACATTCCAATGGAAGATCAAATGGCTAATTCAACCTTTTTGGATTGGGTCTCGCTTCTTCTTCATGCAGATCAGCAACTGAGTTCAAAAGAACGTATGTCTACATCCAGCAAAAGACCCACCAAACCAAGAGGAAAGGCTTCCCAACTACGGAACATGAAGTAGACAAGGTGTATAATGACACGGAAGGGGATGATTGGCCCTTCCCAGGCCATTGACAAGCAAAGCTCCTCAAACAATTGAGGAGAGGGTTAAGGAGACTATGCGCGAGAGAGCATTAGTGCTGCATGAGAACGGCTGATCTACCTCGGGGTAGATTTCACAACCTCCCCATTGGGCGATGCACCTCAAGGTCCAGAAGCAGCTAAAAAGGCAAAGGTGCGTAGAAGGTGAACCTAGCACCATTCGGAAGAAGCCCTGGAAGTCCTCTTTCCACAGGCGCAGGCAGTAATAACTCTAGATTCGCCAGAGAAAGAAGCAGCGAGAGGATAGTCCCATATGCCCATCCACTCAGGATGTCGGCATTGCTACAACCACAGAGGTCCCTTCTGTCCCTTCTTCTTCTCTTTCTTCCCCTCCTTGAGTGACTCAAGCGACCACCCCTTTGGTCGTGTCCTCCGCCCTCTTCTACTCTCTTTCCCCTGCCTCCCGAATCATCTTCTCCTCCCTCGCTGATTTATCTTCTTCCATTTCTTCCCTCATTTCCGGGCTCCCTTCCCTTCCTTTGTCTTCTACAGCTACGGTTTCCCTTCCTCCCGTGGACACTTCTTCGGCTATGCTTTCAATGCCACCACCGCGTGTCTCCACGTTTTTCCCCTCTTCTACTGTTGCTCCCTCCTCCTCTGTCTCTGGTCCTTCTTCTATGGGACCAGCCTGGATCTCTCAGCAGTTGAGCCAACAAAAGAGGAAAGTTCCCATCGCTCCGATGGACTTTTCAGTGATTCCGGCCAAAGGGGCAAAGAAGCAAAAGCCTGTAACACGCTTCTCTCAAAGTGCTGCGGGTGAGAGAGTTATGGAAATAGCATACCCTGATCCCCTCAAGGAGAAAAAAGATCTGTCTCCGACAGATTTTACTGTGACCCAAGTCACAATGGGGACGTCTTCTGAAAGTCTCCAGGGGGAAGCTCTTTCCGCGGTTGACGCCCTTTGTCAAAAGCTTCAGGAAATAAAAGAAGAGAAAAGGCTACTGAAGGAGCAGAACAAATATCTGCTTCAAGCCTTACAGAAGATGGGTAGTGCACCTCCCACGACTGCCGCCGAGACTTCTGAGCTTCTCAGCCAGGAGAAAATCAATGAATATTCAAAGATCGGTGAAGCGGGTATGGCCGTTTTACTGCGTGGAGGAGCCAGATCCTCAAGGACAATGAAAGAGTGATTGCGCGAGTATGTCAATTCATATCTAAACATCAAAAAGGTGAACAAGGAACTCCAAGCATTAGCGGGTCCCATATCAGAAGAGCTAGATCATGCTAGACTCCAACATGAGACCTTTTACAAATGTTCGACTATTCAGTCGAAGATCTGGTCAAGTTCGGAGTTTTCGGCCATCCAAGGGCCCTCAACAAAACCATGTCCACTCTGGACTATCGGATAGATCAGCTGGAATTTGTTCTGGAAAAGATAGACAAGGTGAAGGAAGAGGCCCTGGATGCGATGCATCAAATGGAGCGAATTGTTCTTAACATGTCTCCAGGGCTGCTCACTCCTTCCTTTACCATGAGATCAGCTGATGAAACTATCCGGATCTTCAAGGAGATCGCTTCTCAAGGAACGGGGCCAGAGGTCACATTTGACACTGAATCTATCAACAACCTGCTGGCCTGTAGGGACTTCATCGGGTTCCTCATCGAGGCGGAGAAAGATTATTCTAAACTCCCAGAAAAGCTCATAAGCGAGCGGGAGACTTGCGAAGCAATCAGCGAACGGCACAAGGATCCATCACAGGATCAATTTGGGCCCATGATTAACAAGTTTTTGGAATACCGTGCTCAGTTCCACATATCATCTCCTGAGCAGCATCAGAAGCAGGCAACCCCCTTTCGGCCGCAGGATGACGATGACGAGTAGCTGCTTCTTCTTCTTCTTCCTCTTCTTCTTCTTCTCTCTATTCTCCGACTTTCTTGTTGAAATGTCTAAAGTGTGTTGGCACAAATGATGACATCATCCATGTTGCATCATGGGATGATGTCATCCATCAAGTTGTCAAAAGTCAACATGACTTTTAGATATTTTGTAAATATCTTTGTAAATATTTGTTGGCTCCTTTTTTTCTTTCCTTCTCCTCTCTTCTATAAATACTGGAATACTTGTTGTATTCGGGGTGAACATTTTTTAGATGAAAATAGAAGTGAGGAGAGAAAGACTTTGAGCTTTCTTGTAACAGAAGAAAATAGTAATACAAATATTAAGACTTTGTGCTCAATAGCTGTGTTATGCATTAGATCTTCCTTACGTTAGATCTGTATGTGTTTAATCTGTTGGATTCATATCTACTTTTCTGTCATTTGCTCATCAGTATTGCTTTGTTTATTTATGTAAGTAGGTTTGGCTCTGTTTACTACCAACCCAAAAACATAAATCTTCTGACCTTTCTGCTTTGGAATTCATTTCTTTTCTTCCTTCGGATCTGTTCTTTCTCTTTTCCCTCTTTCATTCCTTTCTTTTCGCAGCCTGAAACACTCTACTGGGATGAGATCCCAAACCCCCGAAGGTAGAATCTGTGAGACTTGCATAGATTCCTGCTGGTAGAATAGCAATAAACCAGTTTCACTTTGCTGACTCAAAGAGGGGCTAAGCCCTGCACACTGTTGGCTCGTCTATCCATAGATCATGTCTGTGCGCAGATTTGGACATGCATTTTCTTTTACCAACAGTTTTTGGCGACTCCGCTGGGGAACGAATAGATCTGTCAGATCTATGATGGTAGTAAGATAAAAAATCAGAAAAATCAGAAGATTGCTGCCTGTTTGCAAATCTGAACTTTTTGTTAAAAATCCAAAAATTTGCAAAAGTGCTCAAATTGAAAAATTTTCTTCTGAGAGTCATAGATCTGGTCCAGTTAAAGATCTTTAGTTCACTGAGTTTTTGAAAAAATCAGTATTTTGCCATAGATCTGAGTTTTTGACTGTTTGCAAAAAAGTTTGAAACCCTCTAAAAAAGTTAAAATCAGATCAGAAAATCAGCTTACTAATCTTCCCTGCCATCTTATCCTCATTGTAATTTGTCATTTAACCGCAATCGGTTTTCTGAAGAGGATAGTTTTTAAATATCTAGAAAAGTGCCTGCTGCTGGTTTTTGTCAGAAAAACCAAAAAATCAGCAAGTACAACCAAAAAGAAAGTTTGAATCTGCGCCATAACATTGCAGATCTGGAAGGAACACTGGCGAGTGAACCTTTTACGCGCAGCAGGAGAGCCCGTGGAGAAGCTGATCCCACTTTCGATCTGCTTCAAAGGCACAATTTCAGCGTAACACCGGCGCGTTTTTCAGCACTAAGCTCGGCTAGCCGGTCATCCAGGAGTGTCTCACCTTCACGAAGAAAAAGTCTTTTGCAGGGGGCATCCACATCCCTTTGTAGTGCCTTGCTACTCAGTGGAACTACAATTCCAGCTCGTGTTCTCTTTCCGGCTTTTCAGATGGCGGTACCATGGGGAAACGTGATGGGTCCTTTGGCTTTACCACATCCAGTTCACGCTCTCCCTCACGGAAATCGAAAGAATTTTCCCAAATTCGACGGGAGCGGAAATCAAAGCACGGATTCCCACATATCTGCATTCATTATGTCATGCAGTATTTTGGATGTGACCCATGAAGATGTGTCGGTTCACCTTTTTCTGGAAACCCTACAAGGACCTGCAGCTGAATGGTTTCAGCATTTGCCGGCCGGATCTATCACCAGTTGGGCCACCTTGCGGGATGCTTTTGAAGATAGGTACAAGCCTTCAGAGGATGCATTTGCATTATTATCACGAATCACTCACCTGAAGAAGGAGGCGAATGAGACCATGCGCGATTTTGTCACCCGGTTCAATGCACTAATCAACCGTGTCCCTGTTGCCATGCTTCCAACGCCGGAAAATCAAAAGTGTTTCTTCGTAAACGCTATGAGCTCGAAAGTTAGTTTCTTGCTCCTTCAGGAACGAGTTGCCACCTTGGTTCTCGCCCAAGCCGCTGCCATTCGCATAGAGGATAATCTGATAATATCCGGTGAATTAAAAAAGGAATCAGCCAAGCCTAAATCTTTGGGCCCTTCGCCCACCACTTCGTCTGATCCAGCATTCCAAAAGATGGCGAAACAATTTGCTTGCATTGAAAAAGCAGTTGGCCAGCCTCTCCCAGTTCCTCATACCGGGATATTCCACGGAGGAATTTCGTTCCTAACAATGTCTCACAAAGGCCACGCTCTACCTACAGGCTGCTCCACGGTTGGCACTTGAGGCCCCTCCGGTCAATGCTCTGGCCGAGATTGAAGAAGAAGAGCAGTATTATGAAGAACCTTCATCTCAAGGTGAAGATGATCAAGATGTCGGTGAACCGACTGGCGACTCTACTATCGGGTATATGGAATTTGATGAGGAAGAATCTGATGAAGAAGAGGGTACCTAGGGGTACACAAGCGGGCAAATCATATGCTATTTTTACTCGTTCGTAAGGAAGAGAAGTGGAAGTTGTTGCCCATGTCCAGCAAGAGAAGGCCATGTCAAACAAACGCGCTCCGATCATTGCTAAAAGAGGTAATCCTCTTCCTACTCAACTCCCTGGCAAATCTTTTACAAAGAAATCTTTTCCCCCTATCTCTCCTCCAAATCAGTCCTCTCACATTCCTACTAAGACCACCAATCCTATTCCATCATCGCGAGGTGAGGGACTCATTCCTTTACCAACGCAACCCTTGGCCGCATTTGATATTATAGATCATGCAAAAAAGACCAAGATCCAAATGTCTGAAGCTGAGTATCTTCAGTCAAACCCCGAACAGCTTGTAAGATTAACTAAGTATATCCAAAGTCAAGCTGTTATACCTAATCAGGCTTCCCCAAAAGGAATCCTTTCCACTCCCCCTGAATCCCATATAAATGTTGCTTCAACATCTGCGTCAGGCAAGATAGAACCTTTCTATCTCTCTCTGCTGATCAATGGTCACAAGCTGAGTAATTGCATAATTGATTCCGGGGCTTCTGATAATGTCATGCCGTAAAAGTCGCCCATGCTTTGGGCCTCACTCTTACCAAGCCTTTCGGCAGATGTTACTCTTTGGAAACTAAGCAAGTTCCGTTGGTTGGCCAAATCAAAGACGCGCAATTTGCATTTGCGGCTTTCCCGGATAAAAGAGTAAAAATGACAGTCCTCGTTGCTGACATTCCGGCAGCATATGGAATATTGCTGGGAAGAAGTTTTTGCAGCGAAGTTGGTGGAGAAATTCATATGGACTGGTCCAAAGCTAGAATTCCAGTCAAAGGCATAATGCAGACTTTGGAGCCAGAATCACAAAAGAAATACTTGGTTACCAACTCTGAAGACCCCAAAGCTCAAATCCTTTTTGAATCATCAGGGATGGGGAATTACTTCTTATCTACTGAGACGGATAAAACAGGGGCTGTTCTCGTTCAGGAAGGAGATCTTAATAAGATCTGGACATTGCAATTCGATGGGAGCTGTGCAACTAGTGGATGTGGCGCTGGGGTCGTGTTAATATCTCCTGAGGAAGAAGTCATTCCTCTCTCTTTCAAATTGCAGTTTTTCAACACCAACAATACTGCTGAGTATGAATCTCTCTTACTCGGTATGCAAGCCGCAAAAGAAAGAGGAATAAAAAATCTAAAAGTACAAGGTGATGCTGAGCTAGTTGTAAATCAGGTCAAAAGGATTTACCAAGTAAAAAATGAAAGGCTCAGGCACTACCGTAACGCAGTATGGGACAGCATCGAAGAATTTGATGCTTTTTCAATAGAGGTGATTCCAAGAGCCCAAAATGACATGGCTGATTCATTGGCTGTTTCAGCATCTCTCATGCTCCCACATCCAGGTTTGAAAATGAACAAGTACACCATTGAGGTGGTTTTCCGCCTGCGTGTACCAGACAATTCTCAGCATTGGCAGGTGTTCAATGATGATAATCAACTCATTGCCTTTCTGGAGAAGGCAGAAAATTTTAAAGAATTGCACTTTGAAGGGTCTACTTCCACTTGCCGTGAGTCAGTCACCGACCAAGGCAATGAATCTGAAGGTAACGATGGCATATGTCAGCTCAAGGGAAATAAAATTCCAAAGGGCCTGGTTTCTCTGGAATGCCTGTTCGACAGGCATGACCGTTTTGTAAAAAAAGAGGCGAGGATGATCCTGACTCATCCCCAGAGATTGAACCAATCAATTTAGGTTCGGAGGCACATCCGTAATTTGTGAACATCGGGAAATGTTGCACGCCTGAGGAAGAAAAGTGAAAATTTGTCAAGTTGCTAAAAAAATATATGGATGTATTGGCATGGTCTTATGCCGATTTAAAGTCCTTCAAGCCAAAGGATGTTCAACACGATATTCCGTTGAAAGACGATGCCAAAGCCTTCCGCCAGAAGCAGAGGCACTATAATCCCAATATTTCGGTACCATCCAGGCTGAAATGCAAAAGATGCTAGACGCAAGAATCATCTTCCCTATCCACCACAGTACTTGGGTAGCAAATATTGTGCCAGTGTGCAAGAAAAACGGTGAAATACGCATCTGCGTAGACTTTCGAAATTTGAATCAAGCTTCGCTGAAAGACAACTACCCTCTTCCGATAATGGATCAAGTTCTGCAAGCAGTAACTGGATCAGAGATGTTGTCCATGCTTGACGGTTTTTCAGGTTACAATCAGATTGAAGTTTCACCTGAAGATCAGTTTAAAATAACATTCACTATTCCACGGGTACATTTGCCTACAGCAGGATGCCTTTTGGCCTAACTAATGCTGGTGCTACTTTTCAGCGGGCCATGGACTTTGCATTCAAAGGTATGATGGGGAAGGTCATTGTGGTTTATTTAGATGACCTGACTGTGTTCTCCAAACAACGAAGCGATCACTGTGATCACTTGGAGCAAGTGTTGGCCAGGTGCCGAGAACATGGGATTTCCCTAAACCCAAAAAAGTCTGTTTTTGGAGTCACGGAAGGGAAGTTGCTAGGCCATGTGGTCAGCAAAGAAGGGACAAAGATAGATACTGAAAGAGTTAAGGCTATTCAAAGCCTTACTCTGCCTACAAGCAAGACTGGTGTTCATTCTTTCTTTGGAAAGGTGAACTTTCTCAGGCGTTTTGTTCCTGACTTTGCCGAGAAGACCCGTCACATATTGAACATGATGAAGGGGTCACCAACTTTCAGATGGAGTGAAGAGGGGAAAAGGTCATTTGAAGAAATAAAAGCTTCCGTTGCCCATGCACCAGTCCTGGTATGTCCAGATTTCTCCAAGGACTTCATCATGTATAGTTATGCATCTGAGCATACTATGTCTCGCAATCTTAATGCAAAAGAATTCTGGACATTGAGTCCCCGATTGCATTCATGAGTTCTCCCTCAAGCTTCACAAACTAAAGATGACTCAGTGGAAAAAGCACGCCTTTTCTCATTGTCAAATCGATGAAGAATTTTAGGTATTACATTCTAAACTCGCATACGGTGGTGCTGGTTCTAGACACGGTGAAATCAATTCTAACTCAGCAGGAGTTAGGAAGTTTGTGGGGAAATTGGATCGCAAAGGTCCAGGAGTATGACCTGGATATTAAACCAACCAAGCTAGTAAGGGGCAAGGGCCTGTGTCAGCTAATGGCTGAAAACAAAGATTCAGAAAATCCTGATGAGAGGGGTGACTACATCAAAGAAGCGCAGGACCGGCAAGAAGGGCCTGATTCTCTGCCTCTGGTTCTATTTGTTGCAACTAGTGATGAGTGGTACTCCGACATCGCTTTCTTCCTTACCTACGGCGAATGCCCGATGCACCTAACTGCAAAGGAGAAGCGCACTATAAAGCTCAGGGCGGCTAAATACGTCATCTGGGATGACGGCTTATATAAGCGCGGGATAGATGGCATCTTCCTGCGATGTGTCGACAAGCCCAAAGAAGTAAAACTCTGGAAAGTTTTCACAATTCAGCTTGTGGAGGGCATTTCTCTTCATCCGTAACTGCACACAAGATCATTCAAGCCAGGTATTATTGGCCGACGCTCTTTCAAGATACAGCCACCTGGGTGGCGAAATGTGAACCCTGCCAACAATTTGTTGGCAAGCCCAAGCTGGCTGCCCTTCCCCTAAGGCCGATCATTATCAATGAACCATTCAGACAATGGGGAATTGATTTTATTAGCGCACTCAATTCTCAATCGAGTGCTGGACATAGCTATGTCCTTACAGCAACGGATTACTTCACCAAGTGGGTGGAAGCCATACCTGTCAAGCATGCCACTTCTGAGGTGGTTTGCAATTTCATTAAAGAAAATATCATTGTCAGGTTCGGCGTTCCAAACAAAATCGTTGCTGATAATGCTTCTAACTTCTCCTCACGAGAAGTTATTAGTTTTTGCTATGAATATGGGATAACCTTGGCTCACGCATCTGACTATTATCCTCAGGGAAATGGTCAAGTGGAATCCAGCAACAAGAACTTGGTGGCCATCATACGAAAACTGGTGGAATCAAATCAGCGGATGTGGCACAAGTCTTTGTACGACGCTTTGTGGGCGGACCGCATTACTCCCAAGAGATCTCTCGGCATGTCACCTTTTCAAGTGTTATATGGCATTGATGCCGAGCTTCCCATTTCTGTGGAACTTCCTGCTCTGCGCTTGGCACGAGCCATTGAAGATGAAACTTTCCAAAGTTCTCTTGAAAAGAGAATCATGTATCTGGCAGAACTTGAAGAAAAGAGAGTGAAGGTGGTCGATAGGATCACTGAACATCAGAATCAAGTTAAGAGGCTTTTCGATAAGAAAGCCAAGCAAAGGGATTTTCAAGTGGGAGATCTCGTCCTTTTATGGGACAAGCGAAGAGAACCAAAGGGCATGCATGGAAAGTTTGATTCCCTGTGGAGAGGGCCCTTCAAAATCAAGCAACTCAATGGAGAGAATAGTTTCTATCTCTCATATCTGGATCGAGGCTCCCTGCTTCCCTATAGCGGGAAGCATCTGAAGATCTTCAGGAAGTAGAGCTTGCTCTCTTCTTTGTACAATTTGTTTTAAGTTGTGTGTTTGCTTTCGTCGTGTGTTTGCTTTTGGTTTGTCGTGTGTTTCTTTTGTTCTCCCTCTGGTCCCCCTTGTTTTTGACTCTGTTACCCAATGGATAGGCACAAGTGATCTGGGATTCTCTACCCCGAGTTCATTCAGGGATAGTCCCCAGAAAGAGCCAGCTGTTATCCCGTAAAATTGACAAGGGAAATTTTACCGATAACCATACGGAAAATTTTGTTCCAATCCCTCGTTAGGGATCCCTTGCGTTCGAAACGTTGTAAAATCCCTTCCCGGGAAATCTAGTTTTCGAACTTAGTCTTTCTGAGCCTTTTTGGCTGGGCGCATGAAATATCCTTGTAACACTAGCTTTTGATGCACCCCCTTAAAAGCCTTTGGCGCATGGTTTTCCATGTTAAAACATCTTTCGATGCGCCACGGATGTTCAGTCTCTTTTACGTGCGCCAAAGCGCATGCGCTGTGTTGATACAACTTGTGTTGCGCCGCCCTTTGGTGCACCAAAGGGCGACACATAATCCGTGTCGACAATAGATTTGGTGCGCCAGGCGCGCTTTATCTCATGTTGGAAGATGCTTTGATGTGCCAAAGGCGCATCCCTTCCCGTGTCGACAACAAATCTCCTGCGCCTTTGAAAAAGTGGTTGGCGCATTTATGTCTAATTTTTCTATATATATATGGTTTGCGCGCCCAAATGTCATTTTCACTTTTGTTGAGCACGTGATCGTTCTGAACTTGTCAGCCTCTGCTCCATCGTTTTCATCGTCCTGTGGACTCGTTGCAACTTTTGCTATATATCCAGGTAAGAGGTGTTATTTCTCTCTTGTGCGTTTTGTGCTTTCAGTTCCTGGTGTGTTCCTGGTTTGGTTCTTGCTTGTTGGGTGGTTGTTTATATATAAATGTGTTGGCCTAGCCTCCTCCGTTTGCTGTCTGCCCCCATGCTATCCTTCCTCTTTCCAGATCTGCTGGAGAAGGTCATTTTCTTGAAACCATGGTTGTAATCCTCTTGGTTTTAACCGTTTCGTTTGCCCACTGAGCATGTTAAAAAAAAAAAAGGAGAAGAAATCTAAGAATCATGTAAAACCCCCTTTAAGAGTTTAGTTTTCTGTTTTTCTCCTTGGCGCGTCTGTAACCCCTGCAACACTAAGAACAGTTGCGCCCCCATGGCGCATCTACCCGCCCTGTTACAAAAGCAAATATGTGCCCATGGCGCACCCTTTCGGCCTGCTGCATCATGAGCTCATGCACCCTCAAGGCGCGCCTTTTCCGCGTGCTACAAGTGCTGAAACTGCGCCCCAATGGCACACCATCCGTCCATGTTGCATCCCTTTTCCATGCGCCCATGGCGCACCCAGCTTCCATGCAACAAAAGTTTTTTCCACGCTAAGTATAAAGCTATAAGACGCAGGCGCATCCCCGATTGCAATAACATTATGTTGTGTAAACTCTTCGTGCGCCACGCCATATTTCCTTGGCGTATACGAAATTCCATGTTACACGCTTTTCCCATGCGCGAAAAGGCGCACCCAATCCTAATGTAACATACTAAGGCCCATGCGCCTTTGGCGCATCCTGTTTCCATGCAACATGCGCTTCTCGCGCCTATATCAAATGCAATATACAGATATCCATGTGCCATGCACTTTGGTGCCAATTTAAACTCTGCGACACCTCTTTTAAATCATGCGCCTTGTCTATTTAGCTGCAAGTTGCATTTTCATGCGCCCTACGCCCTGAGCCTTAAAATCTATAACTCTTTCTTCTGATAACATTCCAATGGAAGATCAAATGGCTAATTCAACCTTTTTGGATTGGGTCTCGCTTCTTCTTCACTTAGATCATCAAGTGAGTTCAAAAGAACGTATGTCTACATCCAATGAAAAGACCCACCAAACCAGAGGAAAGGCTTCCAAACTATGGAAGATGAAGTAGACAAGGTGTATAATGACATGGAAGGGGATGATTGGCCCTTCCCGGCCATTGACAGAAGTAAAGCTCCTCAAACAATTGAGGAGAGGGTTAAGGAGACTATGTGCGAAACGAGCACTTTGTTGCATGAGCAGGCTGATCTACCTCGGGGTAGATTTCACAACCTCCCCATTGGGAAATGCACCTCCAAGGTCCAAGAAGCAGCTAAAAGGCAAAGGTGTAGAAGGTGAATCTAGCACCATTCAGGAAGAAGCCCCCGAAGTCCTCTTTCCACAGCGCCAGAACAGGTAATAACTCTGGATTCGCCAGAGAAAGAAGCAGCAGAGGATAGTCCCATACGCCCATCCACTCAGGATGTCGGCATTGCTACAACCACAGAGGTCCCTTCTGTCCCTTCTTCTTCTCTTTCTTCCCCTCCTCGAGTGACTCAAACGACCACCCCTTTGGTCGTGTCCTCCGCCCCTTCTTCTACTCTTTCCCCTGCCTCTTCGTCTATCTTCTCCTCCCTCGCTGATTTATCTTCTTCCATTTCTTCCCTCATTTCCGGGCTCCCTTCCCTTCCTTTGTCTTCTGCAGCTGCGGTTTCCCTTCCTCCCGTGGACACTTCTTCGGCTATGCTTTCAATGCCACCGCCGCGTGTCTCCACGTTTTTCCCCTCTTCTACTGTTGCTCCCTCCTCCTCTGTCTCTGGTCCTTCTTCTATGGGACCAGCCTGGATCTCTCAGCAGCTGAGCCAACAAAAGAGGAAAGTTCCCATCGCTCCGATGGACTTTTCAGTGATTCCAGCCAAAGGGGCAAAGAAGCAAAAGCCTGTAACACGCTTCTCTCAAAGTGCTGCGGGTGAGAGAGTTATGGAAATAGCATACCCTGATCCCCTCAAGGAGAAAAAAGATCTGTCTCCGACAGATTTTACTGTGACCCAAGTCACAATGGGGACGTCTTCTGAAAGTCTCCAGGGGGAAGCTCTTTCCGCGGTTGACGCCCTTTGTCAAAAGCTTCAGGAAATAAAAAGAAGAGAAAAGGCTACTGAAGGAGCAGAACAAATATCTGCTTCAAGCCTTACAGAAGATGGGTAGTGCACCTCCCACGACTGCCGCCGAGACTTCTGAGCTTCTCAGCCAGGAGAAAATCAATGAATATTCAAAGATCGGCGAGCAGGGTATGGCCGTTTCTGCTTGGAGGAGCCAGATCCTCAAGGACAGTGAAAGAGTGATCGCCGAGTATGTCAATTCATATCTAAACATCAAAAAGGCGAACAAGGAACTCCAAGTATTAGCGGGTCCCATATCAGAAGAGCTAGATCATGCTAGACTCCAACATGAGACCTTTCAACAAATGTTCGACTGTTCAGTCGAAGATCTGGTCAAGTTCGGAGTTTTCGGCCATCCAAGGGCCCTCAACAAAACCATGTCCACTCTGGACTATCGGATAGATCAGCTGGAATTTGTTCTGGAAAAAATAGACAAGGTGAAGGAAGAGGCCCTGGATGCGATGCATCAAATGGAGTGAATTGTTCTTAACATGTCTCCAGGGCTGCTCACTCCTTCCTTTACCATGAGATCAGCTGATGAAACTATCCGGATCTTCAAGGAGATCACTTCTCGAAGCAGGGCGGCGGAGTCACATTTGACACTTGAATCTATCAACAACTGTGCTTTGGCCTATAGGGACTTCATCGGGTTCCTCATCGAGGTGGAGAAAGATTATTCTAAACTCCCGGAAAAGCTCATGCGGCGGGAGACTTGCGAAGCAATCAGCGAAGCGGCACAAGGATCCATCACGAGGATCAATTTGGGCCCATGATTAACAAGTTTTTGGAATACCGTGCTCAGTTCCACATATCATCTCCTGAGCAGCATCAGAAGCAGGCAACCCCCTTTCGGCCGCAGGATGACGATGACGAGTAGCTGCTTCTTCTTCTTCTTCCTCTTCTTCTTCTTCTCTCTATTCTCTGACTTTCTTGTTGAAATGTCTAAAGTGTGTTGACACAAATGATGACATCATCCATGTTGCATCATGGGATGATGTCATCCATCAAGTTGTCAAAAGTCAACATGACTTTTAGATATTTTGTAAATATCTTTGTAAATATTTGTTGGCTCCTTTTTGCCTTCTTTCCTTCTCCTCTCTTCTATAAATATTGGAATACTTGTTGTATTCGGGGTGAACATTTTTTAGATGAAAATAGAAGTGAGGAGAGAAAGACTTTGAGCTTTCTTGTAACAGAAGAAAACAGTAATACAAATATTAAGACTTTGTGCTCAATAGCTGTGTTATGCATTAGATCTTCCTTACGTTAGATCTGTATGTGTTTAATCTGTTGGATTCATATCTACTTTTCTGTCATTTGCTCATCGATTGCTTTGTTTATTTATGTAAGTAGGTTTGGCTCTTTTACTACCAACCCAAAAACATAAATCTTCCGACCTTTACTGCTTTGGAATTCATTTCTTTTCTTCCTTCGGATCTGTTCTTTCTCTTTCCCTCTTTCGTTCCTTTCTTTTGCAGCCTTTGAAACACTCTCTTTGGGATGAGATCCCAAACCCCGAAGGCAGAATCTGTGAGACTTATATAGATTCCTGCTGGTAGAATAGCAATAAACCCGATTTAACTTCTTTGACTCAAAGAGGGGCTAAGCCACGCTTTGTTGGCTCGTCTATCCATAGATCTGTCCGAGGCGACAGATTTCGGACCAACAGTGTGATCACAAAGAGATCATGTAAATCCATTAAGAAAATCATCCTCCTCTTGTTCAAATTCCTATGGATAAGCATTGGTGACCTAATAAGAAATAGTTTCACGGTTGATCATATAATGAGCCATTAAGGTGTAAGTTATACGTACCCATAACATAGTCCTCATTAATGAATAGAGGAAGTGGACAACTATGTGCATACCAACAAGTGAGATTCTATGAATATTTAAGAAAAGAACTATTATAGATAAAATCACAACCGAAAGGCATAGGAAATGAAATGTTTGTATGATTAGGATCTAATGTGCCTCTAATATAAGTAAGTGAATATTCCCTAATGTGAGTGGAGAATAATGAGGGGTACATGATAAATAGATTATAATATGAAATACACACAAACCATAAGCAACAGTAATATTGATAAAGCCATAGTAGAGATGAGGGTCATGAGTAGAAGGATGGAGATCCTCAAAGGTGAAACCAAGATGAGATAGACCATCATGGGAACATATAGTGACATCGCATGTAGGATCAAATGGAATATGTTCCCAATATGAGTCATTCATGAAAAGTGTGTAAATGAATGGTGGGCATGCTAAGGTAGGTGGTGGATGTGAATGTGGATGTGATAAAGTAGCTTCCATAGACTGGAGAGGCCCTTGATAAGGAATCATAGAAGTAGTAGTAGTAGGTGGAATATAATAAATTGTATCTATCACACAAATAGTACCATCAAGTGGTGGTAAGTGAGGTGGTTCTTCCCTAGGTTGGGGCTCATCTATAATATCTATGTGCAGGATAGGAAGATTAGTGTTAGAGCCTGATCTCAATATTGGAATGGATCATGGTCATGAAAAATAGTGTATTCAATGCTCTCATGTAATAATTTAACACAATTATGGACAATAAAGGTGATAGCTTACATGGCATGAAGTCATGGCCTACCAAGTAGACAATTATAGGAAACTGGGAAATCAACAATGAAAAATACAGTGTGGACAGTCTTAGGACCAAGAATGATGGGAAATGTAATGTGATCGAGATAAGGACAAACAGAACCATCATAAGCACATAATGAAACACTAGATGGAATAACATCATTAGCAGTAATACCTAAAACCTCGATGAATGACATCGACACAAGTTAATCTCATAGCCATTATCAATAAAAGTACGCTTAACAACGATATTATAAATGTGAGAGATGATATGCAAAGGTGGATCATTATTAAAAGTGTGAACATCAGAGGGAAGGTTAGACTTAAATCCTTTATGTGAGGAAAAGAAATTGGGAAAGGCTAGATAAACCATGTCTAGGTGCATGTCAAGCCACGAATCGAGTAGTAGTGAGAAAATGTTTGAATATATGTAATAAATCAGTATTGGGAAGTAAGTAATCATTTATTGAGATAATCATGAATGATGGAAATGGATTCACTAAAATGATTATCTAATATTAACTAAAATAATGTAGTATAAGGATAGTAAATCTAAGCTATGAATAACTATAATAAAGTAAATAAATGTAGTAAAGAAGTTATGTAAATTATCTAAACAACTATGCAAAAGGAAATGCTAATCCTAATGTGTAAGAGAAGAAAAAAAACTCGGTTGGATAATAGATTCTTGTTGGACTATGTTTCGAGGGTGAATGAAAATTACAGGCAAGAATGAATGATGTATGTGATCCCAAAAAGGATGGTTACGGAGGATCTAGCTAGACTAGAGTGCAGAGAGGGACCAGGGCACTGTGGGCACTCTAAGATATAATTTGGATGCCCTGGTCTATACAAAATCTTTGGAACTGATATTCACTAGTTTGACAGATGATCTGAAACCCTCATTGGCTATCACATCAGATTCACTGTCTCATCCCAGATGTTACTGATAATCCAAGATGAAATAAATACTTACAAGACCCCAAAACAAGTATCAGAACCCTTAAAAAATAAAAAATGCATATGAAGGGGTCGAAATGACCTCATCTGCCACAATCATGGACTTACTAATTGAGTGTTGCACTATATCTCAAAATTGATGTAGTTCTATGTGCAAGTGTGTGTGCACATGTACTAGGTTTCTCTTGTGTCAATCACACTTTTGAAATCGTAATCAATAATTATGTGAAGAAAATATAATATAATGTGTGCATGGAATATAATAGAATCCCTCTCCTATGAAGTGTGATGCGAGATGTCATACCCTTATGTCATGATGGAGCTATGTGGATGCAAGTGATCTCGATGCATTATATTGATGTAACTCTAGATGAGTGATATTAGTAAGTGATGTTAGGTACCTCATTATAGTCTTATAACTTTATATTTCTAGGGTTATCATGATCTAATTCCATAATTAATCTTAAAAAGGTTGACCACAAGAAAGATAAAGTCCTCAAATAGCTAGAAAGAGCCCAAAAAGTGGCAAGAAAGTGTAAAAGGACCAAGGCACCCTAGTGGGACACAGGCACCCACGATAGCCCCATTACTAATATGGGTGCGCTAGTCAAGCTAAAATGATATGGGATGACAGAAGATGACTAGACATATGGGTGTAATAGGTTTTTATGATGTAATAAAATAAAACAAGATGGCCAAAAGATGGGGTTAATTAATATTTTATTCACTCAATAACCTTACGAATAGTAGTATGAGAGCGAGATAAATAATGTCTAAAGTGCGTGATTTTGTGACTACAAAGGTGGAGGAAGGTGAGAAGAAATTTTGATTCCTAACTAAGCTAATCCATCATGTGTGCGAGATAGTCTTAGAGCATGTATGGTTGAATGATATATGTGGCCAATAAGAGGCATGTATGAAGAGAGTGCATGTGAAAGGAGGAGGTACCGACACGAGTTTTCTTGGAGAGATGAAGAAGATGAATTGATTTCCAATAAAAATATGGATCCTTAGAGATGAATCATGTTGGTGGTAGGGTTAGGATATTCCATGAGTTTATAATCATTAGTGAGAAATGTAGGAGGATTTATCACAAAAAAAAAATTAGCGCCCTACGATTTGCACATTACAGATCCTACATTTTTCTAACATGGGACCATATCCTAGTGTGGGACTTGCAACTTGAGATGGACCTCTAGAGAAGGTTTGTTCCTCTACCTAATCCTAATGCTAAAATACTCCTAGAAGGAAAATACACAACTAACTAATCCTAAACTAACCATCGAGGACCAAGAGAGAGAAAGGGTTTAAAAGATGCATGAAAGGGAAATCCTTAGCTAAAAGGGGTGATAACACCAAGAAAAGGGGATCAATATTGATGAGGAGAAATGAGAAATAAATTAAGGATGGAGAGGGAAGACAAGTGTTCCACATATATAGGAGATTAAATATGAAAAACATACCACCTGATCCACTCATTCCACATGGAAAAGAACAAGAACAAACCTAAAAAAGGAGATTAAATATGAAAAACATACCACCAATGAAATAGAGAGGCAAGATAGTTCAATAAACACAAGTTAGGGTAGTGAATAACCATAAAAAGTATTTTATTTCTTTATAAGGATGAACAAACCATTACAACAAAGGAAGAAGGAAAGAATCACCCAATAGGGGTCCATATTCAACACATGCAACTCAAATTTGTTTGGGACACCATTTTGACATGGTGTCTTTACAAAACTGGAGAAATATTACATTAAAAAAAAAATGAGTTACATGTATAGAAGAAGAGGAGAGAGAGAGAAAATATAAAATTAAATATCCCAACCACTTCTTCAACCACCTAGGATTAATCAAAGCATTGAGGTTTTGTTGACCCGTCATGGGCATCATTAAATTTTTGTAGAGCATGTACTTGAAAATTACCCCAACATATTTTTTACAATTTCAAACTAATAAATAACTCTATTGTGGAAAATAAATAAATTTATTATGTAGTACTCTTTAAGACCTTTCTAACGATATAAAAATTTCCTTATTTCGTGACCTAGATCAAAAGTTATGAGCATCTAAAGATTGCACATTAAAAATTGTGATTGTGCAAAAAGTTCCTCGAGTCAAATGTTCACTTTGTAAATGTGCACTTTGTAAAAAAGTTCCCTGGCCCACAATGTGCACTTTGCAAAAAAATTCCTTGGCCCGAAATGTGCACTTTGCAAAATGTTCCTAGGCATGAAATGTACACTTTGTGAAAATGTTCCTTGGCTCAAAATGTGCAGTTTGTAGAAAAGTTCCTAGGCCTAAAATGTGCAGTTTGCAAAAAAGTTCCTAGGCCCGAAATGTGCAGTTTGCAAAAAAATTTCCTGGCTTAGGAAAATGCATGAAATGCAAATTTTGAAGGGTTTTAAAGATTTTTTGGGAAAAGAGGTTTTTTCAAACCAAGTGAAGGGGTTTTTAGAAAAAGTGAACCCAAATATGATTAAAACAAGTGTTTTTATGGATTCAAGGTTCCCAAGTGCTTAAAAAATGTAAAAATAAAAATTAGAAGCACTTCAAGAGGAAATCAATACCAGTTGCCCAAAATGAAGTGTGAGATCATTTTGGTCAACAATTTGGTCACCTCGAGGGGATATATTTCTACTAGATGATGAAAAATAGTATCCTTAAAGCATCCATTCGGCATGGAGTCAAGAATAACATAAAATAAAAATTGATCTCAATCATTTAATTTTTTTCCTAAACCCGCATAACTTAGCACCGTTTGAAGCTGATCTCGTGGAGCTTTTAAAAAACTTGAAATCACCCCAAAATATTCTTATTTTCCATGAAATCGGCTCATCCTTCCAAAAGGACTTGCAACAACAAAAAAGCCCAAAAAAATGTACAAATGGAAAATCATACATGTTCTAATTAGAAACATACAGAGCATGCACATGCACTTATTTTATTGAAAAAAAACCTACGTACCCTACTCTAACAAGAGGTAGAGGAAGCTAAACAAAACCTGCAACAATTTGTGAGAAGTAGAATCCTTTCCTCACAAAATTCAGCTAGTGATTTTTTCACAACAAAACCACATGGTGGGAATGAAAGCATGTATGTACTACCTATTTCTTCAAAGTATCAACTACAAATATGATGAATACCTCCTCTAATTGTTTTTACTTTTTAGATTTGTTGAAGCTAACCTTTAGTACATTTTAGTTTATCCCCATGCTTTGAAATGAGCATGACTAGTGGAAAAATCTAAATATGATTCCAAATCGATAAGTATCTCGATTGACAAGGATTTGGGAACCAATGGGATGATCCTTGAATTTTTCCCATCTTCTTTGCATTCAACTCCAAAAGTGGAGCAGGTAGACACAATTTATTCCTCATTAGAGATTGTCACAATTTGATTGAAACTTTCTTCTACTATAGAAAAAAATCTTTTCTTTCCATGATGACTAATTTTCAATGTTTTCATCATCTTCCTCATTTGTTCAAGCATGAAGTTGTAAAGATCAAACTCCTTCGTTTGTTCCCCATGAGGATTTTTGGTAGTAGGTTATTTTCTAATGTTTTCCTTCATCGCTAATTGTTGTGATGATAAATCAATAGCCTCCTCCTTTTTCTCGTCAACCTCAACCTCTGTTGAAGGTTTAACCAGCTATGGCATTTTATTGGATTCAAATTTTGAAGCCAAATCCTTCAAATTTTGTAAAAGTTGTTGTCTATTGGGTTCTTCAAATGGATTCTCTACTTGACTAATTTTTCATTATTTTATTCCCAAAATGGACTTGGGAATGTGAGAGGAGGGGTGGTGCAGGGATTCAACATGATTTTCAATTCGTATAATGACGGGAAGGTACAAAATCTTTCTTTGGAGGAGAGAATGGAAGGAGAAGCCTTTAGGAAGCTACAAGTTTTAAACTTGGGATGAGGTGGTTGGTTATGGATAGGTATTGAAAACGGCATGGAAAAGGTGTATGAACATCCCATTGATAGGTTTCTCTAACATTAGACTGATTAGATTCCAATTCTTGCAAATATGAAATGAAACCAACAATTTGGGTAAAAGACACAGTCATTACCTCAAGCCTTTATTGTGGACTAAACTAACTAGGTTTGTGACCTCCCATGGCTATGGATGTCTCAAACTAAGATTTATAGATTTAAATCTTTGTAGTCGATCCTTGAAAGCTTCCAAGATCTTCTTTATCCTTTGAATTATTCCCCAAGCTCATCTTCAAAGTGTAAGAAAGCCTCCAAAATCTGCATACACCTTATTTTTCACAACTCCATAGTTTGGTGAATGCTGGTGAATGCCCAAACTGATTTGTATTCAACTCATAGAAATATGCACACTAATTTTGATAATCATAAAACATGATTTGGAGGTGTGTTATAATAGCTTGGAGATGGGTTTGAATGGCACTTCTTATTGCTTCTTAAAAATGTGAATTCCAAGAATGGAATGAAGTTGTGGTTGCACAAATTCATGGGAAAGATAATCGAATGGTATGTTGGTTACAAAAATGGGTTGATTAGACTAGTGGAGTTGCTAGATGTGCTTGAAAATTCCTCCAAAGGCTGAATATCAACAAGAACACATCAAACCCGGTGAGATGAAGATGTAAATATCCTCAAAATTCTCCCACTAGGCGTGTAAAAATTGTTATCAAGTAGTGGAGTTAGCACGGTGGCTAATGGAACACTTGTGAAATATACATAGCTTTCAATACTCTATTCCATCACGAATGCCAAAATTGTTATCACAAAAAATTAGCACCCTAGGATTTGTACATTATAGATCCCTACTTTTTTGCTGACATGGGACCATCTCCAAGTGTGGGACTTACAACTTGAGATGGACCTCCAGAGAAGGTTGGTTCCTCTACCTAATCCTAATTCTAAAATACTCCTAGAAGGGAAAATAGAACTAACTAATCCTAAACTAACCATCTAAGGGACCAGGGAGAGAGAGAAGGGTTAGAAAGATGCATGAAAGGGAAATCCTAAGCTAAAGAGAGGTGATAACACCAATAAAAGGGGATAAATATCCATGACAGAGAAATGAGAAATAAATGAAGGAAGGAGAGGGAAGACATGTGTGCCATAGATCCAAAACCAGCAGATCCACTCGTTCCACATGGAGAAAATATAAAAGAAACCTACAAAAGGAGATTAAATATGCACAACATAACACCAATGAAAAATAGAGTCAATATAATGCAATAAAAATAAGCTATGGTAGTGTATAACTAAAAAAATTATTTTATTACTTTATAAGGATGCATGGTCCATTACAATAAAGGAAGAAGGTAAGAATCACCCAACAGGGGTCCATATCTAAGGCCTGTAACTCAAATTTGTTTGCGATACCATTTTTACATGGCATCTTTAAAAAAGTGGAGAAAGATTACATTACAATAAAAATGATTTGCACAGTATAGAAAGAATAAGAGGAGAGAGAGAGAGAGAGTAAATATAAAAATAAATATCCCAGCCACTTCTTCAACCACCTAGGATTAATTAACATTAAATTTTAGCAAACCCATCATGGGCATCATAAATTTTTACAACCTAAAAAATGACACAGATATTTTTTTCTTTCAATTTTACACTAATAAATCACTTTAATGTGGAAAATAAATGAATTAATCATGTATTACTCTTCAATACCTTTCCGATGATATAAAATTTTCCTTATTTCATGACCCGAATAAAAATTTATGAGCATCTGAAGATTGCACATTAAAAACTATGATTGTGAAAAAGATCCCCAAGTCCAAAATGTGCACTTTGTAAAAAATTTCCCTAGCCCAAAATGTGTAGTTTGTAAAAACGTTCCTTGGCCCAAAATGTGCAGTTTGTAAAAAAATTCATAGGCCCAAAATTTAGAATTTGTAAAAACGTTCCTTAGCTTTGAAATGGGCATATTGCGAAAAAAGTTCCTAGGCACGAAAGGTGCACTTTGCAAAAAAGTTCCTAGGCTTGAAATGTGCAGGTTTGCAAAAAAAGTTCCTTGGCCCGAGAAAAATGCAAAAATGTAAATTTTGAACTTTTTTTAGATTTTTGGGAAAAGGGGATTTTTTCCAACCAAGTGAAGGGGTTTTAGAGAAATTGAACCTAGATATTATAAAAACAAGTTGTTTTTATGGATTTGAATGTTCTCGAGTGCTTAAAAAGAAATGTAAAAATAAAAATTAGAAGCACTTCAAGAGGAAATCGATACCAGTTTCCTAAAATGAAGTGTTAGATCATTTTTTGTCAACAGGAGGATTATGAGGATGAGAGACATTGTGATATAGAAGTTGAGTAGGTAGAGAGGTGAGTGGATCTATGTTGTAATATTTGAATGGGTAACAGTTATCAATAATAACGTATGATTATCCATCATGTAATAACTTAAAATATTGATGAAATATAGAAGGTACTTCCTTCATAATGCGATGCCATGGTATACCAAGTAAGCAATTTTACTCGGAGTTTTACATCGATGAAAAGAATAATGTGGGAATGGTTTTAGGCCCCATTATGAGGGCAAGGTGATAGTTCCTAGACAAGAACATGCGAAGAATCATAACTATAGAAATAAATGGATGGGATGATGCGAGTTGAGGAAAGGAAAAGATTTTGAATAATTGTGAGATTGCAAAGATTGAGGTTGGATACATTATCGACTAGTACTCTCCTAATTCTTGTATTATAGATATAAGGAGGGTCATTGCCATAAATAGAAATAGAGGTGGCCGTATTAGGTGGGAAAGTAATTTGTGGAGAAAATGTGGCTACACAATACTAGTATATACGATCTAGAGGATTATTAGGAGAAATGCAAACATTGGTCAAGAAAGAGTTGATTTTAGTTTTACAATTAGGATGCACTTTCAAGAAGGCATGGATGGAGATACTCATGGTGAAAGGACCCTAAAATATTGAAGCAAGAAGAGAAAAAGAAGATCCAAGACATTCAAAGTGGGATTCACCAAATTATTTAACAAATAGAATTTATGTTAAAACCTAATTACATAGTCCCGTATGATAAATAAATTTTAAAATACAAATTTGACACAAGTAATAAGTGAATAAATATGAAACCCTAAGTGTAAGAGAAATAGAGGAATGTACTAATCTTATTTATGTGCTATTTGAGACTAGTGTAGACTGGAAAAATAATGAACATGAGGTGATTTGTGTGATTATTTCTTTGAATATATTTTGTAAGTCATGAAATAGGCTAGAACAAGCACCCATGGCAAGACAGGGGCACGTGGCGGTGAAGACCTCTACTAGGCTCGTGTGGACCGTGAAAATGGTCAAAACTTGATTTATGGAGTTTTGCACAAGTGTCAAAAGTATTTTATTTTGATTACCTATATATCACAATTTTATTGTGGATGTACTTGTAACATTCAAAATAAAGATTCACCTGTGAAACCCATAATACCACATCAAATCCAAAAAATAAATATACAATATGGGGAGTAGAAATGACCCTAGTAGTCACTCAATATAGTGAACTTACAACCAATCACTTCACTACATTTGAGACTCCATGAAATTATGGTGAGTGTGTCAAATAATTGTGCCCTATGATGCCCTTGTGTAAGTGCACTAGTAGTGGGATAGATTTTCTAAAAGATGCAAATGTGTAAATGTAATAGAATAAACTTCTCATTCCTATGTTGTGTATGCTAAAAATGTAGTCCCTTATACCTTGAATGGATGCTAGATGAATGCCTTTGAGTGCTTTGGTTGCCTCTGGATAGGTGATAAATAGTATTCTTAGAGCTTGGTTGATTATTTTGGTCACATATCTATGTATTTATATGATTCCCTTGCTTTAATTTCGTAATTGACAAATAGAAGGCCGACCCATAATAAAATAATATGCCCATAAGATAAAAGAGGCCCAAAAAGAGAGAGTAAGATGGAAAGAGGTTATGGATGCCCGGAGGGGATGAGGGATCCAGGTGCTAACGTCTTGGTTGGGTCTTTGGTGTTCGAAGTTATAAAATATAAACAACTAAAGTACAAACTAGTTTGTACGGTGTGAAAGACTACATAAACAACAAGAAACAAAGAAAAAAGACAAAATAAATTTTTCAATTACTAATTTTCTTTCTTAGAGTCATATGAATTCTAGTATGTGTTTATGGACCTAAAAATGTACTGAGTGCATAATTTTATGTCTATATAATCCATCAAGACAATTTTTACACCAATCGAGAAAAACTAAAGGATTAACTCTATTTTTAGGAAGTTATCCATTGATCCTTACTAAAAATAACCATTATGATAATGAGGAAGCAACCATCCGAACCCTCTATGTAATTCTCAAGTTTGGGACTCCAAAACTAGAAATTGGGAAATTGGGAAAAATTGGCTAAATTTAGTAAGGGTAAGGACTAACTTACTAAAAATAGTAAGTTATCATATCAAATCCACATTTTACATACACCATCATCTTATCATTCCATCACTATTCTAGGAAACTATGAAGATCAAGTATACTAGGTATGAGCCAATCTTAACTTTATCTATGGAATATCCACTCATGGGAGAAAGTGATGTATCCCACTAGATTTAGAAGAAATGATGAATCGGATGACAAACAAGTTCGGGGAAAAAGTGGAAGAAAAAATAGTCTCCAATGTAATTTTCAAAGTGGGATGTCACCAAAATTCAGTTCAAAGCACTAATTTGGTCCAAGATTGTGCCAAACACTATAAACTTGCCTCTAGGACAATCACTACAAATGACAACTCACTACTAGAGGTGGTAACTCCAAAATAAATTTCAATTTTTTTGTAAATTATGACATAGAGTAATATGGTGATCACAAAAAAAGTGTTTGTAACCTAGCGGTGGCTCAGAAATAATCCTATTTTTAAGGGATTACGGTTGGCTCTAGTTCAAATATATGAGAAAACCATCAAGGCTACCAAATTCATTTCCAAGGAATGATTTTCATGAAGCCTACTCATATGCCACTATCTTACTAATTAGATTAATGGGAAAATAAAAAACCAAGGAATTTGAGGACTAGATGGCCCAGTTCATGTTGACAATCATAGAGGGAACTCAAATGATAGATTGGGGCCAGATCATCAATGATAATATCCACCAAAGATCTAATGCAATTATTCACTACGAAGAGATTCAAAATGAATTCCTATCTTGTGTATGCCTTCACATACACTAGACCATATCAAGGATTTTCCATTACTTAAAATGTTCCTCAGAGATCTCCTACCTTCGAGAATTACAAACATATTACCTTTAAGGAAATAAATGTTCATTTCACATTGGTGAATGATGCATTCACCATGTTCATCATCTAGATCCTCGAAGGAAATCCTGAAATAATAATCTCTTCTCGGTAGCAAAGTTGATTGAGAAGTATGGTTTTCACTTCACATAGTCTCATACCTTCACCAACATCGGGATGAGTTGTTTTGATATTTTTCCTTTTAGGTTATTTAAGTATCCTAGTGAAGATCATTCGGTAGAGATTTGTAGGAAAATTTATCAGGTGCATCTCAAGTGATAGGTTTCAAAGTGGAATGGAATCTCATTCCCCATCTCACTCAGTGTCTTATCCTATAAGATTGAACACATGCCAAAAACATCGAGACCTCCCTCATTGCATTTCATCTATTTTCCTATGTCCCTAGGCCCAACTTTGACATAAGGAAATATCTTGAGTCTTTCAATGTTCCTAGATTGCATCATATTCCCCAATTGGAAGATGATTGGGAAAAATGTGTGGATAACCTTGAAGCCGAGATAAAGAGACTACACCAAGATGACCATGGAACAAATGGAAACATTCAAGTTTGATTGGTTCACTGGAGGATTTCAAGAATATGGTTCCAAGTTGTTTGATCTAGAGTACCAGTAAGTGAAATCCTCTCACCTTCATGTTCCTTTATGGATTGTTTTAGGAGCATACCAAAGTGGCAATTCAAATATCAAGGGATTCTTTCATAAGAAATAAAGCATCTAGTATGGAAGAGGGGACCATATCAACCTTACTTATGAAACTATCTTACTCATCATCTCTTAAGGATCCCGAGAGGGTTTTTAATTCACCTCATTTGGAGAAGACCTGTAAGAGAAAGGATTTGGAGATCAATAGTACTAAATTTTCACCTCCCGTGGAGTCTCACAATAAATATAAAGTCGGGAGGAATAAGTTAAAGAGGAGGAACAATTTTAAGAGCTAGAAAAAGGAGAGATTGACCCTCTATATCTCTTGTGCATCAAGTGGAGCCAAGTGTCTCATATGAGGTAGTTTAGTCATCTCAAAATGAGAAATCCTTAATACCACAATAGATAACAAAGATCCCCGATATCTTGAGCACACCATCAGATCCATTCCCATGGATTTGTGACTTACTCGACAGAGAATCAATAACGACACAATAATTTACTGAGCCAAACATTGAGGCCATATCAAAGTACATGAAATACAAGAATTCAAGGAAATGAAAAACTACTTCAAGATTCTACACTGAGGCTTTTGGAGATTTGTTTTTAGAAGTTGTAATACCTAAGGTGAGTAATTGTTTGAAGGAAATGACCCCAAATGGCTATGAGATGACCAAAGTCTCACTTGGTCAAGCTACACATGAGGGTGACACTCATATTTTCAAGGAGTCTTAGACTCAAATATGTGAGTGGAATATAGAATAAAAATGAACCATTCCGTAACAATGGGGAATAAGAGGTTCATCCTTCGGAAGAAGATCCTGATGATTGTCTCATGTTATAAGATGTTCATCCCTAAAGGATTTGTGTGTCATTATGATGAAGGAATTATTCTTGAACCTTCCAATTAGAATAAAATTATTACCTTAGAGGAAGATGGAGGAGGCACGAAATTTGAATACTCATTCATCAATTCATTTTGGCTTGAGGCAAAGCCCATTGGAGAAACAATGGATACGAGAGACAAATATTATTATTCTATGAAAAAATATCTAGTTCTTGCAAAGGAATCAACCAAGCATGAAGATATTTAAGAGATTAGTTCTCCATCCCATACTCAATCTATTCAATAAGATGACATTGAGGTAATCATTTGTGACTTTTCTTCTTCTTTTGATTCATGGATGACATCAATGAGATGGAGAATATTTAATAATACAACTACATTATTGATATGATCATGAATGAGATAATTGATCAAAACCACTCCGACGAGCTGATATTTATATCTTCATAAAAAGGGGTATTTTTATCATCATAGTAACCATGGAGCCTTTCCTTTTCCTTATGAATAATAATATTCTATTAGGAATGACCAAGACAGAGAGAATAATATTTTCTCATGTTGCAGACCCAATGTTGTATTCTCCCCCATGTCATGATAATTATCTAATGGACCTTGAGCTAAAAGATATACCTTTCCCATATAACATGGATCTCCTCTTTCTATCTGAGAATCATGAAGACTGAGTATTCTCAAGCTTGTAAGAATGAAAATCACAAAGGAAAAGAGTGTGTATCATAATGAGGAAAAATTTAGAAGGACATCTTGCCATGTGTAAATCAAATTTCCATTCATCTCCATGCGGCTCAACTTGACTACTTTTCAAATGAAGGAGAAAGTAAATACTTGGGATCTTTAAGAACCTAAATTAAGTCTAGAGATCCTAACCAGGGATATGGAAATATAAGATAGGTATGCGTTAATTTGTTCTTCTTTTTCAATTCACAAGTAACAAATACAAGAATAAGAAAACAAATGAGCTTAATGTTCTTTTTAAAGTCTTGGTAGATGAACATGAAAATGAAGGTGAATCTTCCTATTTCATATTTTGTAAAGTAGATTGTATCCATGATAGATATCCCACAGATGTATTATTTAATGGGGAAATTACCTACACCATGGAAAGTGATATTATATGCATCAATGAGACAATAAGAACCGAAGAAAATCAATGGAAAAAATTATTGAGAATATGCAAGAACCATGTGAATGGAGTCAAAATCAGATTTCTTTCACTATTTTAAAACCTCTACTAATTTTGAACATGATTCTATGCTAAAAAAATTATTCAAAGATGATGAATGACCCCACATTAGTAATATAGCCTCTATTTCTAGAAGTAGTGTTTTAGAACAACAAAGTGGGAAGATAGAAGAGGATTGTGAATGGGAACAAAATCATATTTCTCTCACCAATTCTAGACTCCCCGCCAATTCAAGAATTGATTTCAGATTGTAATCTACATTCGTGTATGGTGAATTACTTCATGGAAAAAATGGATACTCTACCTTCAATAATATTGAGAAGTGGTTTCTCATATTCACAAAACATCAAGTGTAGTCTATAAGAGAATATTTTCAAGCATGTTACAAAGTAATCATTGGATGAAAAAGTATTATCTGTGTGATATAAGTATGAAGATGGAATATTGGTAGTTATCCTTCTTCTCAACTCATGCATATCCATCAAAATATCATGGTATGATTGGGTGGTGATCACCAAGCTTCGAAAATTTGAATTAAACCCATTGTTTTGTGATGGTACAATGATTTCTCTCAACCCGTTGATGGGTATGTGTACATTATTTCTCTCCTCTGTAAATATTTTTCACCTATAATATATTTTCCCTTTCCATTTTGTTTTTTTCCTAATTTTTGTGTGTTTTCCTTTCCATCATGTGTTGTGTTCAATAAACGGGGTTTGTTATAGCCATCCTTGATATGAAATGACTCTATAGCCCAATGGATAATGCATAATCCTCTTAGTTTCGTAAGATTATGAGGTTCCTATTTGCTTCATTTTCACTTTTTCAAACTAAAACAAGTCCCCAAGCTATAGCCAACTATTTTCATGCTAAATATCTAGCATGAAAATTTGGAATTTTTTGTAATGACAATTAATCCCACACTAAAACATCTCTTAACTAGGTAATGTAAACTTGTCCTCGACCAATTTGTGAATATATAAACCCCATCATGGAAAATATGGATGTTCTAAATATATTTTTGAAGTTTTTTTATGTGCAGGTAATGTTTTTGGAAGTAATTATAGGATTGATTTTGATCCACATTGAAGGAACTACTCTAGAGGCCCAAAAAGGATTATTTTTAGAGTTTTCACATCTAGTAAACACCCTCCGGGGATGAAACAATAAGATATAATTCCACCAAGTATTTTATTATTGAAATATGGTATCATCAGATGAAATTTACGTATTTATTTTAAGGTGGAAGTGGTTTAGGAACAAGTTGTACAACACTTTGGCTACTTACAACACGATACAGGATCGGAAGAAGTAAAAAAGTAGTGAAATAGTTTTGGATGTTGTAGGATCCTAGGGTAATTTTGTGAAGTTAATATAAAATCATTGGAAATATAATAATTCCTAATTCAAATTTCAAAATGTTTTGGTAAATTCTAGCTTCCCGATATTGAGATATTGGGTGATAATGCAAGTGAAGATCCCTAATCCGATGGAGATTCAAATACACATTCAGGGAGTTACAAATAGATTTGGGACCTGATTCAAAGGAAAAATTAAATATAATTAAACCCTCTACATTCCCATGTGATAATTAATACAAAAATTCAAGTTTCTCTCTGGTGTCGATTATACCTTCCAGAAAGGCTCTTTAGCGAGAATAAAAAAGGGAGGTAAAATTAAAATTTTAGGAAGAATTGGTTTCTAAAAAGTTTGGAATTGGTTTCCTTTAGTATTTTCTAGTCAAATTCATATAAATATTTCTCATGATACTCTCAAATAAGCTATGGGGTAAAGACTCACTCTCCTATGTCTATTTCGGTAGTTGTTAGTGAAGGAAATTTTCTAAATGCATCTAGGTCAAATTTTAGCACCTTGGATGCTATTTTTCACTTTTAACTTGGAAAAATGGTGAAATTGGTGAAAAATAATGTGACCCCAATGTGAGGAGAGCTTGGTTTTATTTTTTGTCACTTAAGTGTAACTTTTGTGGTTAGGTGAGTCTTAATAACTCACAACTTAAAATGCCCTCTCCCCATGATCAAGAACCCCCATGGGATACTTGGGAATAATTGTTGCACCTTTTCACTAGGTGAAAAATTGAAATGGGAGAAAAAAATTGTGATCCCAAGGGAGGATCCGTCTTTCATCACTTAGACACAGACTTCATGTGTTATGGATAAGTTATGCACTCACTCTTTCAAGTACCACCCTCTCCATGTTGAACTACACCCTTGGCGTAATTTTCCATGAATGATTCACCTTTACACATTTTCACCTCATGATAAATGTGGTAAGGTACATTGCAAGATCTCAAACCCATTTAGTAAGTGCTAACTCACCCTTAAACTTGGTTAAGAGAAGGTGTGAAAGTGGACCCGAAGGTGAGTTTTCTCAACAATGGTTATATTTCAAATATTTAAATCATACTTGTGTATTTTTGGATCAATTTTTAAAATATCATCTCCTAAATTTCTGCTGCAACTTGTTCATGCTATGATTTTTTCAAGAAATCCCATACTCGAAATGACAATTTTTCTCATATCTCACTCATTTTCAATATGTTTCTCCTAAATTGTTTTCTTGAGAAATCCCATGGTGAACACATTTAAGATGATCTAAACATCATCACCATTGATACTTGTAGTTTTTCTATAGCACCCAATTGAATATTTCTACCCAAGATATTTTCCTTGTCATATTTCAAGAGATCCGAGAAGATAGAATCGCTTTGAAAATTGGAGCAAGAACTCATAGTGAAATTCCTAATCCAACAAAAAAATTCACTCCGATAGGACAACCGGAAAGGATTACTTATATTTTTAATAAATTGGCATATTATCCTTACTAAAAAATTAATTTTAATAATGATGAATCAACCATATTAAACCCTTTGTGAAATTCTCAAGTTTGGGACTCTAAAACTAGAAATTGGGAAATTGGGAAAAATTGGCTAAATTTAGAAAGTAAGGGTGAGGACTGATCTACTACAAATATTAAGTTCTTTCATCACATCCAAAATTTTCATACATATTCATATCATCATTCCATCACTATTCTAGGAAACCATGAAGATCAAGTATATTGGGCATGAGCCAATCTCAACTCTATTTGTAGAATATCCACTCATGGGAGACAATAATGTAGTCCACCTAGATCTAGAAGAAATGAGGAATCAGATGAAGAATGAGGTCAGGGAACCAACAAAAAAAAATAGTCTCCAGTAGAATTTTCAAAGAAAGAGGTCACCTGTTTTCGAGTTCAAAGCATTGAGTTGGTCCTAGATTTTGTCAAACACTATTTCAAGGAAGAAACCATCTGAAACCCTCTATGTAATTCTCAAGTTTGGGAATCTAAAATTGGAATTATTAAATTGGGAAAAATTTGCTAAATTTTGAAAGTAAGGGTGAGCACTAACTTACTACAAATAGTAATTACTCTGATCACATCCAAATTTTTCATACACCTTCATCTTATTATTCCATCACTATTTCAAGAAACTGTAAAGATCAAGTATAAAGGGTATGAGCCAATCTCAACTCTATCTATGAAATATCCACTCGTGGGGGACAATGTGTTAGAAATTATAGGCACTAAGAGGGGGGAGAATTAGTGCTTATCAAAATTTTAATGCAATTTTCAATGATTTAATCAACCAAGATTAACTATATTAACCATGAAGAACATGATCATTCAACCATGAAAGAGAAAGAGAAACATACACACATGTACACATGAAGAAAGATTATTTATGGTGGGAAAAATAATAAGGGGAAAATATCACACAAAGGAGAAATAAAAGTAATATCAAGGAAAATTATCCATCAATAATTTAAATTATCTCACCAAGTGGTGAGCATCCACTCACCCTAAAGATCTAACTCTATTTTTGAAGAACCCCTTTCAATTCTATTCCAAGTACCCAATCGAATGTTGTCCTGCAAGCAAAAACTTGCTAGAAGATCACTCATAAATTGGTGAGATATAACTCAGAATTTGAACATAAATTTTTTTATCACCTTATTCATCTGGTTGCATACATCAACCTGATGTGATCTCTATTTCAGCTCACTTTTCTTCTCCTTTCCTCTATTGATTCACCATAGTTTTAATGTGTTCATACACTTCTCATTTTTAAAAACTAGCACTCAAGAATACTCTCTTTAAAAAATATTTTTATGCTGAAAAATGAGCTTAAATAAACAATCCTAACTCTAAACATGACTCTTTAATTTTCAAGTACAAAGACTCTTTAATTAGCCCTCTTCTTTCCATGTACAAAGGAGATGAATAGACCATCACAAATCTATCTTTTACTTTTATTTTTCTTCTAAATTTGGAATAAAATGTATCATAAAATCTACATACTCCTCTTAATATTCCTTGAGCACAAATGATGGGATTTAAAGCTTATACAATTGTCGACAACCGTATTTCTAAATTGACATCTGCAGTTTCAGTTTGTAATCGACATGGCAGTTTTTTCATTTCTTACTTGTCTCATATTATGGCAAGTAATTGACCCTTGATAGGTTTGTGATGAATATTAGGTGGTACCATAACTTTGATACATTACCATAGCTCAAAATATTCATTTATAGCTCTTACAAACTTCATATTCTCACCATTTTCCTTTAAGGTTTCACAAGAGTACATAAGGGGAAAATTGGTTCAAACTTACAATCTTAGTCCGAGGTAACACATGAGATGAAAAAATGAAGGATAATTATGAGAATAAATTATGGAGAGAGTTTACACAACATATAGGACTTGGATTTCATCATACCACACCTTGAAATCTCTTCTTCACCCATTCAGAAAAATAATCTTACATGGACACAATTTTGAAGAGTTAGCCTTCATGAATATCTTGATCACTTATAGAGAATGAATTTCTATACCTTCTAAGAACTTTTAAAATGATAGGATTAGGTTTTACATCACCTTAAACTAATTAGGAAATGAAAATTATTGTCATAGGCTTTATGGAACAAGCATTAAAATAGGGACACACAATTTTGTAGGCACAAATTTATATCTTCACAATTTTTTACATCTACGGATACTTTCTTAGTTTTTCATGACCTTAAAACCACATTACATGGGTGGTTAAGATGTTTTTAATTTCCTCAGGTATGTGCCTTGTTTTATTCTATAAATATTGACTCAAACTTGCATGGTTTTCAAATTACACAAAAATAGGGATTTAACCTTGAAGACCTAGTCTTAATACAACATAGGTCCACAAATCAAAAACCTTTCTTAAAACTCTTTCATCACTTGAAACATATTAGGAGAAATAAGTTACAGCATATCATGCATTCACATCTCTAGGTTGTTCAAGAAAAACTCACTTTCATATCAGTTTCATACCACCTTAATGAGAGACCTACTTGAGAATACTATTCCACTAGGTTCTAGTCTCATCAACGCACCACCACACTAAAAAGACCTTCGACATGATGTTTTAGAACTATAACAATTGTTCATGTATTTCATACACCTTTACAAGTAACATTCATATAATGACCCCTTCAACTCATTATGACTTATTATTACATTCAAATGATTCTAATGGTAGTAAGAAGACATTCACATGTACCTTCAAGAATTTCCACAAAAATTTTCCAAGTCTTTGCATGACCACTTAGTAGACATCATAAGATTTCTAGAATACTAAGGTTTTCATCATGAAACCCCAAACTCTTACTGTACCTACAATTTTCATCAAAAACATTATTTTTATGTACCACACAATCACACATGCAAAGTAAAAATGTCACTAAAATTTTATTTATGAATACCTTTACACATCCAAGTAGGTTTCATGGATTTCTCCCAGCTTCAAGATGAGGGTTTGGAGGGTTTCAAACTAGCTCAGAAGAATGGTTAGAATTTTTTAAAAATTAACCAATTCCCTCAAAAATTTGCATCATGTTTTTATCCAAATTCCATGAAAAAAATTATTCTATGATTTATTTGAAGAATTCTTATCAATTTTTCTTGATAGCTAAGAAGCTATAGTGTTTAATTTGCATTTTCTAAAAACCTAGTTTTTGAAAAACATGCATAAGTTTTGCAAAGAACCTTCTTAGATCCTGAAATTTTGACCACGCCTTCTCAATTCACCCCTCCATGTATTCCAATGACCAATATTTCATAGTTGTATTTTTAAACATCTTCCCCATCTCATTTTTGTAGATTTTTTTCTCTAGTCCTAAAGGGTGTATTATGCCTACCTGAGTAATTACCTAATTTAGCTCTACAAACCTTTATAAATCCCTTTACACCTCATATACCATCATATTATTCTCCTTAAATATTGGTTTGCATCATCATGCCTTGGATCAACCATTCCACTTGCCTACTAGCCTTATGTTCACTAAAATACCTCAAAATTTCTACCTTCATGCCCTATAATATTGAGTATTGAAATAATAATCCTTACAAACATTCTATTATATCCCATAATAATCCAACAATGCTCTTCTTACTTTTCCTTGATCCATTTCTCAGGATTCCATTCATGTCTACTTGATCTGGGACTAGGATTAGGCCTAGAACTACCTAAAAATTCATGAGTTGATCATGGAGACTTGTTAACACATCATACACACACCTAATTTACCATTTTTACCTTTTTATGTCTTACATACAACCTTGGGAGGAATCACCACACAAATCCCTTGCTTGACCATGCACCTAGATCCTACTTCCATACCATGACATCATGATTTGACATGACTTGACACCTCATGGAACCACTTGGACACCTTGGGGACAATTTGACATCAATGTATAATTTGACATCAATGAAAACCTTATGACACATTTCCTAACAAAATCTCCATTGTTATTGATGGTAACCACCTGAATACATTGATGGAAACCAATCAAGAATAAGATGTGAAAGCCCTTTTCTCATGTTTCTTAGTTCACTCTCCCCCTTTGACATCTATGAAAAATGTTACTTGACCACTTGACATGAAATAATGATAACCAAGGACAACAATGCATGAGAAAGACAAACTTACTTGTTCACAAGCTCCCCTTAGGACTGGGTTTTCTCTTTTCTTGGCTCCTACCAGTAGCATATGAGGTCTATATACCTGGTGTGAAAAATTACATGCTCCCCCTAAGTCTTTAATCCTATTACGTTTCCTCATTTTTGCCATTCATCATGTTCCAAGCTTGTGCCTCTCAAGAAATCATGCTAAAGGCTACAAATTCTTCCTTCTCTTTATACTTCCTTACTTTTTAGGCTTTGTACCTGATGTGAGAAGATGGATTTTAACCTATATCAAGCTACCTCTAGGCTTGAATTACCTCATTTGGATGAAAATATAATGTTTTCCTAGATATATTTGTTTAATATCTCATCTCCTTGTAATGTCTAACTTGACCTCAAAAGAATGAAACTATCCCTAGGGAACCTTTTCAGTGTAAAATGGACCAACTTCATCTTCCTTTGGAAGCCAACACTCATCATGATCCAAATTCTTATGACTCCCCTATGGTGGTATTATCTCTATATACTTGAAAAACCAATTAATTTAGTCACAAAGCATGGTTATCACACACTGGAATAAGGGTCATTAGTTTTAACAAGGTCCTAAAGAGTTTTTCCAGTGTTCTTTGGTCAAATTTGGAAATTCTTCCAAAAAGTCACTTCATGCTCCATCAACATGTCTAGACATCAACTTTCCTTATGAATATTTTTATTGTTATAAGCTCATCCTCTTGTGAACTCAATATCACTCCTTTATGTTAGAAGTGTATCAATTATAATTCAAATATGAGCACCAAAACTATACATATTGATTTGTGTAGGATGATACTATTGATTCAATTGATATGCATAGACCTACGCATCATAGTCACTTATTATACTAGATTTCACATTCCCAAGTGATTTTCTTGAATGTGCTGATTACATTGAGCCTTAGAATAACTCCTGAAAATATGAGAGCCTTATATACTTGATTGTATTATATCTATGACATTTCTATCTCAATAATCCTTCAAATGATCATTCTTGCTCTTAATTCTATACCCTTTCCGAGTCTCTCCAAATCCTAATTCCACCAACTTCTCATCTTCCATATACTATCATAACTCTATTTGAGTCAAGGAGCTTCCCAAAGAATACTAAGGATTTTATCATCCAAACCAAGTGTCTAACTATGTATATCCAGTCATGTAGCCTTAGAATTATAAGCTTCCTTTACAAATTTTTCCAAAGTGAGTATTTGATAATCTACAATTATTTTGAATACCCATTATGGCTTACATTTTGTGTGCCAAGTTTCAATGCAAATTATTTTGTCAAATCTACTTCAAAATCTCATTTCAAGGCTCCAAATTAAGTTTTTTCCAAAACTATACATTATCATTCACTACTAATATAAAATGCTCACACGTGTGGATAAATTTTGTGCTATGATCACAAAAATATATGCAAGATATTGGAAAATTTCATTTGTATGAAGTTTTAATCATTTTCTCCATTATTTAGGTATTTAATCTTCAAACCCTTTCCAAACCCTAAGAGGGTTTCTATCTGACAAGCCCTAGAGAAGGAATTTTACAACAATTTAATTTTTGATGATCTTCATTACCCCAAATCACTTGCAAAATTTATGTGTCGACATTCTCAAGATTTCCATCTTTCCATTAAGTCACAGTTGTTCCTTAAAGTGTGCATTTGAGTTTAGATCCATTTTACTCTGCATCTTTGAACCATTTCTTTGTATGTCTTCCAAAAGCCATATCAAATTTTAGATTTTTTGAGGTTTACATCATGATTCTTCATTAATTTCCTAATCCAAATTTCTACTTAAATGTACAAACACAATATTTATCCCTCCAAACAAAACCTCCGAGATACTTCTTTCCTAATCTTAACATATAATTTAATACATGCATACGTGTACCAAAATTTAAGAAGTATCAATTATGAGACCATATTCATCCTATATAAGAAGGTGATTAACTAAAATTGGAACTAAAATTCAAGGAAGTGGTAATCCTAGTTAATCTAATTAGGAGGATTAAAATGTTGTAGTAAAAGAGTAAAACAATATGAAATAAATGTAAGTAAACTATTCTAAGTGAAATGAAACCTTAAATGTGCAAGATAAGGGAGAGAAAAAGATTAGATGATTGGCATTGATCGTCACAGTCTAAGAATAAAATTTGGAAGTGAAGAAAAACACTTAGGAATCCTGTGAAGGATCGATTTGAAGGATCTCGAAGTGATTGGGGCACCCTAGGGTACCTTGGTCTGTAATCTGGGCACTTTAAACACTATAAATGCTCAAAACCTACAACTGGTATGCTTGCAATTTGGTTCCGAACCTTACCTATTTGTCACGCTGGATTTTTCAAATGAGATGGGAAATGACATGTCATAAAAAGAGAAGTATCAAACCATAGAAAAATAAAAGATTCATATGAATGGGTCAGACTAACCTCAACCACCAAGCTAGTGGACTTATCACTGAGTGTTGCAATACATTTCGGACTCGGATGTAGTTCTGGTGTGTGTGTGTGTGTGTTTGGTGTGTGTGTGTGAGTGTGTGTGTGTGTACATGTTGTGCCCTAAGTGCTCTTGTGTCAGTCATACTTTGTGAAGTAGCAAATAATAACAACTATAGAAAATGTAAATATCACATGTGCATGAAATAGAATAGAATCCCTCCCCCATGAATCATGTGTGATGCAGATTGATAGTATGTGGATTAAAGTGATGCAATGGATGCATCCCTAGATGGAGTGATGGCGAGTGTGTAATGCTATGAACTAGGACTCTCATTATGGTTTTATAACTTTATATTTATAGGGATCTAAAGTTTAATTTCATTATTAATCCCAACAAGGCTGACTGAGGAAAAGATAAAGATGACCAACAACTAGAAATGACCCAAATATGAGAAATAGGGGATGTGCATAGATTAGGGCACCTAGGATGGGATCTGGGCACCCCAGGTGCTCTAGTAGGTTGGGGCACCCTGATTTAGGGCTAGAATGTCGAGGCAGTTGTGAAATGGGTGGATAAGTGCTGGAAAATACATGGGAACTATGAAATAAAATATAAAATAAAGATGACCAAAAGGTGGGATTAATTAGTACTTTGTACACTTGAGAACCTTCTAAATAGTAGTATAAGACTGGGCCAAATTATGTGTAAAGTGCATAATTTTGTGTTTATATTTTTCCCCCACTTTATGTTGGTGAGCGGAAAGCTCAGTAACATAAAGTAGATAGAGATGCGTACCTGATACCCATATATAGTGTAGAAGAAGATGTGTTGATGGAATATACTCAATCATGGAATGAAAAACAATATAATGTGGAGGAGCGTGGATTCTAAAGATGAAAAATGCACATAAAAAGTGATGAGAGTGAACCTAGGGTAGAATGCTTGTGTACCTATTGCAGTGTGTAATGTACCTTCATGGTTAGTATGGAAAGTACCGTTGTAGTGTTTTGTCACTATTGTTATCGTTGTTTCCCCAAGTTTGACTATTTTTTTTCATACGGTGGACTTGCAAGGAGAAAACGGTCAAGTAGTCAAATATGTATGTATGTAAAAATGTTGTGTAAAATAAACATGTGTAAAGTAAGCAAATGTAAAATATGCTAGAAAAAAATGTAAATGGAACATGTGCACCTGATCCATGTTGCGAGAAAGGGTATAGAAGGATATTTTGTATTGTTGCATGTTTTTTCGGGTGATCTCATGCCACCCTATCTGAAGAAGTGTAGGGAGGAAATGCTTTGTGTCCTCCAACTCTAACTGCTTCTACTAAAATTTGTTGAAGAGATATTTCTACTTTCCTATTTTTTTTTTATGATCCAAGCCACTTTGGAAAATAAGTGTAGATAGGCACAACCATTATAACCCCCGAGCCTTTAACCACTCCGATGAATTTCCAAAGACATCATGTCATGTTAAGGCCATTGTGTATGGAGTTCGTAGAGACTGTCTCAAAATCACTCACTATGTGTGAACTGATGTAAATACACTGTGTTAGTAGAAAACCCTCAATGATGCCCCCCTCTTTGGGGACGCATGCGATGACTGTAGAAGGAGAATGTGGCCTGAAAAGAGGACCAACTGCACTCGCCTATATAACTATGCCCTGTAGGGGGAAAGGAAAAATTATTGGTAGATACCAAAGCATCCACAAAAGGGGATGGCTAGCCAATACAAGTGTTAGTCGAAAACACATGCATGTAATAAGTGGAAAATACATAGACATAGTATAGAAAAACTACCAAGCATAGTAGTGTAAACATGTAAGAAACAACAAGAAGACCACACAAAGTAGGTTACAAAATGGGACATTACTCACGATTATGCAAGACACGTAAGATAATCATGGCAAAAAAACATACAAGTGTGCAAAAAGCAAAGGGTAAATCACGCATGCAATAGCAAAACAAAGTAGACAAGTAAAAACAAACAAGTAGTCATGGGAACATGTAATCCTGCAAAAACAAGTGGTGCACATGAAACACCTATTATCATATTAGAGTGATAAAAATATGTCAAATAGTGTAGGAACAAGTAATGTAAGATGCTAAGTAAAAATTGAAACAATAACACCTATATGAGACGAATATGGATGCCCTCGGCGATTAGTATAGTAAGGGTAGAAGGTGAACATCCATGCCACATTTAGAGTCCTATATTTTTATCACACTAAATAGAGAAATGAATGCGCATGTGTGTATGGTAATTAAATACAAGAAAATAATATAACACATGTAGTAAAGTGAGCATGAAAACACTAGTAAGTAATATTAAATGCTACCAAGACAATGCAAGTATGTTGTGGATGGATGGAATGGAATACAACATGGAGTAATAGGAGTAAAGTTCCTCTAAGTGAGTGGAAGTGTATGAAATGAGGTTCATTTTTTTCCTCTCGGTAGTCAATAATGAACCATAAACAAGAGTGCGTATTTAGGAAATGGTTGAGTACTGTAAGTTGTGTCTAGCGTGATGTGTTGAATGTGTATGTATAGTGGTGATGAAATGTGACATGTGGAGATATTTGTGTGAACCCTATAATATAAGTGTATATCATGACTTTGTTAAATGGAGGAGTGATGATTTATCCCTAAGCGTATATGATTATAGAATGAGTGAATGGGAATGATATATAGGGAAGGATGCACATGGACCCTATAGCCTAAGCATATACCATGACTTTTGGAATATAAGAGTGAAAATTTAGCCCTATGTGTATATCACTATAGGATGGATGGATGAAGATAGGTGAGGATTGAGCCTACAACATATGTCACGATTAAGGAGTGGTGATGTACCCTAAGGTGTATTCCACTATGAAATGATAACATGGGGGGTGGTGATTTAAGCTAAAGCGTATACCACTACAAGATGATAAGATGGGCGATAATTTGACCTAAGGTGTATGTCAAGAAGGCAAGGAATGTGGGATGAGAAGGATGTCACATGATGAAATTAAGATCCATTTGATTGGTAAACCCTTGGCAGTCGAGTATGAACCAAGGAACTAGAGTACGTCATAGGTTGGTGAGTTCAACATGTAGAATAACATAGTATAGGTAACCAAATGGTGAATAGGATGTGTAAATGCATGAGAAAATATATAAAGTGTGATGATAAGTGTAGATAGAATATAAAATTATGATAGATAAAGATAGACCCATAGATAATGTGACCTAATGTAAATATGGAATGTAAGGATGAAATATAAAACTAGACTCATACATAATAATGACCAAAGTGTAGCAGGGGTGAGATAGATGATGATATGATAAATGTAGAATATAATGTAGGATGTAGAGTATGTTGAGATAACATAAGTGTGTAAGTCCTATAGTGTAGTGTGTGGGGTTCAATGTAATGGTAATCCATTAAAATTTGAGTGTGAACTGAAGCACATGAGTGTGTCATCGGGTAATAAGGGTGTGAGAGCATGTAGTGTGTATGCGTATGCAAAGAGATGAATGTATGAGGATGAAAAGATGAAAGATGCACCTATGCTAAGATGAGGAGGGAGGGTTGTGTGATGGCTATGCCCCCAAGTATGTACGTGATGAAGGTTGAATCAAAAGACACTAAGTGGATCAATGGAAGGCGTATTTTCCTTAACAAAAGTGATGGGATGTGAGAGAGGAGTGTGACCATCACATGGTTCATCATCATAGTAAACGTCATCTGAGTCCCAATTATCAATGTATGTAGGGTCTATAGTAGATGTTGGAATAACTAGCTTAACTTTAGGAGGTGGTTGTTACATACAACCGATGTTTTTGTAAATACCTTTGATGAAAGAGGAATGAGATCATCCTTAAGAGGAGGTTTCTTAGCTTGACTCGGTAATAAAATCAACAAATTATTAATAGGATGCAATGTATAAAAACACTTAAGTTAGGAGTTGTTTTGATTTGATAATGTTGTAGAGGACAGAGTAGGAGGAGATGGTGAACTAATTTGGATAGGTTGCTGCTTATGTGGCACTTGACTAACGAAGAATGTGTATGAGAATCGGTAGGGTGAGGTTCCTTAGATGTAGAAGGAGAAACTTTTGGAGCCCATTTAGATGTAGTATTTGTAGGTGGGCGTGCAATAGGATGTTTTCCATTGAATGAAATAAATCCCTAACACTCAAGATGTTTGATTCTACATTGTAAAGCATAGAAATTGTGGTCATTATGTCCATTAATTTGATGATAATGATAATATGGATGATTTTGGTTCTTGGCTTTCCAATAAGGGGGATAAAAATGAGTTGGTATAAGAATCAATTGATGACTAAGAATTTTGGCTAGAATGTCATGTGGATTAGAATTGCGATCAAGTATGAGAGGTTCTAGTAATGGCGTGACTTGAGGTTCAACTATATGACATGTAGTGGACATAGATTGAATAGGAGATGTTGAAGAAGAACAAACATGTGATTGAGAAGCATCCTTAAGTTGTTGAATTTCAGATCTAAGGGATGTGATGGTGGATTCCATAGATTTAATAGAGGATGTATGCGATTGAGAAGAATATTTAAGCTGTTAGATCTCATATCTAAGAGATGTGATCATTGATTCCATAGATTGCATAGAGGATGTATACGATTGAGAAACATCCTTAGACTATTGACCTTCAGATCTAAGAGATGTGATTGTGGATTTCATGACAAAAAATTTACATGTAAGGCTTGAATCGAGTCTAAGATGGGTTGGTTAGATGGAGGATCATCAAGGTCAGGGTTGATAAAGAAATAATGAAGCATAACACTTAATTTGTGTGGTGGCATATTGTCATCAAAATACTTGGTGTTTAGGGATTGTTGGAAAATATCATGACAAGTGGGATATCTCTTAAGTAAATCAGATAAAGAAGCTTGACCCATGATATAATAATAATAAGGATCCTAAGCATGAAAGATGTCGGGTTTACCAAAAAAATTAACCGAAATTGAAACTGAAATGCAAGTAAGTGGTAATCCTAGTTAATATAATTATGAGGACTAAAAACTTGTAATAAAAGACTAAAACAATATGAAATAAATGTAAGTAGACTATTCTAAGTGAAATGAAATCCTAAATGTGCAAGAGAAGGGAGAGAAATATCTTAGCTGATTGGTAGTGACTATTGCAGGTTGTCACAGGTCTAAGAATAAAATATGGAAGTGCAGACAAACACTCAAGGACCTTAACAAGGACATATCTGAAGTATCTAAAGTGATCGGGGTGCATGCGAGTGTACTTGGGGTGCCTAGGGCACCGTGGTTTGTAATTTTGGTGCTCTGAACACTATAAATTCTCAAAACCTACAACTATAATGATCACAAGTTGGTTTCAAACCTTCCCTAATTTTTGTGTTAGATCCGTCGAATGAGTTGGGAAATGACCTATAACACAAAGAGAAGTATCAAACCCTAGAAAAATAAAAGATGTATATGAATGGGTCGAGTGACCTCATTCACCAAATAAGTGCACTTATCATTCAATGATGCACTATATTTCGGACCTAGATGTAGTTCTGGTGTGTGTGTGCATGTCGTGTCCTAGGAATTCTTGTTCTAGTCACACTTTTTGAAGTAGCGAGCAATAATAAATATAGAAAATGTAAATAGCATGTGTGCATGGAATAGAATAGAATCCCTCCCCTAAGAAGTGTGTGTGATGTAGATCTCCTATCCTTGATGCATGGAACTATGTGGATGTAAGTGATGCAATGGATGTAACCCTAGATGGAGTGATAACAGTGTGTAATGTTATGACCTAGGACCCTCATTATGGTCTTATAACTTTATATTTATAGGGATATCAATTTTAATTTCATAATTAATCCCAATAAGGACGACTAATGAAAAATAAAGATGACCAACAACTAGAAATGACCTAAAAAGGAGCGAAAGAGGATGTGCATAGAGTGGGGCACCCGTGGTGGGACCGAAGTTCCCGATTTAGGGCTAGAATGTCGGGAAGTTGTGAAATGGGTGGATAAGTGATGGAAAATACATGGAAACTATGAAATAAAATATTAAATAAAGATAGATAAAATGTGGGATTAATTAGTTCTTTGTACACTTGACAACATTCTAAATAGTAGTATAAGATCGAGCCAAATTATGTGTAAAGTGCATAATTTTGTGTCTATAGAAGGTCCATCATTTACCTAAAGTGACTAACTAGACCTTTAACAGAGATAACTTACTATTCACCGAAAAAATATTGATGAATAGACCATACATCCCTATCATGGAATTATGCTTAAAAAGACCTTGACAATCCCTAAAAACCTTTATACCTTTCTCAATTTATTCACAAGACACATACTATATATTGAATCATCATTATGACTTGGATACATTAATATAATTACCCCGAGAAACACAAACCTTACTTAGATTTGATGATAACCCAACCGAGATGGGAATATTTTAACCGTAGTACATCATATAGAGTATTGTAATTGCCATTTCCTTTCACACTCTATTTGAAGCAATATTGGACCTTCAACTTCTAATCGTAACACTCACATATTCATATTCAGTGAATTAGGGCATGGAATAAAATAAAATACAGATTCATAGACTCTTCTCTATAAACTAGACATTAGATGAAGACCTTGAATGACCACATAAACCCGGGAAGCATCCACTTTGTATCACTGTATTTCTCCAATTGCTCTTCATATTTCATCAAGCATAATAGGAATTAAAGCACGACTCCAAACTTCATATCCATAGTCTATCTTGATTGGTATGGGTTCTAAAATATTTTAGGAGCTTCATACTTGTATGACATGATCATGAGAGTCTTGACACAACTCTTGACTGATTTTTACTGAATTTGATCAAACTCATGAGATTGTTCATATAGTCCATTCATGCATTTTATGCAAGATGATTATTTGATGTCAATCATCACCTTATGCACACTTTAACTTAGACTTTGAATTATACACTTACACTCTACACCAGGACATTATGAATGAACTCACTAACATACCTTTTGACACTTTATTATAGCCTTGGATGACTTTCATATAGTGACACCTTTGAATGAAAAATGTTTTGAACTAAATTTGGAAAGATTACTCAAATTTATTAGAAACATGTAGAGGAACTTTAAAACTTTGGATTTCTCACTTCGCATCATCATGAAGAAGACCTTAATTTGTAACTTACAAGAATAATTATGGGAAGACCTTGTATCTACTTTTGAAGGCTCACTCAAAGATCACGTAGAGGAATTTTCTTGGGATATGACATCTTGTAAGATAACCAATTGCTTTCATAGGATCACTAGGATTCCTTCAAAGTGACACCTGCATTCTTTAAACCTAGAGAATGCATTTAATGCTTTTGAAAACACTATAACTTCATGAATTCCTTAAGATATACCACCTTCCTTTTGTTTTTGTAGATTTTCTTTATGATTCCCTTGAATGGTTGTCTTGGTATGACGATCTCCTGTGTTTTTCTCATTAACCACATATGTTCCTCCTTATGGATGACATTTTTCTCAACTAGGAAAACATACCTCTTATAGGATATAATGGCTGACTGATCTTTATGGACTTGAATTATATAACTACCTCCTTTTAGATTTTTCTCAGGCATTCGACACCTTAGTTAATATTGGTTCTTCATTAGCTAATTTTAATTTTCTCTTGACTATTACTATAGGTTTAGGCTTGACTTTATTCTTCCTCTTATAAATGAGATTCCTTTTATGAAAATTTATAGAAAAATGACATGCTTTGTTACACTTAAAACATACAACTCTAGATGTCTCCTTTATCCAATCTTACTCCATAGGCTCTTCAAGGCAGAATTTGGCTATGTGACCCTTCTCATGGAAATTGAAACAAATTCTCTTCTCTTAAAATTCAGTATTAAAATCACTTCATGGTTGTTCCTTCTCTACTTTCCTTCATAAATCCCTAGATCTATGTCCAAAGACATGACATGAAAAGAAATATCCATAAAACTTGCCAAGGAATATCATTGCATTTGGATGCTTGATGGTTTTCTTATATCCTTAAAGAATTTATTTTCCTTCAACTCCTTTTTCCTTTCTTGTTCCAATTCCTCTCTTAGTGTCATCAATTTTGCATTTAGTTCACCACATTCTTCATCCTTAGATTTTATGGTTGCTTGGCATGGCTCATGACTAGGTTCATTCTCCATTTCACACTGGGTTAATTCATATTTAAAAAAGACAAGACATGGCTCATGAGCTTTCATTAGGACCCGAGCTTTCATTAGTGTATTTGATATGTCATCAATTTATCTTTAACTTTTTATATCTCACCCTTTGAAGTCTTCAATTATTTCTCAAGTTTTATATAGTCTTTTCCTTTTACACTTAGATGTTTTGACATCTTACTAACAATTAATTCCACCTCTTTGAGTTCTTCAAGTTGATTTTATTCCATGACCTTAATTTCATCTTTTAGGTATTTAATCAGGTCTTGATAAATCTCATACTTCTTCTTCAACATTGTAACAACTTGGCCACCCATGCTTGTGCCTTGAGGAACTTATCTTAAGATGCTAATCATATACAAAAATCATCTCTAATACCATTTATTTGAAATTATAGTCACTAAGGAGAGGTTGAATCTATGTTTATCAAAATTTTGATGCAATATACAATGATTAAATCAAACAATCTTAATTATATTAATCATGAATAACTTAAGCATTCAACCATGAAATAAAATAGAGACAAACACAAATGTACACACGAGGAGACTAGATTTAAGGTGGGAAATCCAAAAGGGAGAAAACCCATAGAAAAGAGAAATTAAATCAATGTCAAGGGTAATTTTCCATCAATAATTACAATTATCTCACCAAGTGGTGATCATCTACTCACCCTAAAGCTCAAACTCTAGTTTTGAAGCACCCACTTGACTATTATTTTGGAAGAAAAAACTTGTTAGGAATCTCACTCGTAAATTGCTGAGCTACAACTAGGACTTTGAACATAAAATAATTTAATCACCTTCTTTACCGGTTGCATATACATAAAACTTATGTGATCTCTGTTTCACTTACTTTTATTCTCCTCTCCTCTATTCATTCACCATGGTTTCATCTTACTTCTCACTTTTTAAAAGTAGCACTCAAAAGTACACTCTTCCAAAAACATCTTTATGATAAAAAAAAAAGCTTAAGTAAACAAGCCTAACTCTAAACATGATTCTTGACTTTTCAAGTACAAAGACTCTTCAACTAGCCCTCTTATTTCCATGTACAAAGGATATGAATATACCTTTACAAATTTTCCTTTTACTTTATATTTTAAAATTTGGCATTTGAAAAAATTGTATCATTAAATATTAATACTCCTCTTAATATTTCGTAAAGCACAAATGATGAGATTTAAAGCTTCTATAACTTTTTAAAAACCTGATTTTTACCCGACATCTACAGATTTCAGTTTGTAACTCGACATGGTAGTTTTTGTCATTTCTTACTTGTCTCATATTATGGTGATTAATTTCCCCCTTGAACATATTGTGATGAATATTAGGTGGTACCATCACTTGATATGTTACCATGTCTCATAATATTCCTTTATAATTAATAGAAAATTCATATTCTTTCCATTTTCCTTCAAGGTTTCACAAGAGTACACAAGGGGGAAATTTTGTTCAAACTTGCAATCTCAATCTGAGGCAAAACATGAGATTTAAACATGTAGGATACTTATGATATTAAATTATAGAGATATTCTATACATCACAGAGGACTTGGAGTTCATCATGCCACGCCTTGAAATCTCTTCTTCGCCCATTCACAAAAATAATCTTGCATGCACACAATTTTGAAGAGTTAACTTTCATGAATAACTTGATCACTTACAGAGAATGAAGTTTCAGACCTTCCAAGAACATTTATCATGATAGGAGTAGGTTTTACATCACCTTCAACTGATTAGGAAGTGAAAATTATTCTCATAGGCTTTATGTAACAAACATTGAAATATGGAGACATAATTTTGCAGGCACAAATTATCTTCACGATTTGTGAATCCACACACACTTTATTAGTTTTTCATGACCTTGAAATAATATTCCATGGGTGGTTAACATGTTTTTTTATTTCCATAGGCATGTTCCTTTCTTCATTCTATAAATATTGACTCAAACTTTCATGGTTTTTCAAGTTACACAAAATAAGGGATTTAACCTTCAATACATAGTCTTAATGCAACATATCTCCACACATCAAAAAAATTTCTTAAAACTCTTCTATCACTTGGAACATCTTAGGATAATAAGATACACCATCTCATACATTCACATCTCTAGGTTTTTAAGAAAAAAACACTTTCATACGAGTTTAGACCACCTTCTTGAGAGACCTACTTGAGCATACTAGTCCTTTTGGATCTAGCCTCATCAACACACCACAATGCTAAAAATACCTATAAAATTATGTTTTATGACTATAGATATTGTTCTTGTGCTTCATATACCTCTAAAAGTAACATTCATACAATGAAAAGTTCAACTCGTTATGAATGATTCTTGCATTCACATGCTTCTAATGGTAGGAAGAAGACACTCACCTTTACCTTTAAAAATTTCTGCACATCTTGTCTAAGTATTTGAATTACCACTTACTAGACATCATAAGATTACTGTAATAGTAAGTTTTCATCATGAAACCCCAAACTCTTACATGTACCTATAATTTTCATCAAAAACATTATTTTTCTATACCATCCTGTCACACATGCAAAGGAAAAATGTCACTAAAATTTTCTTCAGGGAGTCCTCTACACATCCAAGTAGGTTTCATGGATTTTCCAATTGATTATAATATCAAACACTTCATTTTTCTCCTATCACTTTAGGATGAGGGTTTGGAGGGTTTCAAACTAGCTCAAAAAAATGGTTAGAAATTTTTAAATACTTAACTAATTTCCCTCAAAACTTTTACATCATTTTTTTAATCCAAATTACCTTCAAAAAAGCATTATCTTATTTATCTCAATAATTCTTGTCTATTTTTCTTAACATCTAAGAAGTTACAAGATTTTAATTTACATTTTCCAAAAACCCAGTTTTAGAAAAACATGCATAACTTTTGTAAAACACCTCCTTAGGTCCTGAAATTTTGACCACACCTTATAAACTCAACCCTACATGTATTAAAATGACCAATTTTTCATATTTTTCTTTGGAAATCTCTTACCCATCTCATTTGTGTAGATTTTATTCTCTATTTGTGAAGGGTTTATTATGTAAACCTGGGTAATTTCCTAATTTACCTCCTTAGACATTTGTGAATACTTACATACCTCATATACCATCATATTATGCTCCTTAAATGCTTGGTTTACATCATCATGCCTTGGATCAGCCATTCTACTTTCCTATTAGCCTTATCTTCACTGAAATGCCTCAAAATGGCTACCTTCATGCCATATAAGCCTAAGTATTGAACTAATACTCCTTCCACACATGTTATTCCAGATCATACTACTCTAACCATGCTCTTCCTAATTTTCCTTGATCCATTTCTCATGTTTCCATGTCTACCTACTTGATCTGGGACTAGGATTAGGTCTAGAGCTTCTGAAACTCCATGAATTAACCATGGAGACTTATTATATAATTGTTAACACCTAACACACACCTAATGTACCAGGTTTGACCTTGTTAAGTCTTAAATATAACCTTTGAAGGACTCAACACACAAATCCCTTACTTGACCATGTACACGGATATTGCTTCCATACCATGACATCATAATTTGACATGACTTCACACTTCATGGAACCACCTGGAAACCTTGGGGACACTTTGACATCAAAGTATAAATTAACATAAATGACAACCTTATGACACATTTACCAAAATAGTGATGTAGCTTTTAGATCTGGAAGAATTTAGGAATTGAATGAAAAATAAGGTCAGGGAACCAAAAATAGAAAATATAGTATCCAATAGATTTTTTAGAGAAGGATGTCACGCACTTTCAGTTCAAATCACTCAGTTGGTCCTAGATTATGAAAAATACTATGACCCTACCTCCCAAATAATCATTACAAATGACTAATCACTTATGGCGGTCTTGAATCCAAAAGGAATTTGAAGTTGTCTTCAAATCCCAACTCGAGCAATATGGTGATCACCACAAAAGAGTTTGAAACCAAAAAGTGGCTAAGGATAGTCTCCTATTTTCAAGGGATTGTAATTTAATTCTTGTTGAAACCTTGGATAAAACCATTAAGGATACCAAAAAAACTATCAAGGAATGAGTTTCATGAATCCTACTCGATTCCATTATCTAAATAAGCAAAAGTAATGAGAGAAGAACACACCAAGGAATTCCAAGACTAGATGGCCCAGTTTATGTTGACAAACATGGAGGGAACTCAAATGATATATTGTGGCTAGATCATTAGTTCCAATATCTAATAATAGCTGATACAACTATTCACCACTAAGATATTCATAATGAATCCCTATTTAGTGTATTCCCTCACATACACAAGACAATACCAATGATTTTATATTTCCCATAATGTTCCTTAAAGAGATGCTACCTTTGAGAAGTATAGACATATTGCATTCAGGGAAAACAATGTTCAATTCACACCGGTGAATGATGCATTCGCATTGTTCATCACCCATGTCCTCGAAGGAAATCCTGAAAGAATAATATCTCATCAGGTGTGTCAATTCACATAGTTTCATACCTTCACCTACATCATGGTGAGTGGTTGTTATCTTGCTCCATTCAGGTTACCCAAGTATCCTAGTAATAAGATCATTCTAGTTAAGCTCTGCAGTAACTTTCTCAAGTGCATCTCAAGTGCAAGGGTTCAAATAGGAATGGAATATCATTCCCCATATCACTCATTATATTCTACTATAAGAGTACAACAAATGACATAAACATGAAGACCTCCCTTGCCATATTTCATCTATTTTCCTATATCCGTAGGACTAAATTTGACATAAGGAGATATCTAGATTCTTTTAATGTTCTGGATTACATCATAATTCCCAATTGGAAGACTATTCAAAAACTTATGTGGATAACCTTGATTCCAGGAAAGAGACTACATGAGGATGAATTTTTAACAAATGAGAACATTCGGGTTTCATTGGTTCACTAAAGGGTTCAAGAATATTGTTCGAGTTGTTTGATGTAGAGTATCATGAAGTGAAATCCTCTCCCCTTCCCCCTCCTTCATGGAGAATTCATGAATATGGATATGTCAAGGAGAGGACTAAAGTGATGATATAATTATCAAGGGATTAGTTCAAAAAAAAGAAAGCCTCTAGTAGGGAATAAGGCACCACTTCAGCCTTACTTAGGAAACTATCACATTCATAATCTCTTAGGGATCCTAAGAGAGTTGTCAATTCACCTTATTCAAATAATTCCTATAAGAGGAAGGCTATAGAAATAAAGAGAAATGAAGTTTCACCTCCGGTGGATTCTCACATGAAATCTAAAGTCGGGCAGAACAAGTTGAAGAGGAAGAACAATTTTAAGATTTGAAACAAGGATAGGTTGACCTATCTCAATCTCCCATGCATCAAGTTGAGCCAAGTGTCTCATCCGAGGTAGTTGATTCAGCTCAAAATGTGAATAAATTGATCCTAAAATATGTAATAGATCTCTTTTGACATGGTTATTCATTAAGTTTTTTAAGAATTTACAGAGTAAAGGAATACCCGTGAGACTAAGAAAGATAACCTTGGAAGATAGAAGAAGCGATCGAAGACAATAGAAACTACGATAGACAAAGGAAGCCACAAACACCGAAGAAATATATGGAAGCCTATCCAGAGCCACAAACTAAAGGAAGCCAAAAATAAGTAAGGAGATATCGACAAAAGCAAACAACCAAAGGAAGTGTCTTTTATCCCATTTTATAATAATGTATTTATCGTACTTAATCTAATGAATACAATGTAACTCATGAGATGAGATATATATGGAATAGATAAGAATTATATGAGATGTAAAGAATAAGATAAGAAATATAAATGTGTATGAGAATAATGTAATTTTTTTTTAGTATAAATAAATATTGATGATTGGAGAAAAGCTTGTTATGTGATTTTACATTCTTTCTTTCACTACTTAGAATTAGATTACTATTTTCCCTAGCACATTCGTAATGAAGGGTGAACTTCTTAACCCTCAAATTGTTGTTGAGTCTTAAGGTCTAAATTTTTGTTTCGAGCCTAGGTTCCTTTTTTAATCAAATTTCTGGACAAAAATTCACCACCAAGGTATTGGAAACTAGAGTTAACAGAAATTGAGGATTGGTGGGAGAATCATATTGATATATTTGTTAAAGGAAAAGAAAATAGACTTACAACATCATACAAAGAACCTAAGGTAGAAGTATTTGGAGAATACAGAGAGGAATTTTTGTCTCAATTCCCACATTTATTGTGGCCTTGCATATTATCACATGCTAAAATAACAAAGTGGTCATGGTTACATTTGAGAAAACCTTTTGAGTGGACTCAGAAAAATTGAACATACTCGAAACCCTAAAAACCATGGACCATAGTAATTGACTATTGGTTTTAGAAAACATTATATTCCCATATAATTACATGGGCTATCCAATGTTGTAACCACTTTTATTATAATAAGGGTGAAGTTCTAAAGCGGAGGAAGAGGAAAATTTCTCAAACAAGTTCCATTCTTAATCAATATTTTACCGGTATAAAAAGGATTAATGAGAAGTGTGGAAATTTTCCTTTAAGTCACAGAACCGTGAGATGGTGCACATGAAGGGGGGTGATGCTTGGGACAATAGAAATATGAAGCCATGAAGAAAATATTAAAAAAACAAAACAAACTACATAGTTGACCAAAAAAAAGGTTTAGATGGATTAAGAAAACTAATAACCAAATGAAAAAGAAATCATGATAGGAGATCGGAAGAAAAACTAGGATAATTGTAGAAAAGAAAGAGTTAGACAAAAAGACAAAAAAATCAAAAGTTAGAAAGGGAAGAAAGGGAAAAGAAGTTAAATGAAAGAAAATAGAAATTAAAAGAATTTTATAAAATAAAAAATAAAGAAAATCTCACTTACAAAGGTGGAGGATAGCAATTGGCTATCCCGGAGATGGAGGCGACACTTAGATTCTTGTTATAATTCCCCCATCAAGCATGAGACCAAAAATATTTGGTTACCCCGTAGATTTTTCATGGTACAATGTCCAATAGAAACCCGATACAACAATCATTATCAAAAAAGCTAGCTTAATGAGAGAATTACATGAAATAATAAGTAGAATAGAACCAGAAATACACAAGAGTTAGGAGCATAAAAAGAAGAGAAAGAAAAAAAAATACTTCTATTAATAAAAGAAAAAGGTGAAGAAGAACAAGAGATTAATCAATTGGAGGAGGAAGTAGTTAAGAAATTAGGAGAAAACAAGGATATAATGAAATACAAAGAAATAACACCAATTAGTTTTAAATAACATGAGGCATAAGAGTTAGAGAAGAAAAATAAGAAAAGGAGAAGTGATGAAGGATTAGAAGAAAAATTTAAATTAAGAGAAATCAAACGTAGAAAGTTATTTGTAGAAGAGGATAGTTATGAAAATTCACCAATAAAATATGCATCCCTCAACCATCATACTAGCCCAAAGGAGATGACTCCACGAATCGGTTGTCATTCCATGTGTCGTTTCACACACCTATTAGAAAAGTAGAAAAAGGAGAGTTTAATGGAAAGTTATCAACAACTAAAATAAGAGAGTAAGAGGAGAGAAGAGTTTGTATGATGTTTCAAAGAAATATTAGGACACTTATACTTTGATATTGATTCATCCAAAGATAAATGGAAAAAATTAATTTTACAAAATCACATAATCAATATAAAAAGGTAAAACCCTCAAAACAAAAACTAATTTCCCAGTCACAACCAAATCCACAATCAAATAGGAAGATGGATCATAAAATTAAGCGGCCAATATTTGGAAAATACACTAAGGATTCATAACATCACTTATTCATTTTGGATTCATACTTGAAAAAAACAATATAATAGATAACATAGCAATTTTTTTATTTCATAGGCACTTTAAGAGAAGACACCCTACATTGGTACATGAAAATAAATGCACAAGGAGCTAAATATTGAGACGTAATTGAGAAGGAATTTAAGACAAAATTTCACTTTCTAGAGGTATTTGCTGTCCATTTTGCACCCTTTGCAAAAAATAGAAAACTTGATAAAATTGGACTTAGTAAAATTCTTGGAATTTTGAGGAAAATTCACGCAACATTGGAAAATACACACAACACTTTGGAAAAGTTGTACAACACTAGAAAAGATAAAAAAACCTAGAAATTTAGTGCAACACTAGAAAATCCGTGTAAAACTTGAAAAGCCATACAACATTGGAAAAGTGCACAACATTAGAAAAGCCACACAACAAAGGAAAATGACATTTTACTACGTGAACTTCAAATGGCCATAACATTTGACCCATTTCTCCATTTTTCACAAACTTTATATCATTTGAAATTTCTCAACATTATCTACACCAAAAAAATTGAATTTATTTATTTAAGTAAATATAGATGTATAGAAAATGAAAATGTCTCGAACATGAAAAAGTACATTTACAGGAAGCTAAACAACTAATTAATGAAGTATGGTGCCCATTTCTTCTTCCTGAAGTAATGAAAATGGGGAATGAGTTTATAAGGTTTCCAATACTGTTTCTTAGGAATTTATTGAATCTTATTGGTGGGTGAATGGAGAAATTTGAGTTTCCTTATTTTCTCCCTCTTCTTACTTTCCCAACTTCTATATATATATATATATATATATATATATATATATATATATATATATATATATATTGTAAAGTGATGCCCATTTTTAATGTTGGATAATTTGGAAATACAAGTGAATCATTATAAGTGTTGTACAAGTGTTCTAGAGTTTTAGACCTTAGATTAGATGTCCGTAATGAATTTACACCTTCTTCCTCCATTGTAATGATCTTTGCATGACCTTCAAGTAATAAAATATTTTTTTGTGGCTCTATTCAGCCTTAGGTGATACTTTATTGTTTTTATTTTCCTTTTCATTTAATAGAAATTATGTTGTGTGTGTTATTACAGAATTACTAGCCCAACCTCTACACCATAATCACATTATGAGAAAGTTCAAAAAAATATAACACCCAAAGATGATGTAGGAGGATAAAAAAGTGTGGGTAGATCTCTAAAAGAGTAACCAGAGACGAATATCCAAAAAAGAGGTAACGTAAGGAACTCAAAGCAACTTGGAGTATGGTAAGAAAAATTCTAAATTTTTAAAATGATAATAAAATCTTGGAAAATCATAGGGTTAAAAACCCACACAAGTATAGGATTTCAAATCAGATTAGGAAGAAGAACCTAGGTGACATACTAATGATCCAGAAACTAGGATGAAAGAAAATATATTTAAAGATATCATGAAGGTCTTTTGGAAAGAGGAAGGTTTCAGTTGTGTTGACTCTTTAGGGGTTCAAAGAAATAACTTGTCTATGGAATAAAAACAACTGTTAAAGGTGATATTCTAATCCAAAACAAATATCACCCGACAATGTGTTTCAACGAAATATCTACACAAAAATATGGATTCTATATAGTTTGTACGCACCAAACACAATGGGGAGAAGGAAATAACTTTGGAAAGAAATCATTACTTTTAGGGATGGGGATTGTATTATTAGAGGATACCTCAATACACCCCTTCTCCCTTCTATAAAGTTGGGGGGTAATATCTTTTCTCTCGAGAGCATGGAATATATAGCTTGCTTCATTAGTGATAATGGTCTTTTCGATCCGGAAATATTAGGATCCAAGTTTACTTGGTGAAATAGATGTACAAGAGAAGAGTTTGATCCAAATAAGACTTGAAATATTTCTTACAAATGTCCAATGGGTATAGGGACACATTTATTATCTCTCAACTATGGAAATAATTGGCTCGAGACCATACCCGTATCATTCTAAGATTTAATGAGGCCTAGACTATGAAATCAATACCTTTCACATTTGAAAAGATGTGGACTATGCACCTATATATTTAAAAGAAGATAGAATATTGGTGGAATATATCAAATTGTGGGAACAATATGTTTCAAGACACCTCAAAGATGAAAAACATAAAGCGGAAAATTAAAAAGTTAAAATAAATAAGTGTTTGGGACATCTTCCTATAGAAAAGTAGAATTAAGGAGGTCCTCATAATGCTAGAATTCATGGAAGAAGGGGATTGGAATTATTAGGAGAGAGATTAGGAAAAAAATTTACTCTCGGAATACCATAATATCATCACTAAAGAAGAGATGTATTGGTGAAAAATTCAAGGATATACTGGCTAAAGGATGGTGACCAAAACACAAGATTCTTCCATGTTTCGAAACCATAAGAGCTAATAGAACAAAAATTGTGGAAATAAAAAAGAGGGTGGTTCATCTATAGAGGAGGGGTGGAAATTCAAGAGACTATAATTTCATACTTCAAAATACTTTATAATAAAGGAGCCATATCTCGAAGGGATCGGGTTAGAGAATGTGCTAGCCCTATTTGATGAGGTTATTGAAGATAGTGAGAACCAGACTCTTTTTAAAGTACCAAATAAGGATGAGGTTAGAGTGATTCTCTTTTTGATGGAGGGAGACAAAGCTCTAGGGTTGGATGGTTTCCCGACCTTCTTTTTCAGATGTACTAGGAAATTGTTAAGAAGGAGGTCATAAAGGTTGTCTAGGACTTCGTTTTTGGGGAATGTTGTTAAATTAAGTCAATCACACCTTCCTAGTTTTGATACCCAAGGTCAGTGGAGCAAAGGATCTCAAATATTTTAGACCTATTAGTTTATGTAATACCATTTATAAATTATGTTCTAAGATTTTGGCCTTCAGCCGAGAGAGGTGCTTCATAATTTTATCTCACAAAACTAACGAGCCTTTTTCTTGGGTAGATAGATTTTGGATAACATCATTTCCATCCATGAGACTATCCACTCGGTGGAGAAATAAAAAGAGAATCCATGTTGGTTAAACTTGACATGCATAAGGCGTATGATAGGGTGGAGTGGGAATTTCTTAAAAATATTTTGGCCAAATTAGGTTTCCATCCAAAAGTTATCCATCTGATTAAGGAATGTTTTTCTTCTCCTAGTTTTTTAGTCATGATAAATGGAAAGCCTCATGGCTTCTTCAAGGCTGAAAGAGGTCTGAGACAAGGAGATCCATTATCCCCCTTTCTATACATTATTTTGGTGAAAACCCTTAGTAGACTGTGTTGATAAGATATAAGGGAGGGCAGATTGAAAGGAATTAAAGTGGAAAATGATGTGAAACCCATAAAATTTTAACAGTTTGTGGATGATACTTTCCTCTTCGGAGAGGTAGAAGTGAATGAAAATATAACCCTAAAGGAAGTCACAAAACAATATGAAGTTTTTTCGGGTCTGCAAATAAATTTAAATAAAAGCTCATGATTTTTTATAAATGTGTACTAGGAGCAACTAAAAATACTCGCTGACATTATGGGATGTAGAGTCGAAGCCTTTCCATAGAGCTATCTTGTAATTCCCTTGTGTGCTAATAAGATTCCTATGGAGTCATGGAACTTTTTGATAGAGATATTTTGAAGAAATCTTTCTTCCTAGAAAGGTTATTGTATGCACCCAAAATTGCATGTGCTGCATTGTCGGAAAATGGTTACAAAAGTCCCCAATGATGATTCATGTCCTTTCGTAAGATGTTCAAGTTTATAAAACCATTTGTAATGTCTATTTGTAGCCTAGAAATCCTTTTTCATATTTTTCAAACTTTCTTCCATCTTCCCACTTCATTCTATGCATGTTTTTCCTTTAGTACTAGGACTGCATCATGCACCTCGGTGGTGGTTTTGAAACTATTGCCCAGCAGGGTGGTGGTCATGCGTGCTTTTTCTATAATCTCTCATGCGTAATTTTAACACATGAAACTTCACTTAACTTAACTTTTATCGTGCATTTGTGAAACAAATTTCCTAAAAATAGTCTTGATTACTTAGTTTTCCTTCCCTCTTCTATTTTTAAATAGATTTAATTAGTTTAAACTACATCTTCACCCAATGATTTTGCACTCCAAAGTTTCCTTGTGCATAAAGGCACATCCCAACCAATTCCTATATATTCCATGCTTGTATTCAAGTAAAAGGCCTAAGAATTTTGTGTATCTTACACAGATATCTAAAATCCTACTAGAAATTGCATATCCAAGTTGTGATCACTTGTGTTATCTCTCTTCCACCGCATTGCAACTAGATCGCCTTCAAGCTATCATTACTCAAGCATCTTCTCTTATTACTATTCTTGAATTCCAAATTCCTTGGAATCATATAGACACATAGAGAAAGAAAGGAGCAAACCGAGGGGATAGATATACATACAACTGCAGTTTACCAAAACTCTTGCTTATCCAGGTTGGAATTACTTGTTTGTTTGCTTCATTTGTCAAATTATCAATTCTGAATCATTCATTTCAAATACATATCAAATAGAATATAAAAATTGTTCAATTCAATTAATCAAGCAATTACAAATAGAGAAAATCATTAGAAAGCCCGCTCTTTGACAATATTGGGGAAGTAGTGGGGAACAATAGCTCTTTTAGGGTTATAATTTTTTCTCTACCTCTAAGGTAGGGTTTGAAGGGTTTTGATTAAATTAGATTAGTTGTTTTAGATTTAGATTCACATACTCGCACAATTAATTAGCTACAACCAGATGATTACTTGTATTTAGTTTTGTTTATTAGATTAGAAGCATTTCTTAAAAACCAGAAAAGATAAAAAAACATTGTTTTTTTTCATATATGCTATGAAAATACAAAAAACATAGATTAAATTTCCTTTGATAGTTAGTTTGTTTCATCAAAATCAATTAATTTCATTCTACATGACCATCGTAGAGGTCCACAACAAGAAAATACATTTGGTTGTGATCCATTGGTCCCACAACCCAATGGGCCAAATGTTTTGACCAACATTGATACAGTTTACACTTATTAGTTTTACACACACCCACTAGATATTATGAGAATACGTAACAATTAAACATGTTAAAAATTACATCTAATCAAGACTATGATTATTGGACTACTCCTAGAAACATGGTTTTATTACACGCATGACCATAAGAGGACCACAATCTCCACAAGTTTTCTATTGTGATCCCCGTGTCCCACAACCCAAACAGCCTCGCTAAACAATTAGATATAGACATCATTTTGTGTGTATCGGTATTTAGATCATCGCCACTTCCGCTAGACATCATTGCACAATGTTTAGTATTGAACATAACAGTCGATCACGCTAGGACTTTCCGGACTAGACTAAAAATCACCCATAATCCATGTGGTTTCATTACACCTCTCTTTTCTCACTTCCATGACCTTGTCTGGAAATCTATACAAGGCATCCACATGTCACTTTCCACATGTTCCACATCCAACAAAAAAATCTTGACAAATCTCAATATTGAATGGAGCCTCCAAGTAGTTATTCTATCATATCGATCCATCACACCACTTCAACTTAGGAAAACATTCTTTTCCTTAGACTCAAGGATCTTGATATTGTGTGTTAAAGGTATAAGATTTCCTCTTTATGTTTTTCATCATCACCACACATACACCCATTTTTATTCTACACGGGATGTCTCGTAACGACCTCGAAAAGCCGTGCGAAGAAGGTCATGTCTTGATTTTCTTTCATACAACTCCCTCCTTAACCAAGATGGTAAGGACAAGTTGTATCATATCTCTATGTAGGGGATGTCTATTTACATAATGTCTATCTTCAAAATTCTAGGAAAATTTAGAATGGAAATAGAAAAAATACAAAATAGATTCATGTGGTCGAACTAAGGATAAAACAAGAATATCACTTGTGGTTTGGGAAAAAGTGACTAAACCCAAAGGAATGGAGGATTGGGGTAAAAAATATATACATCATGAATGATGCCTTAATATCCAAAATAGGTTAGAGACTCTCCAAAGAACATAGGTTGTGGGTCAATATTTTGTAGGTGAAATATTTGCGAACTTTGATGGAAGTTTCTAGTCATTTTCTCCATTATTGAATTACCTGGGGTTTGGTTTTTTGGAATATTTTTTGTCACAACAAACACTTGCTTCTCAAAGGAGTAAAATGGAACATTGGGGATAGAAGAGGAATATATTTCTAGGAGGATTTATGGTTTGATAACTCATCCTGAAGGTGAAAGAAACATGGAATGAACTCAATGATTTCTACAAACAGGAGTGGGGGAGAAGGTTAGTAATTATTGGAATCATAACAATCAGAACCAAATTGATTACTATATGCCCACTCCTAGGATACAATGGAAAAATGATCCATTTGATGATCTTAATGATAAATTAAAAAGTTAGATAATCCCCATTGGATCAGCTACGATGAGATGATATGGAGCATAACTACTTTAGGGGAGTATGAAGTCAAGGTTGGGCACAACATAGTTTTCAAGACATATAAGGAAGCTAATACTTGCTCCAAGGTATGGAATAAACATATTATCCACAAAGTGAATTTATTATTTTGGAAACTGTTAAAAATAATATCCTTACAATTGATAATCAAAGGAAAAAGGGTATGATCATCACCAATCGATGTTACTTGTACAAGGAGGAGGCTAAATTGGTGACACATCTATTTATATAATGCAAATTTTCTTCTCGGTGTTAATGGATATAATAAATGTGTTCAACATTCAAGGAGCAATGGAATATTCCCTACAAAGCACAGTTGATGAAGGAGTTATGGAAGATATCTCTCCCATATACTCTTTGGAATATATGGAAGGAGATGAATAATAGAGTCTTTAGAAACAAGGCAACTAAACCTAAGAAAATTGTGAACATTATCTTACAAAGTCTAAAGGACAATATATTTGTTCATTAGCATAACTAGAAAGGGGTTTTTTCCAAGGAATATGCTAATATTTTACATGCTCTCAATATTATCCTTAAAAAAGCACCAAGGTGGTTTCAAAAAGGAAAAAGGGCTAACTCTAAGTGGAAACCCCACCCATAGGGTGGTGTAAAATCAACTTTGATGGGTTGAAAAACACACATAGAGAGAGTCTCTCTAGGAGGAGTATTGACTAGGAACCACCTAGGGAATTACATATTGGCATATGTTGGACCCCCGAGAGATAACTCCAATAATTATGTTGAAGTTGTGGCATCTGTTAAGGGGATAAGATTAGCCAAGAAGATTACCATTAATAAAATTATTCTTGAAGGTGATTCACTCCTCATGATCAAGGCCATCCAAGGAAATTATAAACCTAGTTGGAATATCAAGAATCTTATTAATCATGCTCAATCTATCATCAAATATTTTGATGATGTGGAATTTTTCCAAGTATATCGTGAGTCTAATGCTTCTATGGATAGTTTGGAAAATCAAGGCAATATTTTTCGAGTGGAAGGAATGACAGAGGTGATACCTTAGAGACACATGATAGAGATAATCAAAAATGTAAAAATATAATTACTATTGCACAATTCAGGGGTAGATCGGGGCAAGATATGCAACAATCTTCAAATTGGAAAGTTAAAATTGTGAGAAAGATGGTGAACATTAGGTTTTTTTAGCAGTTGGCTTGGACCAATGGGATATCTTCACAAATATGATGGGGGAGAGTTAGGTCAAAACCCACATCCTATCATACTATCAAACAGGATGCCACTATTTTGAGATTAATGAAAAAGGGGGATTTACTAAGTTCATTAAAAAGTTTACAGGAAGAAACCATGTGCTCGCTTATGGATTTTGATGTTTCTTGGAAAAAGTGAATGTTAAATTGATGGGTATGTAATTTCAAGTCACTAAATATTATATTACAGAGGTCATGGGTATGGATACTGAGGGCTTGAAGCTATTAAAAGATAATAAAAGAAGAAACCATGAAATTTCTCTGTTCTTTGGGCCAGGGAAAAACTACCACTTATTTAATGATGGGATTGTTAGAACTTGCTTTCCTGAAATATGGGATGATGTTTGTAAGGTGGTTATGAGGTATATAACTCTAGAAGGAAATTTTAAAAAATCTACACCCATCAGTTTTTCATCATAAATTTCTTTAGGAGGAACCAAGTGATGAGTTTACCCTTCCTCCTCCTCAGGTCTTTTATGGTCTCTGTTCAAGATTTTTAAAATGATAAAATATACTCCCAATCCACCATGGTTTGATCATTATTCTCTTCTAGAAAGGGAAACTAATCATCCCTCTTGCCCCCAAACCTACAAACTCAGATGAGGAAACTTTGGCAAGCAAACTACAAAGAAAGAAGAAAAAAATGGTGAAAGATAATAGAGATAATGTAGCTGTGGAAGTCCTTTCTGAAATGATGTGTGGTGAGTCTTCAAAGGGGAAGAAGATTGAAGCCAATGATAGTGGTGTTTCTAGTAATGAATCTAAAATTTCTAACCTAGAAATGGTGGTGAGCTCACTTCTTAACATCAATAAGCATCTGATTGAATACATGAGAGAGAGGCATATGAAGGAAGCCCTTCAGATAAGTGGATTAATGTCATAAAATCATACCTCATTATGTAGGAGACAAAAATCTCCATTCTCAGTAAGCCCCGCTTTGTTAATCATTCTTAGAATGGGAGGTCCAACATAGTCTTGAGTAGCTTGGATAATGAGATTACCTCAAGAGATGAAAATATGGATGGCTAGGTATAAATAAAAACCCCAGCCAAGATAGAAGGTGGTCCCAAGAACAAAAATTTCCCAAAAGAGGAAATGTTAGTTGACTATTGCGAGAATGGTCTATCTCGAGATATCTATCTCTGTTGTTTGGTTGTGTATTTTTGTTTGTTACTCTTATAGTCTATGTTTTTTTCTATAGCTATGATATTTATCATTTTAAAATAAAATTGGTTTATAAGAGGCTTATAGGACTTTTCCTTTATTGGGCTCTTGGTTAGATCAAGATAGTTTTTTTGATTTTAAGTCCTTGTCCATTTTTGGGCTTACCTCTCACCCAATTTTTTTCTCTAGATATATATATATATCTGTGGTTTTTGGATCCCCCAAAAAAAATAGTTATGTAATTTAAAAATGAATATAGTTGATGTTTTGGAGTGTGGCGTTCATCTCTTCCCTGTCTAGCATTGTTTTATCTCCATTTTCCCTCTTTCGAAATATCTTTTTACTTATTTTGGTGTTATCACCTCTTGTAGTGTTGGATTTCAATTTATGCAATTCCTTCTAACCTTGGTCCCTTGGAAAGTTATTTTAGGATTAGATAATTCCATTCCCAACATTAGGAGTATTTTTAATAGTAGGAATAAGATGAGGAACCAACCTTCTCTAAAGTTTAGTCTTAGTTCAATTCCAACAACTTGGATACAATCCCATGTTGCCTCAAAGACCTAAATTATTTTTATTTAGGATGGGTCCAATTTTGAGATCCAACAGTACCTTCATAAGGTTTTAGCAAAATGAGAGATATTTTTTAGAAAAAAGATAAAATGGTGACAAAATTAAGCTACATATTTAGAAAATGTAACTAGAAAATTGTAAGAAAAAATGATAGAAAAACAACACATTGGATGGTTTAATTCAACACTTATACCTTACATTATAGCATCATTGGATGTAAAACCATTCCAAACCCTCTCATATGCAATAATAATGTGCATTAGGTTAGAAGATCAACCTTGGTGAAGAGAAGGAGAAAATTAAATTAAATCAGAATCAGAAAGGGTGTAATTAGAGTTAGCTAAACTAAAGCTCTAACATGAGATTCAGAGAAAAGAGGATCTCAAAAATAGCTCACCACCAAGAAGAAACATCAGGCCAAAATTTTTGTGTACAATGTGTTGCACAAAAGGACACAATAAAACCAACTAACTCTATTTAGAGAGAGCAAAAGAGTTGTGGTTGTCATACAACATTCATTAGAAAAATCTTCCTCCAATACCATATCTACAAAAGAAATAACTTGGTGTGGAATTTGTAGATTATGGGATCAACATACTCAAGATACTTTCCCCTTATTAGAAGTATCTCCCCCTACCAACCAATTAATGTATTGCACAACTTGTGGATCTTATAATCATTACCACCATACATGCCCTTCAATTTATGCACTTGAAGATTTAAATGATTATATTACCTACAAGGATACAACAGCTAGGTAGAGCACATGACCTACACTCTCACCTCAACGAAAAAAAAAAAAACACACATAATTACACTTGCTTATACCTCACATCCAACAATTAGTGCTCCAAAATATCAAAACTATCAAGGGGTACAACCTCACTTTGGAAGTGATTACCAAGGAAATAAATATAACCCCAAATATCAAGGATATAATGGTAGTGGATATCATAGAGGATATTGGGGGATAAAGAGGTGGATATAATAATTATCATGGTGGAAGAGGATATCAATAGTATCAAGGTTACTAAGGAAGGGATAACCAAAATAATTTAGGGTCTGGTTAATGTTATCCAAAATTCACCCTCAAGGTAATTTTGATAACATGCATCAGATTATTCAATCCCGAGCAAGTAGATTGATTCAAGGCCCGAAATCATGTTTTTGGTGCCCCCTCGGCTTCTCTCTAACTCTCCCATCCAAGAAGAAATCCCAACAAGTTGAGAAAATGGAAAAAATGCAAAAAATAAGGTTGCAGGACTGTTTTAAAGCATTTTGGGTCTGAAGGGTTCGGTCATACTAAGGTTCGTCGTACCAAGCTTGGGGCCGAAAAAGCAAGAAAATCAGCTAAGTCGACATTTTTGTCCTAGGTGGTCCACGGGATAGTTGGGACATCGAGGACATGAGGGACGCGAAAATATGAAATGGCCGAAAGTGGGAAAAATTGTCAAGTTTTGTTTTCACGCGGTTTGGGACATCCGCGCCAAAAGTACACGGAGGACACGAATCGGCCGATTTGTCGAAAGACATTCCATTTCGGGAAGTTCGGAGATATTCTTCTAGGATAATAGGAAAAAAGTACACACATGACATGAATCAATCGATGTGATGAAAGACAGTCCATTTCGGCAGTAGTTCGAGAGATATTCGTCACGGACAAAACAGACAAAAGTACGCACGGGGCGAATGGGCCGATTTGCCGAAAGACAGTCCATTTCAGGCAGTTCAGAGATATTCATCCGGGACAGCCAAAAAAGTATGGAAGGGACACATGAGATGTGAAAAGGTGAAAAAGCCACAAGTAGGGACAAGGAAGCTCAAATCGGCCGATGCGGAGAATGTGTCCCAGGAAGTGGTGGGGAAAAGAGAAGGACTTAGAAAATTTTCCAAGTTTCAGTCAAAGTTTTCAAAGGTAAAAGTTTTGGCCCGCTGCCCCCACCATCGAATGGAATCTTGACACATGTCATCCAAGTGGTGGAGTGCGGGGGAAATGGGAAATTTTCCCAAAGTGAAAAATGCCAAATTTTTGAAGGGCAAAGTGCGCCCCTCAGGCCCGAGCCAATAAAATAGTGCCACGTGTCCAAGTGGCAAAAATTTAAGGAAGGGCCCGAAAGAAATTTTCAAAGGATGATCCTGCATGATGAATCAGATCCTGACACGTGTCATCCAAATGGTGAGTGTGGGGAAAATTTAAATTTTTTTCCAAAACCAAACGGGTAAAAAATTCAAACCTTTTGCCCCGACCCGATTGGGCCCTGTTTTGCACTAAAACTTCAAATCGCCATATCTTTCGATCCAGAGCTTGGTTTTTCACGTTCTTTATATCAATGGAAAGCTGGTGAAATTATCTACAAGATTCAGGGTCATTTTTGTATTTTTATGGAGTTTGAAAGAGAGAAAATTGAAAAAACCTCTGGCACGTGGTAATGGCCAGAAATGACGTTTCAACAACCAGTTTTAATGCAAAATGGGTCGCATTCTCCTTCAGTATGGCCAAAAATGTCAGGGCATGGGTCTGTAAGGATGCCCATGCTATTTTAATGCATCTTCATTCAATGAGGAATGGCTCCCACGTTTTTACATGTTTTCTCTCTCCTGGGCTCGACCCATGCATTGTAAAAGCCAGATTTGGCTCATTTTTTTGGGGGGAACATTTATTTGGATAGAAAGCTTCTTCTTTCACCTTCAACAAGTGATTTTTACAAGTATCAGACCTCTTGATGGTGGTAACAGGTTTTCTACCTTTTTGATGTTGTAATGCAAGGATTTTGACAATGGAAATGACAATACAGGCTCTGTGATCAGTTTTCAGTCCTTTGGTTGTGTTGTTTGCTTCATTTCAGACTTTCAATTACATCTTATCAATTTGTGCATGATGTTTATGTTGCATTCCATGATCTGTGTCTATTTACAGAACTAGAAGTGTTCACCACTCCTTTTTTGGTGTATCACCGCTTTAGTGTAGGCTTTCATTTTATGCATTCTCTCTCCCTGGTCCCTTGGAAATTTAGATTAGAATAGTTAGTTTCCCTTGCATTAGAGTAGATTGTGGCAGGTAGTTTAGGAGCAAGAACCAGCTTTCTCTGGAGGTCTATCTCAAGTAGCAAGTCCCACAACTTGGAGATAGTACCCATGTTATCCAATCACACCGTGAGTTCAAGTATATGCACTTGTTTAAACAAAATGTGGGTGCCGTGATTCGGTGATAACAGCTTTGGCACGCCGGTGGGACTTTAGAGGTCTCATTTTCATCGCAGAAAAGTTGATGTGCATCTCTGCTGTAATTTTCTTGCTTAAAAGAGCTATAAATTGCACATCCGGTGACTCCAAGGGAAGAATCCTGGTTTTAGCAGTGCAAGCCTAAAAACTCATGAGAAGAATCACTACAAGGTCAAGAGTAGGAGAAGAAGAGGTGTTGTTTGAATATCTACAGTTATCTCCAAAAGAAGAAAGAGGAAGAAGGATTCAAAGGTCTCCATCTCCACCAAACATAGAACTCTCTCAACTCCTCCACCCGTAGGCCTTTCATTCAATCAACAAGGGTTCTAAGACCAATTAGAATGGCACAAAACATCCCCTATGTCAATTTCACTGGCAAGCAGCCCACTTGCTCTCAATGCACAAAATCCAATCCCATTTACAGCATTGAAGAACATTCCATACTTCACTGGAGAAAATCAGACCACTCCTGGTGATCATGTCAAGGATATTGCTAACATTTGTGCAATCCATGAGATCAATGAGATGCAAGTTGTTGTCAAATTACTGGCATCTTCATTCAAAGGGAAAGCTTTGCAATGGTTCAGAGTCTTTCCTCAGGTTCTATTCAAAATTGGAATCAGCTATGTATAGCCCTCCATGAGTAGTTTGGGGAAAAGGGAGACAACTTGTCCCTTTTGGAGCAGCTGACAACCATCAAGAGAGCTCCCAATGAGTAGCTGACTGATTTTAACTTCATATTTCAAATGACTTGGGAGAGAATTCCAGTGGCAGTCAGGCCAACAGAAGGTGCTTTTCTTTATTATCTCAAAGCTCTAAATTCTGATATTTCTATGTTGATTCAGTCCATGGGAGGCATAACTATCCCTATGGCTTATAGCATTGCCATTAGGGCTGAAAATTGTTTGATCCAAGCTGAAAACTAGCCCCTAGACCCCCCATGCCATTGTTTCCAAGTTTAGAGAGCCCAAACACTAATCAAGCACCTAGTTTGGCTCCTTCTCCCACCCCTAGAAATCAGAGTTCAAATGAAGCTTCTACTTCATCTCCAAGTGCCCCAAATGAGCTTCAAGAAGTCATGAAGCAATTACAAAATCTAGGTAATGAGCTGGTTACACTCAAAAGGCAGCAAGCTCAAGGTTTTAGACCTTCCTTCCAGCCTCAAGCTCAGCCTAACAGCAGCCATATCAGCCTCAAAGACCACCCAATCTAGCTATAAATCAGAATCAAGCAAGGCCTCCCCGCCAAAAACCATTTCAGCCCGATAACCTCAATGTTGCATCCACATCCAGAGCTTTGGTACCGGTGCAAAATAACATGGCCCAAGAATATGATTGGTGTTTCCCATGCAGTCAGCCACATAACCAATCAATGTGCTTTAACGGTGCATTAAATCAGGCTCTTATGGTGCAAACCATTGGTGGGTCGCAAGAGTCCAGCCACAAGAGGATCAGCAATAAGAAGCACCTCAGCAAGGAACATCTCCAAATGAAACTACTCTTGTCAATTGGCAGGCTGAAGATTTTTGTGGTATGAATCAAATACCCTCTCAAAGTGTTGCAGCCAACACAAGGTCAAAAAGGAGAAATTTGGGTGAAGGAAAGCCATTGGCTCCAAGTAATCCACAACCTTCTACCACTCCACAAGCTTTTGGAAAACAAAATGTAGTCCCAAACATGCAAGGAGCACCCAAACCAGCTCCTAAACCAACTCAAATACTAGTTGTTGCTGCCCACATGCAAGGGATGAATATGCAAACCAAGGGATAACAAAGAGATCCTTCATCACCATTTAGTATCATTGATCAGATGAAGAAGACAAATGTAAATATATCAATGTGGGAATCCCTATCTATCCTAGGCCAGAGAGATTTGCTACAAGCTGCCATGAAGGACTGGCCAACTTCAAATCAGCAAGTCCAAATGCAAGAGAAGGTGCTCACAAATGCTGCCCAGCCTGAAGGGAATCATGGAGGACAATAAAGGTAAAATGTTGAAGCCCCTCCTTTTTATGTCTCATTAATCATTGGAAACCAATTGGTGCACAATTGCATGATTGATTCCGGGGCAAGTAGCTCAGTGATGCCCAAGCAAATAGCTGATCAGCTAGGACTTCAATATGAAACCATATCCAAAGGGGTAGTGCAGTTGGATGGGACAGCAGTAACAACAGTTGGGGTGATTAGAAACTTGAGTCTTACCTTGCATGCATGTCCAAATGTTGTTGTTTTACAAGATGTATCAGTTATAGACCTTCCACCACTCTTTGCCCTATGTTTGTCAAGAGATTTCACAACCAAGATTGGAGGATATTTGTCTGCTGATTGGTCACACATGCTATTCAGAATGAGGTATGGAACCAAAGCTACAATCAGGTCTGAACCTATTGCAAACTTCCACATTGAGCCCTACACTCCAAGTCAGATCAATGCCAACTGTTTGGCATTTGATCAAGAAGATCACCCAAGCACTGATGAAGTTGACACCAAGGTTGGAAGCATCCCGGATCTAACTCTTGATGAATGGGCAAACAAGGTGCATGCTTTTGATCCTTATCAAGAAGTAGAAGAATCTGAGCTAGGAGTCTATTGCATACATGAAGAAGATCAGCCCATTCCTAGCATCACCAAGCCAGACCACAAGGATGACAATGAGGTATGGCAGCTATTTTTTGATGGATCAAGGAGTAGACAAGGTGCCGGAGGGGGAGCCATGTTGGTTTCACCTCAAGGAGTAAAGTACTATTCAACTTTTAGATTTCAGTTTGCATGCTCCAATAACACTGGCTTGAATATGAAGCCTTGGTGCAAGGGATGCATTGGGCAATAAAGAGAGGAATAAAGAACTTGCAAGTCTTTGGTGATAGTGAATTGATTGTAAATCAGGTCAAAGGGCAGCATGCTGCCAAGAATGATCTACTCAAGTGCTACAAGAACAGGGTGTGGGACCTCATTGAAGATTTTGAGGGCTTTGGCATCAAATCAGTTCCTAGGAAAGAGAACCAAGCTGCTGACAGGCTTGCAGCAGTTGGGGCAGCCTTTGATATTGTGGAAAGCATTCAAAAGGACAAGGTACAACCAAACATCCATGTGATGAGGGCCTTCAAAGGCCGGATAACAATGTAAGTTGGCAAGTGTTTGAGAATGACCAGCAAATCATCCATTTCTTGCAAGAAGAAGCTGAGTTCTCACTAAAAATCAGAAAAATTGAACAAAGAAGATGGTGACCAAGTGGTACAACTGAGAACTAACAAGCTACCCAAGGGACTTATCACTTTGGAGTCCATTTTCAATCCCAATGATCAGTTTAGGAAAGAGAAAGCAAACATTCAAAGTCAAGAGAGAAGATTCAAGATTCCATCTTGGTGGAAGAGAACAAACCATTGCAAATTGGAAAGATGACAACTGAACAAGAAAAGTATGAGTTCATACAGCTGTGTCAAGAGTTCCCTGATGTGTTTGCTTGGAGCTACGAAGACTTGAAAGGTTTCAATCCCAAGTTAGCTCAACACACCATTGAGTTGGATCCAAATACTAAGCCCATCAGGCAAAAACAAAGGCCAGTCAATCCACACATGGAACCTCTCATGAGGAAGGAATTGAACAAGTTGATTGAGTCAAGAATCATATTCCCAATCAAGCATTCTAGTTGGGTTGCCAACTTAGTTCCAGTCAGAAAGAAGAGTGGAGAGATCAGATTGTGTGTTGACTTCAGAGACTTGAATAGAGCATCTCTCAAGGACCATTACCCACTCCCTTCTATGGAGCAAATTTTGCAAGTGGTGGCTGGCTCCGAGAGGTTTTCACTACTTGATGGCTACTCGGCTACAATCAGATTATGGTGAAGGAAGAAGATCAGTTCAAGACAACCTTCACAACCAAATGGGGAACTTATGCATACAGGAAAATGCCATTTGGGTTGTCCAACGCTGGAGCTACCTTCCAAAGAGCAATGGACATGGCGTTCAAAGGTTTGATCAACAACGTGGTGCTGATATACCTTGATGATATCACTATTTTTTCAAAAAATGCAGCAGACCACCTCTCTCATTTGAGACAAGTCTTCCAAAGGTGCAGGAGATTTGGAGTGTCTTTGAATCCTAAGAAGTGTATCTTCCTAGCACATGAAGGAAAGCTCCTTGGCCATATTGTCTCCAAAGAAGGATTAGCAATTGATCCAGAGAGGGTTGAAGCCATAAGAGCACTACCATTGCCAAGCCACAAGAAGGCCCTTCAGAGTTTCTTGGGAGAATAAACTTTGTTCGGAGGTTTGTCCCAGATTTTGCAGCCCTTGTCAAACCTATCACCAAAATGTTAAAGAAAAGCATGGCTTTCAAGTGGACAACAGAAGGCAAGGAGGGTTTTGAAGCAATCAAAGAAGCCATCTCCCAAGCACCAACTCTCATCAACCCGGATTTCTCCAAGGATTTCATCCTCTATGCATTTGGGGGTGATGATACTATTTCTATTTTGGTGCAGCAGCAGAACAAGGACAATGATGAGCAGCCAATTGCTTTCTTCAACCAAAGCCTAGAGGACTATGAGGTGAGATATTCTTTTATTGAGAAGCATGTACTTGCAGTAATCAGAAGCTTGAAGAAATTCAAGCATCTAGTCTCAAACAACAAGTTCAGTTGTTGGTCTCTCATGGGAGTAAAGGACTTCCTCCTCAACAAGGATTTGAATGAGAAAAGGGCAGGTTGGATCACTCGTGTCATGGAGTATGACATTGAGATCAAGGTCACCAAGCTGGTAAGAGGAAAAGGATTGTGTGAGCAGCTGATTCTGGCAAGCAAAAAGGAGTATGCAATGAAGAAGAGGCTGTTTTGACAGTTCAAGACAGCCATGTGCAAGGTAGCACTCAAGAAGAGGATAATGTTGTCCCCACTCCTTGCTGGACCCAAGGTATAATGCACTTCCTAAGCATGGGCCTATGCCCTCCAGAGATGAAAAAAACCCAAAGAAGACACTTCAGATTGCAGGTTGTCCCATATGCCATAGTAGATGGTGTTTTGTTCAAGAAAGATGTGAATGGAGTGCTGCTGAGATGCATTAACACAAATCAGATTCATAGGGTGTTGGAAGAGTTCCATGGTGGACCAGCTGGTGGTCATTTTACACCAAGAGTGACAGCCCTAAAAATCATGAAGGCTGGTTATTATTGGCCCAAGATTTTCAGTGATTGCTTCACATGGATCAAAAGGTGCAAGAATTGTGCATTCTTCACAGGTAAAGAGAGGCTTGTTGCCCTCCCATTGCATCCAATTTCAGTTGACCAGCCATTCATGCAATGGGGTTTAGACTTCATTGGAGTCATTAATCCCAATTCAAGCCAAGGGCATAAGTGGATTTTGATAGCCACAGACTACTTCACCAAATGGATCAAGCAATAGCACTCAAGGAAGCAAATGAGTCTAGCATCTTAGACTTCTATGAGGGGATAGTAACCAGATTTGGCATACCTACTACAATAATCTCGAGATAATGCATTAGCATTCATCGATCCAAGGTGACCGAGTGGGGGTGTCAAGAATGGATCTACCTAAGTACTTCATCAAACTACTACCCTCGTGGTAATGGCCAAAGTGAATCTACAAACAAGAACTTGTTGAGGATCATTAGAGGACTCTTGATGAGAATCGAGGTCTTGGCATACCAAACTGAAATCAGCCTTATGGGCTGATAGGATAACTCCCAAGAGATCCACAGTAACTCTCCATTCAAGCTTGTTTATGGAAGAGAGGCAATCTTGCCCATGTCACTTGAGTTGCACAACATTGGAACTCATGAAGCAAGCTTAGAGTTGCTAGAGTTTGGGCCCATGGAGGTGAGATATGCAGAGTTGATGGAGCTCCAAGAGATCGAGATCGTGCATCCCAAGCAATGGAGAAGGATCAAGCTTTGATCAAGAAGACCTTGATAGAAGGCCAAGAGTAGATCTTTCCAAGTTGAGATCTAGTGTTAAAATGGGATGCAGATAGAGCAAAACCGGAAGGCATTCAAAATTTGATGCCATTTGGAGTGGCCCATACATGGTCACAAAGTGTAAGGACAACAATGCCTTCCAATTGTCTTCATTGGATGGCGAAGAACTACAGATTCCAGTCAATGGAATCTATCTAAAGCATTTCTACTAAAGGGAAATTCTCCACCTTGTAAATATTAGCTTAGGTTTTCATTCCTCCAAGTGCTTGTGCACATTGTTTTGCTGTAGGTTGTTTTGCTTTCCCTAAGTGCTTTGGCACAGGCTTGCTGTCCCTGGAGATGTTTTGTAGCCCTTGCTTCCATCGGGTGATATTCCATCTTCCTCCTTGCAACATTCTAAGTCAGTTGGGGTTCCAAACAGACAACTCATGACTCCATGCCCAATGGATGCTTCAGGCAACTGGTAACTTCATCCAGCAGGCAGATGACCCCGCTGAGTCACCAAAATTGTTATCCAAAATTCACCCTCAAGGTAATTTTGATAACATGCATCAAATTATTCAGTCCCGAGCAAGTAGATTGATTCAAGGCCCAAAATCATGTTTTTTGGTGCCCCCTCGGCTTCTCTCTAACTCTCCCATCCAAGAAGAAATCCCAACAAGTTGAGAAAATGGAAAAAATGCAAAAAATAAGGTTGCAGGACTATTTTAAAGCATTTCGGGTCTGAAGGGTTCGGGTCATACTGAGGTTCATCGTACCAAGCTTGGGGCCGAAAAAGCAAGAAAATCGGCTAAGTCGGACATTTTTGTCCCAGGCGGTCCATGGGACAGTTGGGACATCGACACGAGGGACGCGAAAAGCTGAAACGGCCGAAAAGTGGGAAAAAAATCACCTAAGTCTTTTTTTTTTCACGCGGTTTGGGACATCCGGACAAAAGTACGCGGAGGATGCGAATCGGCCGATTTGCTAAAAGACAATCCATTTTGGGTAGTTTGCGAGATATATGTTTCATTCAGGATGGGGAAAAAAGTACATGTGGATGTGAATTATCCGATTTACTAAAGATAGTCCATTTCGGGTAGTTCGAGATATTCGTTCGGGACATCCAGGACAAAAGTATGCGCGGGACGCGAATCGGCTGATTTTCCGAAAGACAGTCCATTTCGGGCATTTCGAGATATTCATCCGGGATAGCCGGACAAAATTACGTGAGGGACACGTGAGACATGAAAAGGTGAAAAATCCACAAGCAGGGACAAGGAAGCCCAAATCGGCCGATGCGGGAGAATGTGTCCCAGGAAGTGGCGGGGAAAAGAGAAGGACTTAGAAAATTTTCCAAGTTTCAGTCAAAGTTTTCAAAGGTAAAGTTTTGGCCCACTGCCCCCACCATCGAATGGAATCTTGACACATGTCATCCAAGTGGCAGAGCATGGGGGAAATGGAAATTTTCCCAAAGTGAAAATGCCAAATTTTTGAAGGGCAAAGTGCGCCCCTCAGGCCCGAGCCAATAAAATAGTGCCACGTGTCCAAGTGGCAAAAATTTTAAGGAAGGGCCCGAAAGAAATTTTCAAAGGATGAGCCCACAGATGAATCAGATCCTGACATGTGTCATCCAAGTGGTGGAGCGGGGAAAATTTAAAAAATTTTTCCAAAACCAAACGGGTAAAAAATTCAAACTTTTTGCCCGCCGACCCGATTTGGCCCTGTTTTGCACTAAAACTTCAAATGCCATATCTTTCGATCCAGAGCTCATTTTTTCATGTTCTTTATATCAATGGAAAGCTGGTGAAATTCTCTACAAGATTCTAGGGTCATTTTTGCATTTTGATGGAGTTTGGAGAGAGAAAATCAAAAAAGCCTCTGGCACGTGGTAATGGCCAGAAATGACGTTTCAACAACCAGTTTTAATGCAAAATGGGTCACATTCTCCTTCAGTATGGCCAAAAATGTCAGGGCATGGGTCTGTAAGGATGCCCATGTTGTTTTAATGCATCTTCATTCAATGAGGAATGGCTCCCACATTTTTACATGTTTTCTCTCTCCTAGGCTCGACCCATGCATTGTAAAAGCCAGATTTGGCTCATTTTTTTGTGGGGAACATTTCTTTGGATAGCAAGCTTCTTCTTTCACCTTCAACAAGTGATTTTTGCAAGTATCAGACCTCTTGATGGTGGTAACAGGTTTTCTACCTTTTTGATGTTGTAATGCAAGGATTTTGACAGTGGAAATGACAATACAGGCTCTGTGATCAGTTTTCAGCCCTTTGGTTGTGTTGTTTGCTTCATTTCAGACTTTCAATTACATCTTATCAGTTTGTGCATGATGTTTATGTTGCATTCCATGATCTATGTCTATCTAGTAGAACTAGAAGTGTTGTATGTGGTAGTTTAGGAGCAAGAACTAGCTTTCTCGGAGGTCTATCTCAAGTAGCAAGTCCCACAACTTGGAGATAGTACCCATGTTATCCAATCACACCGTGAGTTCAAGTATATGCACTTGTATAAACAGAAGGGTGCTTTGTGATTCGGTGATAACAGTTTTGGCACGCCCGGTGGGACTTTAGAGGTCTCATTTTCATCGCAGCAAAGTTGATGTGCATCTGCTGCAATTTTCTTGCTTAAAAGAGCTATAAATTGCACATCTGGTGACTCCAAGGGGAAGAATCAGCTGGTTTTAGCAGTGCAGGCCTGAAAACTCATGAGAAGAATCACTACAAGGTCAAGAGCTGGAGAAGAAGAGGTGTTGTTTGAATATCTGTAGTTATCTCCAAGAAGAAGGCAAAGAGGAAGAAGGATTCAAAGGTCTCCATCTCCACCAAACAAAACTCTCTCAACTCCTCCACCTGGTAGGCCTTTCATTCAGTCAACAAGGGTTCTAAGACCAATTAGAATGGCACAAAACAACCCCTATGTCAATTTCACTGGCAGCAGCCCACTTGCTCTCAATGCACAAAATCCAATCCCAGTTGCAGCATTGAAGAACATTCCATACTTCACTGGAGAAAATCAGACCACTCCTGGTGATCATGTTAAGGATATTGCTAACATTTGTGTAATCCATGAGATCAATATAGAAGATAGAAGATGTATACATTATTATAAATGTGGGTAAGATGGAAATTTAGCCGAAACTATATAGAGCCCGACCCTTATGGATTCTATTATGAACGAGTTCATAACTCATCTATTTGTCCCAAAGATACCCAATTTTATTAAAATGGAGTTATAAAGATTGAATCATTATGAAGGGATGCTCATAACAATGTCCAACACCTTACTAAGATACCATGGGATGAGGAGGAAACAAGATAATATAAGGAAAAATTATCTAGATCAATAATTAAACCATAAAAGGAAAATAAAAAGGAAGAGGCCAAATACTTAAATAAAAAACTGAAACCAAATAAGGATCATGAAGGACCAAAATATAGAGTTACAATAACAACTAGAGTTGTAGCTAGAAAAGAACATACACCAGGGAAAAATAATATTATCATGCTACCCACTGAGGAATATTCCTCCAGTAATGAAGAGTGGGACTTTAAGGAAATTAGATCAGACCTTCATAATAAAGAAGTAGAGAAAATAAAATCAGTTGTCAAGAACATAAAATATCGGAGGAAACTAGGAAAAATTATTTCATGGAAGATGAAATCATTTCCATTAAAAAAATAGAAAGGTTAACCATCAAATGCGTCCTTGTTGATAAGCTAAAACAATTTTTAAAATATTGGAATAAATAAGATAAGAGTTTTCATGTCTAGAGGATTGAGGCTGACATAAAAATGAAAATAGAAATATCTTCAAAACAAAACAAACACGGCACAAATCCACCATATATTTGGAAATTGAATTATTTGACACTACTATTACAAAAGTGCTTCTAGATCTCGACGTGGATGTAAATATGATGTCCAAAATTTCTGGGGAGAAGTTAGGAGACCTCACTTAGAACCTACTAGATATTACACTAGATTGGCATATGGTTCTATAAAAACACCTATAGGGGTATTGAAGCATCTAAAATTCAATTTCATGGGAATCAAAAAGATTGAAAATTTTGAAGTTTTAGATAACATTGCTTCAAAACCCACATACAATGTCATTCTAGCCTTAGAATGGCATGTTGATTACAATTGTACTTTGAATTCAAAAGAAGAAGAAGGGTGGACACCTAAAATCCACTTCTAAAGTTTTAATGCTAAAGTGGTACTCATTATCCTCTATCTCATCATTTCCATTATAATTAGTTTTTTCTGCTAATTAACTAACGTTTCTCTCTATTTTTGTCAATTAACAATACTTTGTTAATTAACTAGCTTATAACACATTCTAGATGTCAATTAATGATGCTTCGTTAGTTATAATCCTCTTGAATCAATTAATTAAATATTATTATTTAATTAATCCTTTTTAACATACATATAATTATTAAACCCTTTTATTAGCTAAATCTCACTTTCAAATGCTTCCAATCTTATCAAATTCCTCCTAAATCACCTCTAAATAGCCTAGAAAGCTAATTCTAGCCTATTAATTAATCCTAATTGATTAATTAAAGCACCCTCAACTCCCATGAGTTGCTAACTCACTAGTTAAATAATCTAATCATGGTTAATTAACCTAGATTTACTTTATCATTTGTCCCATAGTCATTGTGATTCAAGCTTTCCCTAAATAGAAATATATAAAAAGGACCAAGCTCTACCTTCACACTTTACACCATACTTTTCATAGTATCTCACATAAACATATGATCAAGATCCTTCTCCATTAATTTGACATAGCTACTTTACACTAATTATACCATTGTTAAGTAGCGAAGAAGATCCAAGCTTGGCCTTGTAGCCAATATTTTGTGAGATTTTCTCCCTCTCTTTGGAGAACAACAACATAATTTGATTGCTCATATATCTAATTAGGTTCATTTTAATTTAGAAATCATTAACTTAGTAAGAATGCTTATATATTAGATGAGTAATTTCATGTAATTTTCATTGTGCATTCTCTCGATCATGATGGTTCTAGTATGAATTTGTAGCTTATATTTAGACTACTTGGTGTTAGTCTAGGTTAAATAGATTTTCTTAAAGTTTGCGTAGTTCACAAGAAGTCACACTACGGTCGGATGGAATTTATTTCCACATACCATTACAAGTAATAATGAGTTCCACATGGTTTGAATAATTTTGGAACGACACCGAAAGAATATTTTAATGAATAACAAGGATCTATGCTTTAAATCGATTTACTAACATCGGAAGATAATTTGAACCAAATTATGATGGGAAAATTTTGGTAAAAATTAAATCTACAAATAAGATTTTTGACAATATCATCGAGGCAAGGGCACACAATTTCCTAGAATCTAGGGTAAGGAAGTTAAATTACACAAGAAGACCACCACCCCACATAATCACCTTAGATGATAAAAGCCTCGACTCCATGGATCCTACAAATGAAATTTTCTAGACCGCATAAGAAACATTTAGAGAAGAATAAAACTATTATTCCATTTGTGAATAACATTAAGATAAACCAATTAAAAGAGAAATTAGATTGAGTTACGGTGCATCCCATCGGACTTTAACCAAATACTTATGATTTGGGATTTAGAAGGCTATTTGGAAAAAATGGTGAGAATATTTCCTAATGAGACAACAAGAATGGAAGCTTTAGATGATACCCTAAAAATCAATGTTGTAAGATGGTGGGCGACACATAAAACCAATATATCTCATTGGAATTATTTGACCACATTACTAAAAATAAGATACTTAGAAAGTGAAGGATACTATGTAGCTATACCTAACTATACAGGTGAAGGAGATCCATAGAAACACATCCAAACATGTGAAAGACATTGGAAAATATGTAGCAAAAATTATCCTCTAGTGTGGACTCAATTATTTTTATGGACATTAGGACCCATACCTAGATCTTGGTATATGCATCAAGAAACAAGAAAGGAAACAAGAAATTGGGATCAAATTGTGAAATATTTTTGCCATACATTTAACTTCTAGGATGCATATCTCAATATTCTTCAGGCACTACAAAAGATAAGGAAATTTTTATTCTTGACTCTGGAGAGACTACTAACCAATTTTCACAAAAGAAACCAGAACCTAAAGAACCCCAAAAGCAAGAACATCCAAATAAAATTCCAGAGATGGCTTACTATTTTGTGGTAGAAAAAAGGAAAGAGAAGGAAAACTTAAAAATTTAAAATACAAAACAATAGAAGGAGAAAGAGAAGTATTAGAGACCAAATTAGAAGAGGAAAAATACTACTATCAACCTCAAAAATTAAGGGAAAAAAATATAGGAATAAATGGGGAAGATTTTTTCCTAATATTAGATATTATTGGTTAGAGAAAGAAGTGGACAAAGTAGTAGAACTTCTCCAAGAATTTCAAGATATATTCCCTAAATATTTTAAATAATTTTGGTGTATAAAAGAATAAGTTGGAAATATGGCAATTCAAATCAAGAAAGGGGTTTAAAAACCATTAAATAAGATACCCTATAGATTAAACCCTAATCTAAATGTCAAAGTGCAAAAAAAAATAGACATAATGTTGAACACAAACATCATCCAACTTATAGAAGACTCAAAATAGGTAATCCCTATTGGTGTATCAATGTTCAACTATCTCTATCACAATGTTGTCCTTGATATTTCTTATCTCTCCTTGGTACTCTTTTTCACAAGGTTGATCAACCTCCTCTATATACTTAAACACCTTGTTTGTGTTCATTCTCCATACTTGCTTGTTTCATTAAAAACAACAATAATGCCTACAATATGTACATTACACACACACATCCCTAAGATATTGAATAGAATAGACCTAACATAAGAAACACTTCACATTAAATCTTACTAGCTTCATTGGCCTACTTGATGACTTGTAGCTCTATTCTAGCATCATGAATGAGTTGATTCCTCTTATTATGTAGATGGAACAATTCAAACCACTTATATCGTAACATTTCACAGGTCTATACAACATGCATTCATGACAATCAAGATTATATACACAAAATACAGATTGTATTCACCGATATAGTATAGAATTAGGGTTCATGAGGAGCCAATAATATGTACAATGATGTGATGGACTGCCACAACCTAAATTCTCCTTCAAAAGATAATACTACTTATAAAACAACTATTACTACACCTATTTTACCTTTACAAGCCTTAAATCTTTATAAAACTCCACCGTGACTACAAAAATAGTAATTTCAACTGTGCACGATAGGGGTCTAGTGGAAAGGGTGCATACCCATTAAATTGTGCTCTGAAAATTTGGGAGATGTTAGGTTACCTTAAGAGCATCAAGATTTTCAAAAAATAAAAAATTTGAATTAAAATATCTATTGTTCCTAGTTATAGGCATAGAAGGCAAGAATCGAGCACAAAGGACGTATTATGATGTTTCAAAGCCTAAGAAAAATTTCATGGGCTTATGATAGTCTAATCAAAATGTTCCATGCTTTACAATAGATTCATTGATGTGAAATATATGATAATCAAGGTCTTGTCTCTCATCCGGTGAAAAAATTCATCATAATTATATATAAAAACAAGTGCATTACATGCTAGAACTTGTAAAACAATTATTGTTAAACTACAAACTTGTTTAATTACCTATAATCATGCTAGTTGTAATCTATGACTTAAGGATATTAATTAATTAATCCAATTTTCAAATTTTGCATTCTTAAAACACCTTCTCTAGTATCTCTCAACTGCATCCTATAATAGTTTAACTACCACTAAAATTATAAATCAATTCAAACTCCATTTATTCCATGGAACTAACTTGGATCCATGTGAGACTTGAATTTCCAAGTTAAGTTTTTTCACAATTTTGGGCTTGCACCATAATAGGCCTTATTTAGGCATTACAACACACACACAAGTTTGAAAATTCAAATAATAAGAATGGATGGAATTGACATTAAACCCCTTATACTATCCTAGACTCAACAAAAACATGAAACAACCATGAAAAATGTTATGACAGCCTCATGATGATCCTGCATCATTCTATGCTTGATCAAAAGACACCTCCTTCATGGTGTGTTTTCTTTCATTAACTTTGCTACACTAGTTCCTAGATTGAGAAGATCAATCTTAGTCATCCATGTTGCATCTTCAGCTGGAAAATTCTTCCATTTGATTATATACTAGTAATAATCCTTTTCTCTGGTCTACTTAAGCAATTTCTTGTCCAAAATAGACTTTATTTCCTTTGGTACTTCCTTAGGCATTTGTAGCTCCCACTTTGAAAAACCTCTTATTTATCTATTTCAGGTCCATATATAGCTTCATCACCACCTTTTTATGCATACAGGTCTGAAACATTGAAGATTGGAGAGATTCTAATTCCTGGAGGCAACTCTAGTTTATATGCATTATTGGAAAACTTTCTCAATATCTTGCATGGACCAATTTTCTTCACTTTTAGCTTGTTATAATCCTTCTTGGGGATTATTTCATTTCTAAGGTGGGAAATAATAAGGTCTCCCAAACAAAAATTGACCTCTTTTCTCTTATGATATTCTCTTTTCTTGCATTTGATGTCATTCCCTTTAAGCGTCTTCTTTACTGCTCATGCAAACTTTGCATTGTCTTGGAAAAGTACTCTACATCGGCACTCCTTGTCTGCATTTATCCCAAATCTCTCAGCTCATAAAATCCCCTAAGATGTATTCCATATAGAATTTCAAAAGGACTCATCCTTGTGCTTTTGTTAGGAGAGTCATTATACACAAATTTTGCTGTGCATGTGCAAGATCCCATTGTTTTGGGTGCATGCTCACTAGACTTCTTAGAATGTTTCCTAGGCTCATGTTAAAAATTCATTCTTACCATCAATCTGAGGATGGTAGGTTGAGATGAAGCTCAAATTTGTTCCCAATTTCTTCTAGAGGGTCCTCTAAAAATGCCCAACAAACTTTTTATCTCTATCTAAAACTATGCTTCTTGGAAAACCATGCAATCTTACAATTTCTTGAAAGAACAAATTAGCTATATGTGTTGCATCACTTGTCTTTTTGCATGGGATAAAGTGAGCCATATTTTAAACCTATCAACTACAAAAAATATAGAATCATGACCTTTTTGAGTCTTAGGTAAACCAAGTACAAAATCCATGCTTATGGAATCCCAAGGTCTACTAGGAATGGGTAATGGTTGATATAATCCAACATTTTGACTACTACCCTTGCTATACTAACATACCTTGCATTTATCTATAAACCTTTCGAAATCCTTAGTCATTCGTAGCTAATATTAATGATTTTTCAAATGTTCGAATGTTTTATTCTTCCCAAAGTGTCATGTTAAGATGCCACTATGCTTCTCTTTCAACAAGTTCTCTCTCATGGAAATCCTCAGGATACAAAGATGGCTACCCTTGAATAAAAGGCCTTCTTGTAGCATATATTCCAGCCATGGAATTCTATCTCCCATGATTGGATTCCTATAAGCATTGTATGCCTCCTTGAATTTTTCATCACCTTCCTACATTTCCTTCAATTCTTCAAAGCCTATGATGTTCACTTGAGACTTCTCCAACCTTATTAGTTTGACCTTTTTTATGCTTTATGGTAAATGTAAATCCTTGAAAAATTCAACCCACTTAACATGCTTTTGACTTAGCTTGTTTCGATTACTAATAAATTGCAATGCATAGTTATCAGTGAACAAGACAAACTCCTTAGGCATAAGGTAATGCCTCAACTTCTTCAAGGCTTGTATGAGTGCATAAAATACTATTCATATGTTGAGTACTTATTTATAGCATCACTCATCTTCTCACTTAAGTATGCTACTAGTTTTCCTTCTTAGCTCAAAACAACCCCTATTTCCAATCAAATAGCATCATATTCGAATTGAAAAATCTTATTGAAATCAAGTAATGTTAGAATAGGCTCTTCAATCACATTTTTTCAACAAATTGAAGCTTTTATCAGCAGCCTCAGTCCAACAAAAACTTTTCTTATCACCCTTTATTGTATCTATCATTGGTGCTACAATTCCATTGAAGTTTCTTATGAATTTTATATAAAAACTAGCTAATCCATGGAAGCTCCTTACCTCATATGCACTCCTAGGTGTAGGCCAATCAAGAATGGATTTTATCTTCTCCTTTTCCATCTTCAAACCTTCTTTTGAAATGAAAAAACCCAAATACACTAGCTCTGTTTTTAGAAAACTGCACTTTTTCACATTAATCAACAATTTCTCTTCATGCAACTTGCTTAAAACCATTCTCAAATGCTTTATATGATCCTCCTTAGTTTGAATAAACACCAAAATGTCATCCAAATATATTATGACAAACTTACCTATGAATTATTTGAGCACTTCATTCATCAGCCTCATGAAAGTGCTTGGATCATTGGTTAAGCCAAAAGGCATGACTAACCATTCATACAAACCATCATTAGTCTTGAAAGATATCTTCCACTCATCCCCTTATCTAATTCTAATATGATGGTATCCACTTTTCAAGTCTATATTTTTAAATATGCAGCTCCACTCAAACAATCAAGAAAATCATCCATTCTAGGCAATGGAAATCTATACCTGATGGTTATCTTGTTGATATCTCTAGAGTCTGTACACATCCTCCAAGTTCCATCCTTCTTAGGACTCAAAATTGTAGGAACAACACACGGGCTTAAACTCTCTCTTACCAGCCCCTTGTCCAAAAATTCTTGTACTTTTTGTTTGATCTCTTCATTCTCTCTTAGAGTCATTCTATAAGAAACTTTGTTTGGAAACCGTACTCTGGAATCAAAGAAATATGATGGCTGATGCTCCTTAATTGTGATATCTCATTTAGTAAGTCATCCACAACAATGTCAATATTCTCATTCAATATATCTTGAATCTATAGAGTAAAATCAATCAACTTAGTGCTAGTCACTAAACTTTTAGGATTACCATTCACAACAAAATTTACCTCTTCTTTCTTCATCTCATGCAATAACTCTTTACCTCCCATCAACATCACTTTAGAAATCTGTTCTACTTCTTCATGATCATCCTTCAATGGTGTGAGAGTGTGCTCCACTCCATCCTTCATGAAAGTATATGTGTTTCTTCTTCCATCATGTATAGCCTTGTTGTCAAATTGCCAAGGTCTCCCAAACAAGATATGACATACATCCATGGGCATGACATCACAAACCACTTGATCTCTATATGAACCAATATGAAATTCCACCTTACATTACTCATTTACCAACAATTGATGCCCCTTTTGCAGCCAAGAAACCTTGTATGGCATTGGATGTGCCTCTTTCTTCAAGCCTAGATTTTCTACCATCTTAGTTGACACAAAAAGTTTAATAATCCCACTATCTATCACCACCTTACAAAACTTCCATTTTCTCTTACACTTGGTCCTCAACAAATTCTTCTTCTTTGGTGGTTCTGTAACTTCCTTGTTAGGATTCAACAAAATTCATTTCATTTAGAGTAATTTACCATCCTCTGGAATGTACTCCTACTTTGATGTTGTAGACTCTTCCACCTCTTCTTCATCTTGAGAAACATGCACACCCCTCTCATGACTAGTTGAAGGTATATCTAGACACTCATAAGACATGTGCTTTACATACTTGTTACATCTATATAATTTTTCCAAAAATCTGCTTCTTCCTCTTTGATATCCTTGATAAGGCCTTCTTTCTCTGAATGAAAAACCTCCTCTTGGTGATGAATATCCTATGGTACTTTGAGAACTACTACCTTCTTCATGGCTAGTCTGTAGTTGTCTTCTTCCACTTGATTTTCCAAATCTTCCTCTGAATTTTCTACCTCTTCCTCTTGAAAATGAGCTACTCTTTCTAGCAATCTTCTCCTTAGATTTGAGTGCTAGTTGGTAGGCTTCATCAATTGTTCTTGGAGATAAAATATTGATTTCATCCTAAATTGCAAATTTCAGTCCATTGAGATATCTAGAAACCTTCTCTATATCATCTTCCACTTGACCTGCTCTTATGTTTAGCCTATAAAACTCTTACAGTATAATCCTTTATAGACACATCTTTACTGTCTCGGATTCTAGAGTGTCTGAACAAGTTTGTATAGTAGTATTTGGGTACAAACTTTGCCTTTAATTGTTCCACCATCCTATCCCAATCTTTTATTTTTTCTTTTCCTTTTTGATCCTCTCTTTTTTTATTCCATCCCACCATAGGGAAACATGACTCTTCAACATGGTCACCAAAACTTTAGCTTCCTATCATTCTCCACCTCTTCATACTCAAAATATTTATCCATAAAATTTATCAAGTTAATGATCTATTCTATATTGATACTTCCTTCATACACTAGAACATATAACCTTACCTTGGGCTGGCTCCTACAATGGCTCTGATTAATCTTTCTTCTATTGGTTCTGGAGAGGTATATCCACATTGAGCTCTCCCTGGATGATCTTTATCTTCACTCTCTTCTACATATTATATGCCTCTTCTCTAAGACAAACCCATCTCTTCTATTCTTATTCTTAAACTCCTCATCTCTTCCATCAACTTTGGTTTTCTTCCTTATTTCCTCTAACAATTGTGCTTGAGTCACTTTGCCTACTCCTCTTCCTCTATCTCCTCTTTAATTTTCTATCATCTTCTTCAACTTCTTGTATGCTTCTTCCTAGATCTTCTAGATTGTGCACAATCTTGCATTCTAAGACCACAAATGGTTTATCAGTGTTCTACTTTCACTATCACATTGTTGTCCTTGATTTTTCTTAGTTCTCCTTAGTACTCTTTGTTACAAGGTTGATCAACATCCTCTATATACTTAAACACCTTGTTTTTCTTCATGATCCATACTTTTTCATAGAAAACCACACTAATTTCTATAATATGTACATTACATACACACATCTAACACAAACACATCCCTAATCTAATGACTGGAAGAGACCTAACACAAGAAACATTACCCATTAAACCTTATTATCTTCAAAGGCCTACTTGGTGTCTTGTGGTTCTATTATAACATCATGAATGAGTTGATTCCTCTTCTTTGCAGATGGAGCAATTAAAATAATTTCTTTAGTAACATTTCATAGTGTTATAAAACATACATTCAAGTCTGATCAATATTATATACAAAAATAAAACTTGTGTTGATTGATAAAGTCTAGAATTAGGCTTCATGAGGAGCCAAGAATATGTACATGGATGTGATAGAATGCCAAAACCTAAATTATCCTTCAAAAAGATTATACTAATTATAATACAACTCTTATTAAACCTAATTCACCTTGACAAGCATTAAAACATTCTAAAACTCCACCGTGACTACAAAAACTGGTAATTTCAATCATGCACGGTAGGGGTCTAATGGAAAGGGTGTTTTCCCATTGAATTGAGCTCTTAAACTTTGGGGTATGTTAATTGATCTCAAGGGCATCAATATTTTCAAAAAATTAAGAAATTTGACTGTGCCCATTAAAATATCTATCGTGCCATAGTTATAGTCGGAGAAGGAAAAAATTGAGCACAGAGGATGTATTATGATATTTCGAAGCCTAAGAAAAATTACATGGGCTTGTGATAGTCTAATCAACATGTTCAATTCTTTATAGTAGATTCATTTATGTGAAATATGTGGCTGTAAAGATCTTTCCTATTGGCTTGTGTAGAAATTCACCATACTTGTATATAAAAACATTGGACTACGTGCTAGAACTTGAAAAATAATTACTGTCAAAATCCATACTTGTTCGGTTACCTTTAATCATGCTAATTAAAAGCTCTGACTTGAGGATATTGATCAATCAATCTAATTTCCAAATTTTGCGTTCTTAAAACACCTTCCATAGTATCTCTCAACCGCATCCTACAATAGTTCAACTACCACTAAACTTAGAAATTAGTTCAAAATACCCTTATTCCATGGAACTAACTTGGATCCACTTGAGTCTTGGATATCTAAGTTAATTTTTGCATAATTTTGGACTTGCACCACAATAGGCCTTATTTAGGCATTAAAACACACACAAAAGTTTGAAAATCAAACTAGAATGGAGGGAATTGACATTCAACCCCTTAGACTATCCTAGACTCATCACAAACATGAAACAACTATGAAAAATTCTATATAGCCTCATGATGCTCCCGCATCACCTATGGTGGTCCGAATAAGAAAATAATGGAAATTTGAATATGTGTGGATTATAGAGAGCTCAACAAGGTTTGGTTTGCCCCATAATATCAACCTAAAATCACATTTTCTACAAAATGGGGATCCTTCAGTACATATTCATATCATTCATATTAAATAATGCACTAGCTTTATTCAGGTAGAATCATGATAAATGTACTTAAAGACTTTATCCATGACATTTTTAAAGTATACTTAGATGACTATACTGTCTATAGATTATTGAAGAATCACATTAAAGTATTAAGGATAATGTTCCAGAGATGCATAACACTTTAGATATCACTAAACTTGAAGAAATGTATATTTTTGAACCCTTATGGCACACTTTTGAGTCGTGTGATTTTTAAAGAAGGTTTACTAATAGACCCAGTAAAAAGTTTAGTAATTGTAAACTTACCACCCTGCAAGATACAAAAAGAGGTTTGGAAATTTTGGGTTACATAAGCTACCATAGGAAGTTTATAAGAAACTATGCTGAAATTAGTGCACCTTTAGAAGAACTTTTGAAGAAAAGGACAAACAAATAAATAGAATGGACTAAGCCTTGCTTAAAGATAAAATCTTAAATGCACCCATTCTAATATTTCCAAAGTGGAAATTCCCTTTCCATTTACATGTGGATGTATTAGGTATTGCCATTGGTGCAAGTGCTAAGACATCCCGGAGAAAGTAGACCACCCTATAGCTTTTGTAAGCCAAAAATTGGCTAAGGTTGAAAGAAATTATTCCAATATAAAAGAGAGACATTAATCATGGGATATGGCTTACAAAAATTTACACATTAGCTATTAGCTACATAATTTACCTTTTATACAAACCATGAACCACTCAAATACTTATTAAATAGACTAGTACTATAAGGAAGAATATGTTGTTGGTTGATGTTATTCCAAGAATTTGACTTTACTATTGTTGTGAAACCTAAATAACTCAATAATGGGATTGATTATCTATCCAAAATATAAATGGGGAAGATGAATGGCCTCTCAATGATGGCTTCCCAGAGTAGATTTATTTTTAATTAAGTCCTTACGAAAAGAATTTAATGACATTGCGTAACTACTAGCCAAGGAGAATTCCCTAGTGAATACACAAAACAACAAAGGAGATAAACTTACTACGCCAATATTTTCCTTCACCTTAATTCAAGGAAAATTGTACAAGAAAGGAAAAGATGATGTCTTAGAAGGGTTTCTCTAGAACATGAAAGAAAGAACATATTAGCAGAAGATCATGAAGGCATAAAGGTGGACACAATGGAGGAGAATAAACAACAAGGAAAGTAATGATGGCAGGACTATGGTGGCCTACACTATTTAAGGATGCACATAAGAATATGAGGCCTTGTGATATATTCTAGTGGGTTAGAAAATCAAATGTAAGGGATGAAACTCTTACATCAGTCCTAACACTAGCCCTATTTGAGAAATGGGCCATAGATTTTATTGGGCCTATCAAACTAGGTGGAAGACATTCTCGGGATTGATTTATCATTACGGGATAAAATACCTAGCAAGATGGGAAGAATTCATTCCAACTAAAGACTGCACTACCAAAATATAAACAAGATTTATCTACGAAAATATTATCACTAGGTTTAGATGTACCCTAAGCATTACAAGTGATCAAGGAAAACATTTTGTGAATGTTAATATTAAACAAATGTTATAACACTTTTTAATATATGATAACTTTAGTACACCATATCATCCACAAGCCAATGGAACAATTGAAGCATTCAACAAGGTCTTGGAAAATATTCTCACAAAAATATACTCACTCCAAAAAGTAGATTAGGATCTAAAAATATCAATAGCACAATAGGCGTACTACACTACATATGAGAGACTAACTAAATATTCCCCATCCCGATTAGTGTATGGAATTAAAGCCATAATAACCATAGAATTTATCCTTCCAAGTTTAAGGGTGGAAGTAACATTCAGATTGAATGAATACTCTTCAGTACATGAAAGACTCATTGAATTAGAAAAATTGGATGAAAAAATATTCATAGTAGCTTGTAATCAAACTCAGGAGAAAAGGAGACATAAAGCATGTAATGAACACTGTATAAAAAGGAATGAATTTGACATGGGGGACCAAGTAATAATATATGATAGTAAATGAAAGAATCATGGGAAGCTAAAATGTTGATGGTTTAGACCTATATTATCAAGAAGATACTATCATCGAGCTACAAAACTTCATACTTGACAACACAAAGAACTATCACGTTACATCAATGGAGTGCAACTAAAAATATATCATAATTATGAAGAAAGGAGTTAAAAAATCAGTCCTATCTCGAAAACCAAAAATTCAATAGATAGGACAAGGACTATGATTAAAACATGTAAGGGAATCCTTACTCTAAAAAAACAACGAGTCAATCAAGAAAGAAGCCATAATAAATGGGAAAACATACGGAGGGAAGAATACATGTACAAAAAGAAAAATCCGTGGAGGAAAAAATACCCGATACCAAAACTAAAGATGCACATAGAAGGATACCTATGTAAGAAATAAAAGACTGTAGAACACCATATAAACTATGCAGAACATGATAAATTCACAAAAAAAAGAAGGTAGTTGCAAAATAAGTAAGTGTTGCAAGACAATATAAGAAGCCATGTAGAACAACAAAATAACACTGAAAACTAAAGACACATCAACACAAATTCCAAAAAAATCCAACATATTTTCCCACCCTAAGAAAAATAAATGCATTGTAGGTAAATACCAGGGAAGATATAAAAGCATCAAGTTACAAAGGCATAATACACAAAGGAGAATAGAGTAAAAGAAAGTAAGGAAAAAAACACTAAAAGAGAAACAAACTAAGGTATAAAAAGGAGAATCAAAGAAGATGCATAATACCATTGTTATTGCATAATAATATCTCCCATAACCCAAATTTAAGAGAAATTTAATGAATTCCACTAATCATGATCCATTAGGAGAATTCTCTCACCTTCCATTCAAATTCACGATATGTGACACATCAAAAAAAAAGTACATCGACTACAATGTTATAGAATATGATCATACACGATTACTGATTCGATAAATAGTTGTTACTTCAACAAAACCTAGCTACAGGAAAAATGTAGTACAAAGATACTACAAAACTAATATATGAGCTAAAAATAGATGTATGGAGCTGAATTTCTTATTTTACTAGCACTCATCTAATGTGATTAGGGTTATCCTTAGTTGACTACACAACCAAATTCTCTATCTAGATTATCCATATCCAATCGATGCACAAATAATTATAAGGGTTACAGGGATATTGGCAAGAGGAATCTCAAGAATAACAAAGTATAAGACTCTCATGAAAGATACAATGTAGCTAATGGGGGTAACCAGGAAAAAAAGAGGAGTAATAATTTTAGACATAAATAATCATGCCCTCAAGTACACCGCCAAGGCCATTTTTCTAAAAAATTATCATACAAATCATGAAGATGGAGCTCATGGACTTAGTGCCCAAATTTCCCTAGATATGGTAAATTCATACTCTGAATACAATCTATGTGAACTATTAGCCTTTGAATTTCATGAGAACACTAGGAAAATCAAGGAAGGTAAACATACCTTCTGTTATGGGTCTATTTTATTATGTCTAGCCATGTATTTCACTAAAACCCTCCCAGCCCAAATAGAACCGAAGTTAAATGGAAACTAGATACACCTATTGCGAGAACAAATTTTGGAGCATATGAATAAAATGGATCTGGTAGTCCAAATTACATCCTTGATAGGAAGGGAAAATTTTAAGGGTCCCTTTGAAAAATCCTTAGAAAATATTTAGTGAATATGTGAAAATTATCTTTCGCATGAATGGTGAATATCAAGACATCACGACATCACTATTAAATGCTATCAAATGGTATATTTTTTATATGTTATTGGTTAGTAGCATAGTTTATGCTAACAGACTTACAACATATAGTATGCTATCTGCACGGTACCATAAAAATATTTTGGACTAGTATCATAAACTATGCTTCTTGGTGATTGTATTCAAGTGAATTTTTGAATTCCTATTTCATGGGAATGGTGAATGATCCCTAAAATTAACTTGCACCTAAAATGTTTTGGTGAACTAGTCCTAAATGGTACCCTAAAAATTTTCCAATTTCAAATTTCAAAAAATGGAATATATGTGAATTAATGAATATTCACCACTAAAATTTTACCTGTTGATAGGGTAGACAAATAATATCAGACAACTAGTAACAAATAATGCATTGGTATCAAAACAAATAGTGACAAAATATGAAAATGAAGTGATCTTCATTATAGACATAGATTATACATATATCATACCCTTCATTTCATGCACTTCACATATAGCCCCACTACCCTATGAAGCATCAAATGAATTTGTGGCTAAAACCATACAAGAAATAAGATACCTTCCCATGGATCCGAGGAAGCCCTCACCTCCCAATATTAATGAGGTCATTACAAAAACTTGGGAGGAATTTCACAACAAATATCTAGAACAACATAGCCCAAAACATATAAAATAAGATCAACTAAAGAGAAAATTCCTTCCACCCCAGCTACAAAATGCCAAAATATAAAGGCTATAAGAACAAAGGTGAAATAAATAGAACTCGGTGAAGAAGAAGAATATTAAGAAGAAATAATACAGATTATCCGAATAAGAAGAGGAAGAAACTCCTTCTCCCTCACTCTCACCACCAACCATATGACATGAAGCATCAGGGCCATAATTTCAGGAGAATCTGAACCTTGGAAAGAGACAAAATTATCCATACTTTCTTACGAATATTATAATATTTTTTTAACTCAGGCGATATCTCACAAGTAACATCACAATATGAAGCTAGTAAAGGAAACAATTCATTGGAAATAGAATAAGTTATAATTAATTACATGAAAATTTTGATTTGACATGAGGGGACATAATTCATCTCCTCCCACATGGGTTGTTGAAGGAAATTCAAACATAAGAAGATATAGATGATGGAAACAAACTGAAATCTCTTGAGTAGGAAATAAAAAAATTAAAACAAAATAAGAAAAATATTATCAAATAAAAAACCTACATGGTGGATGTAGAAGAGTTAATAAGGATCATTGAAAAATTAATCAAGAAAAAGAAAAGGATGAAACCAAACATAGGGAAGCATAAAAGAAGAAAAATAAAGAACAAATGGAAGAAACTAGAAAATAAATAATAGAACAACAAAAAAAGAAAGTGGACAATAAGGAAAAGAGGAGGAAAAATGAAGAAGAAAATTTAGAAGAATAAAAAAGGAAAAAGGAAATCAAGATAAGAAGAGAAAGGTGGATGAAGTTATGAAAGAAAAACAGCAAGAGGAAGAAAAGAAAAGAAAAAGAAGATAAGAAGAATAAAAGAAAGTAGAAAAAATAGAACAATCTTGACCATAAGAAATTAGAGAAAGAGAGAGAAAATAAGGAGAGAGGAATAAAACAAAAGGGAAGAAGAAAAATAAAAAAAACAAGAAGAGAGAAGCAATGAAAATGGAATAGGAAAAAAAAAGAAGAAGAAGAGAAGGAAAAATAGAAGAAGGAAAAAGAATAAAATGAAAGAAAGAAGAAAGAAGAGAAGAGAAGGAAATAATGGAAAATTAGGAACAAGTAAAGAAGATAGAGTAAGCGAAACAAGTAGAAGAAAGAAAACATATAGAAGAAAATAGAAAGAAATAGAAGGAATAAGGTAGACAAGAAACAAAAGGGAAATAAAAATCAAAGCTAGATGAAGGAAGTGAGGCATAGGGACAAACACAAGAACAAACCAAATCAAGTACAACCTCCAACAATATACTACCTTTACAATCTCCTAGATATCCATTAACAAAAATTAAACAATATCACCAATAAAGAAGAAAGGAGTATTCTATTGAGTTACAACAAGGAGTTGTGGAATAAACAAAAGAAGGGTACATGGTACATTTAAAAAAACTCACCCCTTCAGAAAACCACATGCCTCCACTTATTATATCAAATTGCAAAATAGGATTTGGATCCAGAGATGTGTAGATATCGAAAAATCTATGAATAGAATATTGATATCTATTTAGGTAGGCAAACCACACATATAAAGGGATTCTAATCTAGAAATAGAAACATAAAAAGAGTGGGATGTAAAATAAATATGAGTAGAAAAACTATGAGGAAGGAGAATGAGAATAAAAATATTTGAGAAGAATCCATACATGGATATACGAAGAAAATACAACAACCACAAGCTTTGGAATATCAGAAGTAGAGGAAGTACATGAAAACAAGTACCTCTAACCAAATTAGAGACAAAATTCAGCAATGTCGTAGTATACTATACATATGTTATGGGGTGGCCAAGTGTGACTCAAAAATATAAATTAGAATTAGACACACTTGAACAAGAATTACATAAATAATATACGAGATATGATATAAGTAATTACAAGGATAGGATTCAACATAGAAAAATTGTAGAACTTACATAACAATATCAAATTAAGATACAAAATTGAATAGATAACATCATAGATATGCAATAATACAACACCACAATGGATAGGGAACATATAAGGATGCATCAAGAATTAGAAAGTGAGAAAAAAAGATTCAGTAAAATTCAATCTAATCCACCCTCTTCATACATCCTTCATATGATTCAAGAAAACTCATATATTCAGGAATGGACACAATAGATAAAATACCATTTAGAGTTGTCTACCAGTTTGAAAAGAACATCACTGCAAGATCACAAAATTCATTCCCTAAAATACACCATGAAAAATTATTTAGAAAAAAATTTAACAAGGAAACCGTGACATCCCATAAGTCCATTCGGGTGAGTCATGCGAGGGAACCTTTCCTTACACAAAAATTCTAATTTTTTAGGAGTTGATGCATGTGTTTTCCTAGAGTTCGACAAAATGAAAAACACTCTTAAATTTTTTTTAAAAGATAAGGTTCTTCATCTATTGGTTTCCTCAAGGAAATACAACATTTGAAGTCCGGGGATCATGTTGAAATGGTTCTTCATCAATTTTGGTAACAATATGTAGAGTAGATGAAAACCCACAAGACTAAGAAAGATAGCTTTGGAAGAAAGAATAATTTGCCAAAGACTATAGAAACCACAATAGACATAGGAAGTTGCTAAACACCAAAGAAATCCACGGAATCCTATCCAAAGCCAAGAACTAAAGGAATCTGAAAATAATGTAAGGTTAAAGCTAAAAATTCACGATGAAAATAAGCATCTTTTGACTCATCTTGTAAAAATATATTTATTGTACTTAATCTAGTGTAACTCACGAGATGAGATATATATTGAATATATAAGAATTATATGAGATGTAAAGAATGAGAGAATAAATGTGAATGCTTATGAGACTAATGTAGTCTATTTTATGTATACATAAATATTGATGATTGGAGTAAAGCTTGTTATGTGACCTTACATTCTTTTAGCTCACTACATAGAATTAACTTACTCTTTTTCCTAGCACATCCGTAATAAAGGGATAACTTCTTATCCCTCATAATTTGTTGAGGATTAAGGTAAAAAATATCCCTACCATCTTGTGCACACCATCAAATACATTCCCACAATTTTGTGACTTTCTTGGTAGAGAATCAAGAATGGCACAAAAATTTGTAGCACCAAAATTTGAGGCCATATCGAATTACATGAAAGCCAAGAAGTCAAGGAAATCATAAACTACTTAAATATTATACAATAAGGATTTTAAATATCAATTTGTAGAAGTTACAAACCCAAGGTGAATGAGCCTTTGGAGGAAATAACCACAAATGACTATAATATTACCAAAGTATCACTTGATCAAGCTACCCATGAGGGTGAAATTCCTCTTTTCAAGGTTAATTTTTCTTGGATAGTGGAATGTTGGCATGTGTGGTTTAGGTGTTGTTATTGATGAAAAACACCATTATAAAAAAATTATATGATGGGTATGGTCAAAGCATGTTGAGTTTGATGATGTCATGCAAATTAAGAGGTGTTCATGTTGATATTAGGTGTTTCATTGAGAATTACCTGTTCTAAAGCTTACTTAGGTGACCTAGCTAGCCTAGGTAATAGTGCATAGTGGTATGGGATTCTTGGTTTCTTAAGAATCATGTTCGCATAATAGAGATCATGTTTTGGGAGTGATTTGGAACTCACATGAGCTTTAGGGTGTAGATACAGGTTGGTGACCATGTTTCAGGTGCTCATTTGGACCAAGTATGGTTGTTAGAAGGCATGATATTGAGTTTTGGAGCTATATAATCTCATGGATGCATGTAGGAAGTTGAATCATGATTTACCAAGTATATTAGGGCCTTTTGGAGTGTTTCTATAGTGAGTTATAGTGTTAATTAAGTTGACCCTAGCCTTTATAATATAAAATCCTAAGGGATAGCTATGTAAGTCTCAATGGTTGGAAATATTGAGAGTTTTTATAACATTATGATGATTGTATGTGTATTTAGGGTGGATCATGGTTCTATGGGAAAAATTTCAGGTTTCCATGACAATTATTTTACATGTTATGTTAGTTTTGGTGAAATGGGGTTAAGAACAAGGTCATTTCCAACTCAAATTGGGTCTTCCGATGCTCGCCCTAAATTGTGTGCTTTTATTGAGACATTTTTTTATTTTGGGATGTTTCTACATTGAGGATATAATGTTTCACAAAATTAATGAGGTCATTTCATTCTCACATTTTTAAGAACGAATGTTAATAAGGTAAACAATTTTTTATGAATTTGAAACCTTAACTCAAAAGCGGTAGGAGAGAAAATGTTCCTACATTGATAGAATTAATTTATAGTGAATTATTTATTATTTTATCATTATAGGAGTCCTCCAAGTTTCCATAACGGTATGGTATATCTTATGGTGATGAGTGGACCCCACTCAAATAGGCCAATTTTTGAAGAAGTTCAGTTTAGGACAAGGTTGTCTAAAGGATTTAAAAACTAAATGACCATTATTTGATGTATGTGAGATATCCTTGATTTATTTTATGGTTTTAGATCATGTTGATGAATTTAAATGGTTAATTATGCTTCATTTATGTTTATTGGTCAAAGGGAAGTTTTGGGGTAGTTTTAGGTTGTTTGCAGAGATCATCTTGGTTAAAGGCCATCCACTTGGATTTGGAAGGAGTTAAAATATGATATATAAAGGTAATTAATAGATATTTCCAATTAGGTATGGATCGTCTCATGATGATGAGTTTTTTTGGTCATTCGGTAAATTTGTGAGCATGAAGATTTATTTATTTCAAAGACAGGACAATATTTGTTGAAAGAATGAGTTAGTTGGAGAATCAAATGAATGATTTGATACTTTATATCACATGTAAAGTGAAGAGTGGTGCATATGGAATCTATTTAATCAATTTTAAGGTATTTAAAGTATGAAAAAGTTTTAAACTAGTTACATTTGTAAAATGAATTTTTAGACAACTTGTTTTGGTGGAGGAGAATGTTGATGTGGTTTGAACATATGATTGTTTCATGAGCTCTAACTTTCTTAGAAGTGATCTACAGATTATGTGATTTCTATTTAGTCATCACATTCCATAGTTGAGATCATCTTGGATGGTCTTGAGGCCCAAATTTAAAATCGAGGGTCTTTGAAACATGTGTTTTGTAAAGGTAATGAGCCAGTGGGCCCATTAAATGAAATAATATTATTGGTTAAAATAAATTGAGACAATGGATGATTTTTAAATGACATATTACTCATGTGTGGTGATTTTTAGAGCTTTAATAAAAATAGTTTTGGCATGAGGGGATTTTTCTCATTCCATTGGTGGGGTTTTGAGGATTTTTGGTGCATGGATGAAGGTTTTTGGCATGGCCAACCTATATGGGTCAATTTTGAATGTTATAGTGATTATTATGGGATTTTTTTAAGTTTTTATGGTTTAATTTGAATTATGGAGAGCCTATAAAAATGAATTTTGGGTCTTTATGATGTTAATATTTTGAAAACCCTTTTATCTCTTTTTGAAGAACTATTTCGGAAAGGAAACCCCTTGGGCCTAGACCAAAACCCCTAGAATTTACACTCTAGGTTAGTATCTGGAGGAATTTTTATGAGGATTTAATCAAAGAAAAGGACGGTGAAGTTTTATGTGTGGCGAGTTGATGAAGGAGGGAAGATTTTGTGTCACATGTCGATAGTTATATCATGGGAATGTTGATTTCATTTCAAGGTCTCTGAAGTATTTGTAGGTTTGATTATGAGCTTAATTCTTATGTAAAATAGGAATATACTCTTGTGTATTCAAGAGGCATAGTTGATTGCATTGATATCACTTGATTGTATCTTGTTGTTGTATTGTTGAAGGCATCATTTGTTGTGATTTGATTTGAATATAAATAAATAAAGGTTTTGAGTATATCTTGTGTTCTTATTGATATGTATGCATGAATCCTTTTTTTGGTGAAGTATATTTCATGGTGAATTATATTTGATTGTGATCAAGCATTAATGTATGTGTTTCATGAGGATGTGTGTTTGATGTTTGAAGTATAAAGAGTAAAAGGTTTTATTAGGGATTGATTCACCCCCTCTCAGTCCATTGTCACTTCCAACAATTGGCATTAGAGAAGGCCATTAGAATTAGCCTAAAAATATAGAGGGATATCATTGGTGACAATACGGGTGACATTTATCTCTTTAAGAATGTTATTAAATATTTGGAAGAGAAGTTGGAGACATTATGTGCATCTCTTGAAGAAATAATCAAGTTTTTAAAGACTCGACTTAAGAGAGAAGAGTATCTCAAACATGATGATGATAAATATAATCTAAAGAAAGAGTTATCTACCATTACAAGAAAGGTATCATATTTTCATGAAAGTGTAGATAGTTTTTATAAGATGTTAGGAAAATAAAAGGCATATGGTGATATAACATGTCTAGGATTCAAGGATTATTCAAATAATTAAGATAAAAATAAGGAAGAATCAAATTAGGGATCTAATGATAGAATACATGTAAGCATGGGAGAGAACTCAACTCTTCCATCTCATGCAATATAGTCTTTTAAACAACCAAATTCATATAGGTATGGATTTTTTCATGGTAACTGCTATAAGTGTGGTGTTTATGGACATAGATATAGTATGTGTAGTTCTAAGTTTGAGAAGAAGGATGAATGCAATGGAGAAGTTCAGAGGAATCATTTTGAAGGAAATAATGAAGAAGAATGTCAAGGTAAGAAGGAGAAAAATGTAGGTCAGATATATGGTGCGAATGTTACCTTAATCATGCAAAGGGATATCTTGTAAAGTATTACAAGAATGAAAAATCAAACATTATAAGGTATGTAAGCAACGTCAATGGATATTTTTTTCATGCAATTTTTATAGATATAAATCAATTAAATGTAAGAAGAGACATATGGAATGTTTTAGGTGCCAAAAGATATGACATATTACAGGTTCTATGATGTAAGGCACTTGAAGAAAGGATCCAAACCACAAGTTTAGGAATACAAAAAAATTCCATCCAAATTTTTCAAGATGATCTCAAAGGTATGATTGATCAAGGAAGATTCCACTTTGTATTAGAAAATAATGAATCAATCAAGGATACAAAATAAGGCTTGAGACCTTCTTTGTCTCTCATCTAGATCCTCCATGATAACATATGCCTCTATTAGGATTCTTAGAGGTGATTGGTTCAAATGAATCATTGGAGTGAGCGGGAGTTTTTGTGCTTGTACATCTCTCCTTCATGGTGTTAAGGTATGTTATTTCAAGTCTTTAAATATTTTCTTTTTATTTTATATGGTTAGTAAAAGTGTGTATTTATGTGTGCTTAAAGTCTAAATTTACATTTTTGTGTTAAATTTGTATGTCTAAGATGACTTATAGGGTGTATGAAGTCTAGCTAGTGTCTGAAATGAAGTCCCTTATGTCATAAAAACATATGAAGTCTCTTCTTATATCCTAAGTATGAAAACTAGTAATGATCTTGCATAGTGGTATGTGGTATATCATGGTGTCAATTCTGAATCAAGTGTCTTTAAGAGTCTATTATGTGTGTGAATCTATGAAGAGGTATTAAAATTAAATTCATGGATTGAGTAGTTTCTCCAAGTATTCATTGCCATTTATTGACGTGTCTTGGTCATATAGTAATGTTTTTGTCAAAATTATCTAAGTTTTCTACTAGTATGAAGTGTTAATATTAATGTAAAATATGTTATTGCTCTTTATGAAGGATTGAAATTGGTATGTGTCATCAAAGTGATCAAGCCATCATTTTAAGATGGCCTATGGTAGTGTTTTAGAGGTTGATGAGTGCAAAATGACATAGTTTAAGGCATGAATGTGATAATCATATTCCTTAATCAAGACATATGTTGTCAAGACAGTATAAAATGATGTTACAAAGATTATCAAAAATCTTGAGCTCATGAATTCTATGTTTGAACAATCTGAGATGTTTTTGCTAAAACCCCTATTCTAATTGCGCATTTTAAGCGGTATAAATAAGAAGTTGAGTTTGAAAGGGAAAATTATGGTTTCCAAACAAAAATTTAGATCAAAACATCTTGACAGGATATGATTTCATATTTAGGTGGTTTCAACCCTTTTCAATGTCCAAATTTCTTGCAATTCATGACAATCTTCATATTTGATAGGGTAGAATGATAGAGACCTAATTGTCAAGAGGTAATGTTGTATATTACGGAAGAATTATGAATATAATAAAGAGGTATGTTGGGGAAAAAACCTATACTATGGTCAATAAAAGTACAGATATCAACTTGTTGATATTCATTCGAGTCTAAATGGTGCAAATATTAAGTCGAAAGGAAGTTTTTGAGTCCGTTTGATGTTTTTGCTCTGTTGATGTATTTTTGATGACATTCTATTGTATTTCTTGTTAGAAGCACAAGGAATAAGAGGGGGTGAATCAGTCCTTTAATAAATTTTTAATTTACCAAACCATTCATTCATCCATTATATTTTATATGTAACATTCATGATCATGTGTGCTTATTATCATATGTAAAATCAACCACATGAGCAAGAAATTAAAGTACTCAACATAAGAACACCATGTGTAAGTGGGAAACCCTCATGGAAAAGAAAACTCACTAAAACTATTCTTATATTACACAAAACAAACTAATTTAGTGTAGAACTAACTACACAAGGAGGACCAACCCCTAATTTAGTGAGGCACCAACCCCACAAGGAGCACCAACCCTAAAAAGAGCACAAACCCCTAATTTAGTGAAACACCCACTCCACAAGGAATATACAAGCCACTAAACATTACCAAGCACTAACACATCCACTTGTATATGTTTATCTCTATTGTAACATTCCCTCTTTAAGACTTTAGAAACAAGGGATTTTTTTTATCACGGTTCTAAATAAAAAATTATTTAGAACACACATTCAATGTAAATCAATTTCATAACAGATAACCATATGTAACTGTGAATGACTCGGTGTTACACTCGATCTATTCATTCCATGACTCAATTACTCTGCCGATATATTCATGTTTAACTTCAATATTAAATACTTGTCATATATTATGTATACTTGGTTTTCTTACACTATTCCGGAGTGCAGAGTGATATTTTTAAAGAACCTATCTAAATATTTGTTACCAATATTCATCTGACATCACATTACTTTAAACTAGATGACATAGGACAACACAACCAGCAGCTTGTGATACTTTGGAAAAATATTTATAACATAATGTGTATAACACTATTCATAGATGACATACTCATCATATTGGAATATGTCCTTCACCTCACTCCTCTATTATCATGATTGGTATTTACTGACTACTGTTAGTCCACTTGTTCCAAGTTTAACCCTAGCCCTAGATAGAAACATAACCTATTATAGGAAGATGCTCACAATGGCTTAGGGTAAATGGGCATAATCAGTTGACCTAAGTTGACCAGATGTGCCAACGTACCCTAAGCCATTGGAAGCTAATTCCTATCCTAAATATGCTCCTATCTAGACCTAGAGAGAAACTAAGTTCAAGTTTGAGTTCCTATTGTGTGTAGATCTAGATGATCAATGCAAAAGGGTGATGCCACATGTCAACTACAATGTTATATTCTTGAGAAGACCCAAGCCTTCTCGAAAGTACAACCTTGTAGTTGGAGTTTTCCAACATCCTACAGAAACTACCTCATCAAGATGTACATACCCCCAAGAGATTATTACTACTTTGTTAGTTTGAATTATTTCTTGATTACAACAACCCTGTCAAACCTTAATCCAACACTCAATAAGTTCTTTCCTAAATTTTCTTCATTTAGTCCATGAAGGACTTCGTTATACTTATGGTTTCTTTTAATGTTTTATTTCTCGGTTAAAATGCCAATTAACCGCAGCAAAAAAGCATTATCATAAGTTTCATTTAAAAGTACCATAACTTTTAGAAAGCTTTAATGTCCAAATAAATCCAATTAAGGTAGAATTCATACAAAATTAAGTCTAATAAATTGTTATAATATTTTCAAACCTTTTAGGTTTATATTCAATTAAGAGAGAAAACAGTCTTTCTTTACATGTTTTAAGTGTTAGGGTATATCCTACCCAATATCCATGTTTGTTAATGTATGTTCATCACTCATATAGTTTAGATAAAGAACATCATATTCTGCAACTTAACAAGATGCATCTTAATTAGGGAAATTGAACTAAATACCTTTATCCAACTTATCAAAGGATAACCAATTAAGCATATGAATAATATGAAGAATATCAACAAGATAGAAATCCACCCACTTCATACAAGTAGTACAAGATAATTTACACAACCAATACAAGTAAATTCTCAACTTTCAATTCATCTTTATAACTTATACATTTACAAGACTTATGCATTTTAGGCATACTGCATAACAACCGCCTTCATTCTAAAAAGAATAAAACTTTTCTTTTTCAATACAATCTCAAGAATGAATCAGAATTCTTCACAAAGAATCAAACTTAAATCAGCCAATGCATCATATAAGTTTTGCATTCTTTTATCACTTACAAAGTCCATCTGCAAAAATTGCTAGCACGGTCAGTTCCATGACCTGATCATGATAAGAACTAAGCCTTAAAATGAAATGCATTCCAAAATTATTCCATTAAAACAAATCTTCTTTAATGAAATAATTAATATATCATGCATATCATAAGTAATGTAACAATAAGAAAAAGAAGTACATTAACCCATCTAAATTCTCTTCTATGAGAAGAAAAAAATTTAATCCACAACATCTACCTCACAAATAAAATTTAATTGATCCTATCAATTACCTTTAAACAAACAACTGATCATAACATTATATTGTTCCAAATTCTATCATAATGGAATAGAACATTTAACTTTACTATAAGACATAGAAAGGGTTTACAACATAGTTCTCATTAGGATGATTCATCTAGCTCCAAAGTATGGAAGAAGAATATTCATTCCAAACTATGCTCCACAAAAATATCTGAAATAAGAACAACTTCATAACATGAATTTAATTGTTTTGTTTAAAGGACAACTAACTTTAAATACAACATTTAAGATTTTAAAAAAACAGAATCCCATATAAATCTAAGAAGGAATATAAAATTTAAACAGTCTTCCAACTAGATTATATTTTACGTTCAACAATTTCAAAACATCAAATCTCTTCCTACATCACTTCAACAATGATATGAATAAGGAAGACTAAACAATTATAATAAATCTCCATTTCACAAGAGAACTAATAACATAAGGGCTCAATCAAATGAACTAATCCCTACAAGTTAGAAAAGGAATCTTATCAACATTTGATTCAATCCTTAATCATTTCTTTACACTTAACAACAAAATTACCTTTTCTAATCCAAACAATAAGCTCATATACTAGTTCCCAGAAGAGAGAGAAAACCAAAACATTGTAAGGAAAATGTCTTTGCAAGTCTCTCTTACAGGTCCTTATCAATAAAAGCATGAGTTCCAATCTTAGTTAAGATCAACATAAATAGTAAAGTTAAAAAGAACACTCTGTCCCTAAGGATTCTCAATTTTATTTTAATTTTAAAAGAGTCAAGTATTCACTTATTGATCGCAACAAGAATAGAATACCTAATACCTTAAACTAAACTAGTTCAGGAGTATACTCGAACTCAAAACTAAAGTTCCTTTAAAATGCCCCCACAACTTTGTATTTAAGAGTAAGTGGGTCATAATTAATTTAGAACTAAAAATCAAACTGAACAGAGTTATGTAATCCTTCCACTACAATCTCTAAGCACTGGTACAAAACTCGTTTATAAAATAAGTTCTAATCCAGTATAAAAAGAAAGCATTTCTAGTTAAATCTCCAAGAGATATTCAAATAACTCAGTCATACTACTTACCCATAATTACCTGGAGTAAGTAGTTTGCATTAAAGGAGTTATAATATTTCAAATAGAATATAATTTAAAACCAACTCACAAATACCAGAACAGAGCTAACATGTCATTCAACTAAAAATTCCAAACACTATGTATCAAATTACATGTATAGTGCTGAATCACAAAGTCTCAAACGTGAGCATAGATATATACAAATATTATGATACAAGTCAGAATATAACATGAACAACCTTAACTAGTTTATAGCGTAAACAAGAAACCCTATTTCCAACTCAAAATGAAACACAAGTTTCTCACGAAGAGTTCGTAACCATTCAAGTATATATCTGCACAGTTCGGGGCAACCATGAATTCCCATTCCATTTTGTAAAGAAAAATCATACCAGCTCAAAACGAAACACGAGATCCTAACTGGATTTCAAAACACTCATAAAATATGATTCTTTGTGTAAATTACAAACTTCCATTAACAATCCAAAATAACACAAGAATAAACACAAGTAAAGAGGTACATACGGACCTCAACAACAATCTAGGATTGGTCAATAATTTTTATAAAAACACTAACCCCGAATCAAGATTTAACTAATCATGAACTTGCATATAGGATCAAACGAAACACGCGCTCAAATACAAGTTCAAGCTCAAACAAAACATGAACCCAAATACAAGCTCAAGCTCAAAAAACCACAAGCTAAAATATAAGTTCAAGTTCAACAAAACATGAGCTCCAATGAAAGATTAGATGGGGCTGAAGATTCCAAAAACTCATAACCAAATAAACAATGATGAAGGTTAGTCATAAACACAACTCTTCACATACCAGTTCAAGAAATGTCAAGCAGAGCCATAGAAACAAGTTTCTCATGCATGCTTCATTATTTAACCCATATAAAGAAAGTTTCCAAGACATACACTAATTTTTCCATGGATTCATACCCCAAATTTACAAGAGATTACAAAAACCCAGCAAGAAAATAACCAGATAAAACATGCAAGCCAAGAATCTCAAAAGAGCAGAGTCATTTTAATGAAACATTTAGAAGAAAGCAAGATATCTTAATGGTTAGAGCCTATCATGCTTGATAGCGCTTCTACCAAATCGAAGGAGACTTCCAAATGAGCTTCCAACTCCTTTTATCCTCCATAAAAGATCAACCAACCACCAACTTTCCTCAGCATGCATCATATACCTTCCCATGATTGAAAATAGACCAAACGAGTTAAAAAAATAACAATGAAGTGCAAGTCGAAGCTGGTGTTTGAAAAACCAGTTTGATTCTTGCAGAGAAAAATATGAAAAGCATGTAAAAACCAACAACCTCCCACAAACCCGCCTTCCAAGTTTCCTAGACGGTTTGTGAAAAAAAACCAAGGCCAATTAATTTCATTAATTCCAATTTTCCCACTCAACTCTCCTTGCCACCGCCTCCCAAATCTAGTGAATGCCAATTCCCATTTAACATGCAACTCCATCTTTAGTGGAGCTTCCACATAAGCCTCCGCCAAATCAACTAGCCCTGCCAAAACTAGCAGTACGTAATGCCTTTAAGAACCTTATCAATAATTAAATGTCATTGGAACCATCACCTTAGAGGTATGCGACCCATTTAGGTTCCCATTAAAATAGCTTAGGATAGATCCTTAAACTTAGGTTAGTTTAGGAATAATTACCTTAGGCCTTAACACATTACCTTAGGTAATTCCAACATTAGGTTAGATCATCTCATAACCATATAGCATTAGGTTTTAGGTTAATTTAGATAGCCTAGCAACCTTTCCATATTCCCTTAGCATAAGGCTTAGGTTTGGATGCCAACCCAAAAAGTAGAATAGGAAGCTTAGGTTAGAATAAAATTTCAATTAAGTAACATAGCTAGGTAGTAAATATTCTTACCCATCTTAGGATTTCATAGGATAATCCTTTAGTTTTAGGATTTTGAATCCTTCCTATGTCATGACCATGTTGTATTTCATTTACATTTGTAATGTACTTTCAAGATCAATCTTCAAGGACCTAAGCACAACATACAACTGAATGGAAACATGTTCACACAAGATTAAAGAACTTGTAATAACAAATTTCAGTCCACTATGTCCCTCAAATTATGGAATATCAATTTACCATTCATTTAACTAAGAAGGTTTAAAACATTCCTTGGATCACTTAAATTGATCCAAGGATGAGTCAGATAAAGAGATATATTTGTAACTCTTAAACCAAATTAACTCACCTACTAGCGGTGAAAAATGGATTCAAGGAAGCCATTCCATTCTAGTCTAATGATCTTAAGAATAAAAAAAGATTTATCCATATCAAGCATGATCTCCAACAATCAAAAGAACACATCTTTAGAATAAAATCACATGTCAACACTTGAAATGCAAAGGAGGAATATAACAATTATCGAGGGTGTTACATGCTTCCCTCCTAAAAAGAATCATCGTCCCGATGATTACCTCATTTTAACAATTTACATCAAGGACAATCAATTCATTCACTTCTCTTACCATAAGTCAAATATATCAAAAACTTATAGTTCTAGAAATCAACATTAAATAGTTGTTTATTCAATTCATATAAATATCTACCCAAAACTGGCATACTTATTGTCATATAAAAAAATTTAACAGTCTACAGAATCAATTCTATTCAAATAGATATGGAAAATAAGTTTTCATATCCTCTAGGTTTTCCCAAGTTGCACTATCTTCATTAAATTGGTCCCACTGGACTTTACATTGACTTATTTCTTGATTTCTCAAATGCAACTGGTGAGTTTCAAGCACTTGTATGGGTTTAACCATGATTATTCCTGGGTCCTGGACCTGCAAGGAATTCCAATTTAACATGTGTGATAAATTTGAAACATATTTCTTAAGCAAAGAAATATGGAAAACATCATGCATTCATGACAAAGCAGGAGGTAATGCTAAACAATAAGCTACAGGGTTGATTACTTCAACTATCTCAAAAGGTCCCACGTAACGAGGTGATAACTTAGCATCCTTACCAAAAGTTATAGAACTCTTTTTGGTTTAACCCAAAGAAAGACTTTTAAACCAAGTTCAAATTTCCTATCCACCCTCTTCAAGTCAGCGTAACTCTTTTTCCTATCTACTACTTATTTCAAGCATTCACAAATCAATTTAACTTGTTGTTCCATTTCATAAGAATTTGATGTAATTACCTCTCTATCCTCTATGCTATCCCAACTAACAGGGTTCTACATTTTCTTTGGTATAATGCCTCGAAAGGTGCCATCTTAAGAGAAGCATGATATGTATTATTGTATGTGAATTCAACTAATGGAAGATACTCTTTCCACTTATACTATTGATCCATGCAATACATTCGTAAAATATCTTCCAAAACTTGATTTACTCTTTCAGTCTACCCATCTATTTCCGGATGATACATAGAACTGAAATTCAGCTTAGTTCATAGAGCTACATTAAGCATTTGCAAAAATCTTGACATCATTCTAGGATCTCTATCCAAAATGATTAACTCAGGTACTCCATGTAATTTGAAAATGTCGTGTACAAATCTTCTTGCCAAAATAGTATAATCATCCTTTAGATTTCTAGCAATAAAACGTGTTACCTTTGTTAGTTTATCCACAACTACTAATATAACATCATGCTTAATTCTTGACATAGTAAACCTTGTACAAAATCCATGCTTATTACTTGCCATTGAGTACTTGTGGTATGCTTTATGAGGCTAAAATAGACCAGCTAGGTGCATATGTTTCACCTTAACATGTTGGCACTTAGGAAAATGTGTCACAAAGTTTAGAACATCCTTTTTCATTCCTTTCCGAAATATTGTTGTTTTGTATTAGCAAGAATTTTTGTAATGCCAGGTTTCAAGAAAAGGTGAATTATGAAATTCTACTAACAATTTCTTTCTCAAATCATTTAGCGAAGGTACATAGACTTTGTTTTCAAATCATAAGATTCCTTCTTTATCAAAGCAAAACCTTTATACCTCGAATCATTCGAATCAAAGCAAGTATTGCTTTTACTTGCTTTGAAAGTAAGAATTAGATTCCATAACACTTTTACTTCATCCTTAAACTAAGTTCTTAATGTCATAAGAGTAGAAATGTGCTTCATACAAATTAGAGTATCGAGACACTCTATTTTCTTTACCCTTTATATAACTGATGTCAAAATCATATTGAAACAAAAACTCCAACCACCTTCATTGTCTTGCATTAAGATTTGGCTAAGTGAAGATATACTTCAGATCCCAAGGTGATGGGTTTTAAATTCAAAAGGCTTACCAAGGAGGTAATGCCTCCAAACTTATAGTGCATGAAAAATGGCAGAAATCTCTAAGTCATGTGTGAGCATAATTCAACTCATGTAACTTAAGTTTCCTAATTTCATATCTATGACATGATCACTTTGTAACAAAATACCTCCTAGAACTTCACCGGATGCATCAGTTACCACCATAAAATATCCATTAGGATCTAGTACTACAAGAATAGGTGCTGAAGTTAACTGTTCCTTCAAGGTTTTAAATGCAATTTCACATTTCTCACTCCAAACAAACTTTTTATCTTTCTTTTGTAAGGAAGTTATTGGTGCAACTATCTTAGAAAAATCTTTTACAAATTTCCTATAGTAGCCAGCAAGTCCCATGAAGATTTTAACTTCATATACATTCTTTGGTGAAGGTAATTCTATTATAGCTATAATTTTGAAGGATCTATAGCAATCCCATCTTTACATATAACATGACCCAAATAGTGGACTTATGTGTCATAGAAAGAACATTTGGACAACTTACCAAACAACTGTATCTTTCTCAAAATTTCTAAAACTATTTTCAAATGCTCATGATGCTCCTCAATGCTTTTAGAATATATGAGAATGTTGTCCAAGAATACAAGAACAAACTTGTCCAAGTATTCTTGAAAGATATTATTCATTAAGTTCATAAAAGTTACAGGTGCATTCGTCAATCAAAAGGTAAAAAGTGAACTCGTAATGTCCATACCTTGTTCTAAAGCTATATTATTAATATCCTCATCCTTAATTCGTAGTTGATGATATCAAGATCAAAGATCTATCTTGGAATATACCGATGCTTTATAAATCCGATCAAATAAATCATCAACCCTAGGGAGTGGATATCTATTCTTGATTGTGACCTTGTTTAACATTCCGTAATCAATGCACAATATAAGTGTTCCATATTTCTTTTTTTAAAAAAATGTGGGTGCTCCCTAAGGTAAAAAAATTGGTCTAATCAAACCTTGAGACAAAATTTCATGTAAATGAGCCTTAAGTTCTACTAATTATGTAGTGGTCATTTGATACGATGCTTTAGAAATAGGTTCATTTCCAGGCTTGATCTCAATCGTGAAATCAAATTCCCTTTTAGGTGGAAGACACGACAATTCTTCTAGAAATACATCACTAAAGTCTCGTAACAATGGATATCATTCCATAATATCACTACTCCCTTATGTTGATTCAAGTAATTTTTACATATATAAGGTACATCCTTTATTTCTAGCCTTTTTAAGTTGCATAGCTAATAGTTTTCTAACAAAAATCTCACATTTCAGGACCACTGAATCTCTTATGTTTTCTACAAGTCATCTAAACAAGTAATGTGTTTTTCAAAATAGTTCACTTTAGCATTATGTTCTGCTAACCAATTAACACCTATGATTACATCATAAGACCCCAAGGGTGTAACATAAAGATCAACCTCAATGGAAAAGTTAGGTAAGTCAAGGATTGCTCCAAAAAGACACATACTAACCATATGAACAACATTATTCCCATATTGTATAGTCCATGTTTTATCCATGTTTCCATCTTTTCTTTTTAATTTTGATGTTAATTTACTAGAAATAAAACATTTAGTAGCTCTGGTATAAAAAAGAATAGTTATTGGTAAGCCAAATAACTTACCCAGAACATCTATGGGTAATGAGGAGGAAGAAAAAGCTAATAAGAATAATCAACCACCTCTAAGGGACAATGCCAATGTGGGTGTTGATAATAACAATGTTAACATACATGCTTCACCCGAGAACAAAAAGGCTAGGCTAGTAGTAGAACTCACTAATGACATAAAAGGATAATTCCACCCAAGTTTGATGGCACAAAATTAGGAGATGGGGCTTAGAATTGTCTCAACGAAATGGAGAAATAATTTGCAATAAGAAATTTCTTAGAAGAAACAAAGATGATATGGGAGCATATCAACTTTCTCATTAAAACATCTTCGTGGTGGGACAGTAGTAAGGCTTTCAGTTGAACATTGATGAATCTAATATCACATGGGACAAATTTGAAGGTTACTTTGAGGCAACGATGGCTGCCACAACTCTACTATGATCATAAAATGAATGAATTTCATAACTTATCTCAAGGAAAGCTTAAGCTAGAACTAAGTATTTGGAGAGATTTACAAAACTCCTTAAATATGTGCCTCAGTACCAAGCGACGATAAGTTTAGGATATGGAAATTCTTTCCCATTACTTGTTGTTCAAGCACAACCAAACAATCTCTTGTGTCCAACAGAAAGTAAATATTTCATTGAGTTTTTAGTAGTTATTACTCCTTCCTCGGTGGAGGTTTATTTACAATGTATCCTCTTGTTCTCACCATTTTTATTTACTGAAAATTTAAGTTTCATCAGATTATGGACACAATACATCCAAGAGTTGCAACCTTCAGCTATGATACCAAGATGTAACATTCCCAAATTTAAGAATTTAGAAACAAGGATTTTTTTTATCACGGTTCTAAATAAAACATTATTTAGAACACACATTCAATGCAAATCAATCTCATAATAGATAACCATATGCAACTATGAATGACTCAATGTTACACCAATCTATTCATTCCATGACTCGATTACCTACTTATTTATTCATGTTTAACTTCAAAAGTATTAAATACTTTTTGTATACTACGTATACTTTGTTTTCTTACCCTATTCTGGGTACTAAGTGATCTATTTAAATAACCTATCTAAATATTTGTGACCAATATTCATCTTACATCACATTACTTTAAACTAGTTGACATAGGAAAATGCAACCAGTAGTTTGCGATACTTTGGCCAAAGATTTATAACATACTGTGTATGTCACTATTCCTAGATGACATACTCATCATATTGGAATACATCCTTCACCTCACTCCTCTATTATCATGATTGGTCTTTACTAACTACCGTTAGTCCACTTGTTCTAGGTTTAACCCTAGCCCTAGATAGAAACATAACCTATTATAGGAAGATGCTCATAATGGCTTAGGGTAAATGGGTAGACTCGGTTGACTTAAGTCGATAGGATGTGCCAATGTGCCCTGAGCCATTGGAAGCTAATTCCTATCCTAAATATGCTCCTATCCAAACCTAGAGAGAAACTAAGTTCAAGTCTGAGTTCCTATTGTGTGTAGATCTAGATGATTAATGTGGAAGGGTGATTCCACATGTCAACTACAACGTTGTATTCTCAAGAATGCCCAAGTCTTCTCAAAAGTACAGCCCTATAGTTGGTGTGTGCCAACATCCTATAGAAACTACCTCATCAAGATGTACATACCCATAAGGAGATTACTAATACTTTGTTAGTTTGGATTATTTCTTGATTACAACAACCCTGCCAAACCCTAATCCAACACTCAATAAAATCTTTCCTAAATTTGCTTCATTTAGTACATGAAGAAATTCTTTATACTTATGGTTTCTTTTAATGTTTGATTTATTAGTTAAACTACCAATTAATCACAACAAAACAACTTTATCATAAGTTTCATTTAAAAGTACAATAACTTTTAGAAATGTTCAACGTCCGAATATATCCAATTAAGGTAGAATTCATATCATATTTCCAAACCTTTTTGGTTTATATTCAATTAAGAAAGAGAAAGAGTATTTCTCTACATGTTTAAGTGTTAGGGTATATCCTACCCAATATCCATATTTCTTAATGTATGTTCATCACACATTACATTACTATGTTAAATAGTTTAGATAAAGAATATCATATTCTGCAACTTACCAAGCTACATCTTAATTAGGAAATTGAACTAAATTCCTTTATCCAACTTATCAAAGGATAACCAATTAAGCATATAAATAATATGAATAATATCAAAAAGATAGAAATCCATACCCTTTATACAAGTACAAGATAATTTACATAACCAATACAAGTAAATTCTCAACTTTCAATTCATCTTTATAACTTATACATTTACAGGCACTTATGCATTTTAGGCATACTACATAACAACCGCCTTCATTCTAAAAAGAATAAAAATTTTTTTTTCAATACAATCTCAAGAACGAATAAGAATTCTTCACAAAGAATTAGACTTAAATCAGCCAATGCATCATATAAGTTTTTCCTTCTTTTATCACTTACGAAGTCCATCTACAAAAATTGCTAGCATGGGTCAGTTCCATGAACTGAGCATGATAAGCACTAAGCCTTAAAACGAAGTGCATTCCACTAATTGTTCCATTAAAACAACTCTACTTTAATGAAACAATTAATATATCATACATATCAGTAAGTAGTAACAATCAGAAAATAAGTACATTAACCCATCTAAATTCACTTCTAAGAGAAGAACATAATTTAATCCACAACATCTGCCTCACAAAAGTAAAGTTTAATTGATCCTATCAATTACCTTTAAAAAAACAACAGATCATAACATCATATTGTTCCTAATTCTATCATATGGAATAGAAAATTGAACTTTACTATAAGACATAGAAAGGGTTTACAACATAGTTCTCATTATGATGATTCATCTAGCTCCTAAGCATGGAAGAAGAATATTCATTCCAAACTATGCTCCATAAAAACATATGAAACCAGAATAGGTTCATAACATGAATTTAACTATTTCGTTTAAAGAACAACTACCTTTAAATACAACATTTAAGATTTTAAACATAATAGAATCCCATATCAATCTAAGAAGGAATATAGAATTTAAACAGTCTACCAACAAGATTATATTTTCTGTTCAACAAAACTGAAACATAAAATCTCTTCCTACATCACTTCAACAAATGATATGAACAAGGAAGACTAAACAATTATAATAAATCTCCATTTCATAAGAGAACTAATAACAGAAGGGTTCAATCAAATGAACTAATCCCTACAGGTTAGAAAAGGAATCTTATCAACATTTGATTCAATCCTTAATCATTTCTCTACACTTAACAACAAAATTCCCTTTTCTAATCCAAATGATAAGCTCATATACTAGTTCCCAGAAGAGAGAACAAACCAACACATTGTCAGGAAAATGTATTGCAAGTCTCCCTTACAGTCCTTATCAATAAAAATCATGAGTTCCAATTTTAGTTAAGACCAACATAAATAGTAAAGTTCAAAAAAACACTTTGTCCCTAAGGATTCTTAATTTTATTTTTCTTTTAAGAGACTCAAGTATTCAATTATTGATCCCAACAAGAATAGAAGACATAATACCTTAAACTAAACCATTTCGGGAGTATACTTGAACTCAAAACTGAAGTTCCTTTAAAATTCTCCCACAACTTTGTACTTAAGAGTAAGGGGTCAAAATTCCTTTAGAACTAAAAATCAAATTGAAAAGAGTTAAGTAATCCTTCTACTATAATCTCTAAGCATTGGCACAAAACTCGTTAATAAAAGAAGTTCTAATCCAATATCAAATGAAAGTGTTTCTAGTTAAATCTCCAAGAGATATTCAAACAGATCAGTCATACTACTTACCCAAAATTACCTGGAGTAAGCGGTTTGCGTTAAAGGAGTTATAAGCTTTCAACTAGAATATAATTTAAAACCAACTCACAAATACCATAACAGAGCTAACACATTGTTCAACTAAAAATTCCAAACACTATGTATCAAATTACATGTACAGTGCCGAATCACAAAGTCTCAAACATGAGCACAAATATATACAAATATCATGATACAAGTCAGAATATAATATGAACAACCTTAACTAGTTTATAGCGTAAACAAGAAACCCTATTTCCAACTCAAAATGAAACACAAGTTTCAAACACAAGAGTTCAAACCATTCAATTAGATATTCATAGGTTCAGGGAAACCACAAATTCCCATTCCAATTTGTAAATAAAACTCATACCAGCTCAAAATGAAACATGAGCTCCTAACCAGAGTTCAAAACTACTCATAAAATATGATTACTGTGTAAATTACAAACTTCCATTAATAGTCTAGAATAACACAAGAATTAACATGAGTATAGAGGTACATACGGACTTCAAAAAAAGTCTAGGATTACTCAAGAATCCAAACACGGTTACAAAGTAACAAGAACCTCCAACACAAATTCTTATAAAAACACTAACCCCGAATCAAGCTTTAACTAATCATGAACTTGCATACAGGCTCAAATGAAACACGAGCTCAAATACAAGTTCAAGATCAAACAAAACATGAACCAGAATATAGGCTCAAATACGAGCTAAAATATAAGTTCAAGCTTAACAAAAAACAAGCTAATGAAATATTAGACAAGGCTCAAGGTTCCCAAAAACTCAGAACCAAGGAAATAGTGAAAAGGAATGTCATAAACACAACTCTTCACATACCGAGTTCAACAAATGTCATGTAAAGAAATAGAAACAAGTTTCTCATGCATGCTTCAATAGTTAACACATACAAAGAAATTTTCCAAGACATACACTAATTTTTCCATGGATTCATACCCAAATTTACTAGATATTACAAAAACCCAGCAAGAAAATAACCAGATAAAACATGCAAGCCAAGAATCTCAAAAGAGCAGAGTCATTTTAATGAAACATTTAGAAGAAAGCAAGAGATATTAATGGTTAGAGCCTATCATGCCTAATAGCATTCGCCAAATCGAAGGAGACTTCCAGACAAGCTTCCAACTCCTTTTCTCCTCCATGAAAGATCAACCAACCAACAACTTTCCTCAGCATGCCTCATATACCTTCCCATGATCAAAATAGACCAGGTGAGTTAAAAATAGCAATGAAGTGCAAGTCGAATTGCTGGTTTGAAGAACCAATTTTCTTCATGCAGAGAAAAATCTGAAAAGCATGCAAAAACCAACAACCTCCCACAAACCCACCTTCCAAGTTTCCTAGATGGTTTGTGAACAAAACCTAGGCCAATTAATTTCATTAATTCCAATTTTCCCACTCAACTCTCCTTGCCACCGCCTCCCAAATCTGGCAAATGTCAATTCCCATTTAACATGCAATTCCATCTTTAGTGGAGCTTCCACATAAGCCTCCGCCAAATCAACTAGCCCCTACCAAAATTGGTAGTACTTAATGCCTTTAAGAACCTTATCAACAATTCAATGCCATTGGAACCATCACCTTAGAGGTATGCAACCCATTTAGGTTCCCATTTAAATAGCTTAGGATAGATCCCTTAAAACTTAGGTTAGTTTAGGAATAATTACCTTAGGCCTTAACACATTACCTTAGGTAATTCCAACATTAGGTTAGATCATCTCATAACCTTATAACATTAGGTTTTAGGTTAATTTAGATAGCCTAGCAACCTTTCCATATTCTCTTAGCACAAGGCTTAGGTTTGGATGCCAACCCAAAAAGTAGAATAGGAAGCTTAGGTTAGAATAAAAATTCAATTAAGTAACATAGCTAGGTGGTAAATATTCTTACCCAGCTTAGGATTCCATAGGATAATCCTTTAGTTTTAGGATTCTGAATCCTTCCTATGTCATGAGCATGTTGTATTTAATTTACATCTATAATGTACTGCCAAGATTGATCTTCAAGGACCTAAGCACAACATACAACTAAATGGAAACACGTTCACACAATATTAAAGAACTTGTAATAACAAATTTCAGTCCACCATGTCCCTCAATTATGGAATGTCAATTTACCATTCATTCAACTGAGAAGGTTTAAAACATTCCTTGGATCACTAAAATTAATCCAAGGATGAGTCAGATAAAGAGATATGTTTGCGACTCTTAAACTAGATTACAACTCACGTACTAGCAGTGAAAAATGGATTCAAGGAAGCCATTCCATTCTAGTCTAATGATCTTAAGAATAAAAAAGATTTATCCATATCCAGCATGATCTCCAACAATCAAAAGAACACATCTTTAGAAGAAAATCACATTTCAACATTTGAAATGAAAAAGAGCAATATAAAAATTGTCGATGGTGTTACATCTATATTTTTGTTTCCATAATTGATGGAGATCACTATTTCAGCTCAAAAATGCTAGCTCATACCCTAGGGCATAAATCTTGTATTTTCTCCTTCTTTCTTCACCTGTATTTCTTCTAATATATTTCTCTCATGCTTCCATACCTTCCTAAATATGCAATTCACTACATGATATCTCAAACCATGTAGTCATACCTACAAATAACTCTCGTCTAGATCTCACTACTCCCCATGCAAGACTAGCTCACCAAATGAGCTAAAACATCACTTTTATATGTATATCTTCTTTCTAACCCAAAGGATTTTAGTATATAATGATAAACTCAATAAAATAATCACTAAAAACATCCCATATCTTTTTTTGCAATATATAAAAGTGATCCAAGTATGTTTTCCTAGTAAAAACCTTCATTTCATGATCCAAAATCACTAAAACACATGCATTGGGATGTAAAAATTATCCTCATTCCAAAATCATGCTTATTAAATATCCCATATTCATAAAACATGAGTAATCCATAAGTTAAACATCAGCTATGGTCACAATTATTTTGAACCAATCACATTAATACTTCATTTAATGGGCCCAATGTCCTTTGTATTTCTCAAAATTATTGTTTTATACACCCTTCACAACTTTGGAAAATTCATCGATCACCAAATCACTTATACTAAATCAAAAATGTCATGTGAAAAATTAAAAAATTGTAACTTCTATAACACTTCTAATCATGTTATAATTCATGAAACATCTCTCACTTCAAACCACATCAAGATTTGCCTTCACCAAATCAACCTACCAAAAATGTTGTTTCCAAAGGTTAGTTCATAAAATAAATTATAAAAATATTAAAGACCTAAAAATGGATTCATTGGATTCCCAATTAATCCATCTTCACATTCCAGGTAATAAGAATCTTAACAAAACCATCTCATGCTTCAACCAATGTCAAACTTTCACAAAAACAGATCTTGTCCCTAATTACCAAAAACCTTCTTTCTCAAATAATTCCCTAGAAACTCTATAATTTGACATCATCATGATAAAATACATATGTAAATGTAATTATATTTTAATACTATTTCCAACACAACTTTAATCATCTCATGAATCCACATGTAACTCAAGATATGGCCAAAACACTGAACATTGCTTTTTGAGATCCCAAAACTACCCTTTGACCAGTCAACCTGTTTGGACCTCAAAACCTCATTAAAATGCATGAAATAGCTCTGAGTAATCCATGTTCATCTATAAAAATCACATTCTTCACATAATGGTAATTTATTTCATACCTCATTTTGCAACTTTCTCCTCAAAATGAAAATATTAAGAAACTATTTTTTTCACCTAGGGCCCACTCATCACCATGACCTCAAACATACATTTATAGAAATCCCAAGGATTTATATAAAACATCCAATCATAAATTTTTCATTTTCAATATAAATTGGGCATTTATACTCACTTTTCTACAAATTACTCGTAGTTAGGGTTTAACTAAGGTTTTTGACCTCTTTGCCTTCTCAACACTCGTTCATAAACATGTGAGGATGACCTGACATCATTATTTTTGAAACCATATAAATTTACCTTATAAGCATCCTTGAAATCCAAAATGTCCCATCCAAACCACATGATTCACAATGAGCATCTGAAGTTGCACTTTGAGCTAGATTTTGCATTGTTTTTCACCTTCTCTCACCAAAACAGACAAAACATGAAAAATTCACATCATGGGAACCTAAAATTTTCTGAGATAACTATGACACATCAAAATAACATTTTCAATCATCATAAATTAAATACAATTTCACAATATTTCCATACAATCTCATTTTCCTAGATATGCCTTAAGGATTCTACCCAGTAGAATTAGGGACAACTGAAATAACACAATAAATCATCAATTAACCACTAAAAATTAACCCAAAATACCTCATATACCATTATATACCTATTTTTATGTTTCTATGAGCTCATATATCTCTAATCCACTCTATCACACCTCTAGCTAGCATACCTACCCCCCAACGATGAACACATGTAGCCAATGAAACACTGTACTTGCACTATGATACTAATTTGAGTGCAAAAACACCCTAAAATCATACTATCCATCATTAATACATACTTCCAAAGCATACAAGAAGCTCACACTGTCAAGTTACACCTCTTAGGCACATGTATGGGATTTTTACATCAAGCATACCTCATTTGAATCTCCCTATAACAACTATTAGATATTTGAACCATCATATTAGCACCTCATACAACATCACAACATCATCTTACAACATCCAATTTTTCATTAATGTGGTTTTTCATCAATGACAACACCTATTAAGCCTAAATGCCAAAAACTCCCCTTTGTCAATGATGGAAAATACCTTGAACTTCTCCCCCTTTTTACATTAATGACAAAGGCATACCTATAACTTACCTCACTCACCTATACCAATTTCATACCTTCTTGATTTGGTTGGAAATATCAACCAAAGGTCTCAATCAAGACTCTTCTTCTTTATTTTTCCCAAAATCTGATTTTTTTCTTTATTTTAGGCATGTAAACAACATGCTCCCCTTGAAAAAGTACTATCAACATCTAAAAGCATTAGTACACCATGAAAAAAATTCATCTTGTTAGGCGAAAATATCATCATTCTAACCTCCTAAGTATGCAAATAAGAAACTTTTCTTCTCTAACCCTATTTTTACCTCCATGAAGCTCTTCAGTAGCATTTGATATCATAGCCATATGATCTCTAAAACATGCAAACAATGTCATACGAGTAATTCTTCATCATTGTTTAAAATTTCTAGACAAGGAACCACCATCTAAAGGAAAAGAATATGCATATAAGGGATTGAGCACAATTTTCATACCAAGAACAATCTTTGTAGGACCATAACAAACCTCTCAATGTAATTAAGACAATTTTCATCATGCATCTACGAGTCAACCATGCCTTGACTCAAGAAAATAACACTTCCCCTAGGCTTAAGGCCTCTACTTCTAGCTCACAAGCATAAATTTGAGATACTATACTTGCTTACATGCCTTGACATCTTCATTTCATGTTTCACATAGTCCTAAAGACCATTTTTAGTTTTCCATAGTCATATTTGACTTAGTTAAACATTCAAAAACCCAAAGATAATTCAAATAACGAGAAAACACCTCCAACATACCTTTATTGCCTTGTAATCATTATTTTCTCCTTTAAGAGAGATACTCACAAGCTCCCCTGTCCTTGATGGAATTATACACACTTGAGCATTAATTTTCTTGCTATAAAATCATTCACAACACAAATCAAATGAAAAATAACATGTGTCACTTCTTTGAGAAGCAATCCTTTTCCTTCTTGAACACATTTTGAGCATCTAGTACTACTATCAAGATTTGTAAGCACCTTTCAAATAATTGTAGGAGAAAATTCTAGTCCATGGAGGCCTGATATATTATTTATGTTACCTATACATGCAGGTTATTTCTATAGTTTTCATACCAATCATAGACCACTTTCTACTTGCAATAACATACTAACCTTTATTTATCATTTTCATGAGATAACAATACAATGAGGGACAATTTGTGTTCCATCATAACTCAATATTGAGTTCACCACACTTATGCACAATCATTGAAATATTATGAGAACTTCAAAGATCAAACTCAAGCCAATATGGTACATTTTGGGCCATCAAATCATCAGGATACACATTCTTCAATAACAATCTTCAGATGTTTGAGAATCCATCATAGGTCTAGCATAAACTTCTTCTCAGTTTTTCACTCTTTTAGAATCGAATACCACCACATACCTTAGATCATACTTATGTAACTTTGCACTTGTTTCTATAGGATTACTTGTCTATTCATAGCCATACTACTTCATACTCCTTGTAGATTCAAATTACACTCCTTTTTCTATAACATACCATTAACTAGTTTGGCACATTCATTCAAGATGAGTTATTTCTTACTTTGAATTCTCTAACAAAAGATCCTAACTTCCCTTTCATTTAGTAGATCTTAAATTCTTCATTAGTATGTTCTCAAACTGTACATGTAGCATCTTTTATAGCATGATATGTGATAGTTGAACAACAACATCAATTCCTCCTTTTGAGATGAGGCCTTCTTGTCAATCTTGAGAACTTATGATCATAGTCTCTTGTAGCAACATCTATGTAGCTTCTTAGTGCTTAATGATTCCTTGAATACATTATACCCCGAGACATCTTCAATATAGCCTCTATACTACCAAACACTTGAAGGTGGTTGTTTTGGACTCATTACACAACTCAAAGACCATGATGAACTCTATTACAAACTATTTCTTCACGTTGTCTTTGTATTTCATGTTGAAACATAAATCATTTGAATGAAGACACCATGAAATCACCATTTCAGGCTAGCATCGGGGTTTTTATGGTCAAACCCTCACATGGTGACCTCATTTTATCTCCTTAAGTCTAATTATACGTCTCACACATTTATAGATACAAAATATCATCTAATATCGGTGCTCGGTTTCTTCATGATCACTCTAAGTGTCTTCCAATCAGGACCTGTAACACCTCATGAATACTCTTAATACTTCTTAGATCAACACCTAACACAACGAAGTTGAAATTTTTTTGATACAATCCATTGTAGCATCATATTTTCCCCCTCAAAATCTCATAATTTTGACAAAAATGTTATAGTTGAGTATGAATTTGAGACATATTTATCTTGTAGCATTTTGATACTTTGATGAAATGTAACACTACACCCCTAAAGATTCTCAATCTGACCTAAAACATCAACTTGTTCCATTCTTTCCACTCAGTAGAATGCATTTACTTGATCTCGTGTCATGTTCTTATCATTCATATTCAACTCTCACACTAAGATACCAGATCCTATAATATCAACTAGGGTTTTAGTCATTAAACCCTAACAGTCATACAAAGTGCTTTCTCGAGTCTTAAACACTTGTAAATTCTCCTTGTTATATCAAAGTATCGGGCTCCTTGATTCTCCTTAAGGCATACCCCGATTAGGATGACACCCTTAGATAACCTTTATTAACTACCTTATACTTCATAACCTCATTGTTTGATAGAGCTTCATTACATCTTCTCTAAGAATTAATACTATATACCTCCTAATTGTTCATTACATATCTTTAAAAGTGAACTGATCATAACATGACCCTTATAATTCCATTTCATAGACATATTGCATGATACACATACCTTTGGAACTTCATACATGTACTTTTAGATCTCACAACTACATACGAGACATCCATTTGCAATAGGAAAGTAGACACACAATACTTCATATCCATTTGAAGATGCCCAAAACATGCCTTTATCCATTCTAAGACAACTACAACTCAATACTTGGAAAAAATATAGTGACAAGACTTCGAGACACAATGAATATTACATCTCCTTGGGTTATCTTGACCGAAAAACTTCAACAAAGGGATACAAACAACAAGACACTATATACAACTTGACTTCTTCAACTAAGACAAACAAACCACTTTAAGATGATGACAATAACCATAATCCAGCTTGAAAACAATGATTTCTTTGCATGTTTACATAATAGAAGACCAAACAATGAAATTTGCATGATAACTTTCTTTTGATATTGTCACCTTTAACACTATGAGACAATGATACACCTATTAAATTCCCATGAAAATGATAGAGAAATGACATATTGTAATCTTTGAACTCGAGCTACATCATAGACACATACCACATACACTCTTAGTCTAGTGAGAATGGAGACATTAACAAGTAACTACAAAGAACACCCAAAAACTCGGACACTTAATAGATGCAAGAACTCAAAACATATGGATGGATCATTTGAAATACCTTATAACCATTGATGTGTCCCAAAATCCTAGATTTCTCATCTTTTCATGAACTGAAGAAGATTTCATTTCAAGAGACCTTCAGGAAATAGGAGGAAAATCCTTGAAGAATATCCCAGAACCACTTTTGTGAAATAGGTAAATTTTCTAGGGTTTGTGAGCAACATTTTTTCCTAATTTTCAGGACATGTGATAACAAGGTTGTTTTCATGTGACAAAAAGTTTACAATCATATGACATCAACCTTACTTATCAAGAAACAATAGGATTACTATCGTGTGACAACAAGGTTTTGTCACATGAAAATAGCCTTGTTGTCATGTGTCAACAAGGGTGCACGACTAAAAATTGTAAATCTCCCATCATGCATCTACAACCTCCTATCATGCATCAATAATATAGGATTATCAAACGTCAATAACATCCTATTATGTGTCAACCGGTTCCAATCATGTGTCATCAAAGCACCTTTGTTGCGGGTCAATAGACTCCCCTTATTGTGCGTCAAAGCATAAATTCCTTGTCGTACATCAATATAAATTAGTTTTGGGTGTCAAAAATATCCCTTGTCATGTGTATCCCTTGTCAAATAATACTTGCAAATAATACTTGTCACACTGATTGTAAATCTAACGATGATATATAAGACTATACTTTTTGTACTGACTTTGGTGCTTCGCAAGTTCACTGTACTTGATATGCATGTAGTGGTATGGTACCTCAGTATGAGTATTCTATAGTATTCTACCTGGTGAATCACCTAGGTTTATATAGGTTATTTTTAAGGGTAGGTGAAGCTGACCCCTAAAAAAATTATACTTGTAATTTTTAGGCAAATAGGACAATACCTTGTTTCAAAAAAATTTCCTTTTCAAATTTTCCTAAAATGGAATATTCACCATATTATGAATATTCACCACTAAAAAATCCCTAAAATGAAGCATGAAGACACTAATGATCCTCTTAAACTTGAGAAAACATGATCCCTTGAGATAACTTGGACCTTTTGACATTTTTCTAAACTTGATGGCATTTGAATCTTCCTTGACAACCTTCATATGCTACATGGTGGGCTGAGATTCAGTCTTATTTCCTTTACTTACATGATCATTCTTAATCACTTCTAATTTTGGAGCATTCCTCTTTATTTGATCCTCATGATTAGGTTCCTTGACTGTATTTTTTGGATCAAACCTCTTGATGAACCTTCTCTTTCTTGGAAAAAAACTTGATAAATGGCCTAATTTCGGACAATTGAAGGAAACAAAAATCCTTTTCCTCCTATGCTAAAATTTTTTTAAGTTCCATCCACAATATTTTTCTCTATACCCATACTCACAACATGAGTAACATTCACCCTTGAACACACCTACACCATTCTCAAAAAGCCTTCTTTTTCAATCTCTAGCTCTATGACCAAAATTATTACAAACAAAGCAATATCCATGAAATGATGAACCATACCTCATAGCATTAGGTTGTCTAACTATGTTAGACCTTCTTGGATCTTCCATTTTGATCATCTTCTCATTTGATTTAGTACTTGGACCAGCTTCATGATCATCCTTCTTTTCTCTCCTTCAAACCCTAGGCCTGTTTTTTCATTTGTGCCTCTTTGACTCTCCAACATGTCATTAAGAGCCTTAGAGCTCTTTTCAAGTATCTCATACTTCTCTAATTTCTTAGATGCAACCTCTAAATCTGATTCAAGATCCTTTATATTTCCTTCATAAACATCTTCCATCTCCTTTAGGGTTTTGGTCAAAATTTCAACTTGATATTTCAATTCTTTGATAGCTAGATCATGATCTTTATGAATTTTAAACATGTTATCTTGTAGTTCAAACACCATGGAATTATAAACTTCATATTTTTCCCTCCAAATATAAGTAGACATATCCATTTGTGCTTTAGAGGATCTCCTTCAAGTTGTCAAACTTCTAAAAAGGTCCAGTTCTGATACCAATTGTTAGAAGCACACTGAGTCTGAGAGGGGGTGAATCATTCCTTTAATTATTATTTTTAATTTACCAAACAATTCATACATCCATTATATTGTATATGAAACATCCATGATCATGTGTGTTTATTAACATATATAAAATAATCCACAAGAGAAAGAAAGTAAAGTACTCAACATAAGAACACCATATGTAAGTGGGAAACCCTCATGGGGAAGAAAACCCACTAAAAATATGCTTATATTTCACACATAAAATTAATTTAGTGTATCAATAACTACACAAGGATCACCAACCACACATGGAGCACCAACCCTACAAGGAGCACTAACCCCTAATTTAGTGAAACACCCACTCCACAAGGAGGCTACAACCCCTAAAGATGACAAAGAAAAAAATCAGCCACCTCAATATGTTTTATCACTATATTTTCTACTGCCACAACTGATTGAGATCACTATTCCATCTCACAAAACCCTAACTTATACCATAGGGCATCAATCTTACACCTTTTCCTTCTTTCTTCACTTGTCTTGCTTATAATATCTTTATTTCATCGTTACATTCATTCCTCAACCTATCATTCACTAGATAAAATTCAAAACATGTCTTCATACCTACAAATAACTCTCCTCTAGGTTGTACTACTCCCCCATGCAAGACTAGCTCACCAAATGAGCTAAAACATCACTTTTATATGCATATCTTCTTTCTAACCCAAAGGAGGTCGGTCCTCATGATAAATTTGACCCATGCATCATTAAAAAAATCCCATAAATTTTTCACAACAGATACAAGTTACCCAAGTAGGTCGGCCTAGCAAAAACCCTTCATTTCATGATCCAAAAATCACTAAAACACATGCATTGGGATGCCAAAATTCTCCTCATTCCAAAAATATGCTTATTAAATATCCCATATTCATAAAACATGAGTAATAAATCATTTAAACATAAAAAATTGTTGCAATTTTTATCAACCAATCATATTATTTCATTTAATGGGTCCAGTGTCTTTTGTATTTCTCAAAATTGTTGTTTTGTGTACCCTTGACACCTAGAAATTTCATCTGATCACCAAATCACTTATACTGAATAAAAAATGTGATTTTACCACTCAAAAAAAAATTAAAGAACCTGTAGAACACTTATAAGCATGTTATAAGTCATGAAACATCTCTCACTTCAAACCACAACAAGATTTTCCTTGACCAAATCAACTTGCCAAAAATGTTATTTCTAAAATTTAGCTCATAGAATAACTTGTAAAATAATTCAAGACCTAAAAATGGATTCATTGGATTCCCAATATATCTTTATTTACATTCCAAGTAATAAGAAGCATAAAAAAACATCTCATGCTTCAACCAATGTTAATCTTTCCCAAAACCGATCCTGTCTGAACTACTAAAAACCTTTTCACTCAAATAATGACATGTAGAATATATCATATGACCTCATCATGAGACAATGAATATATCACTAGAAATATAGTTGAATACTCTTTCCAACACAACTTGAATCATCATAGTAATCCACCAGAGCTCGAGATATGGCCAAAACACCTAACACTACTTTTTGAGATTTGAAAAACCACCCTTTGACCAGTCAACCTGTTTAGACCTAAAAACCTCATGAAACTTCATGAAATTGATCTTAATCCTCCATGGTCATCTATAAAATCTCACATTCATCACATAATGGTAATTTAGTTCATACCTTATTTTTCAACTTTCTCCTCAAAATGAAAATATTCAAACCATTGTTTTCAAGTGGGGCCCACTCATCACCATAACCTAAAAATTACATTTATAGAAATATTGAGGATTATTATACAATATAAAATAATCACTTTTTCATTTTCCATCAAAACTAGGCTGTTATACTCATTTTCTACAAACTGCTCCTAGCTAGTGTTTAACTAGGATTTTTGACCTCTTTGCCTTCTTAACATTCGTTCATAAAAATATGATGATGAACTGACCTCATTATTTTTTAAACCTTATAAATTCACCTTATAATTATCCCTAAAATCCATAAGGTCCGATGCAAAGCACATGATTCACAATGAGCATATGAAGTTGCGGTTTTAGCTGGATTTTGCAATTGTTTTTCACTTTCTCTCACCAAAACTGGTATAACTTGCAAAATTCACATCATGGGAACCTAAAATTTTTGAGATCACTATGAAACATCAAAATAACATATCCAAACATCATAAATTCAATACCATTGCTCAATATTTCAAGAAAATCTCATTTACATAGCCATTCCTTAAGGATTGTACTTATAGCAACTAGGGCCAACAAAAATAATATAATCATCAAGTAACCTTTGAAAATGACCCAAAAATACCTCATATACCATGATATAACTGTTTTCATGTTTCCATGTTCTCATATAGCTCCAATTCACTTTGTCACACCTCCTAGCTAGTATAGTTGCTCCTAATGAGCACCTATAGCCAAGTGAAACTCTTGTACCTACACTATGTTATTGTTGTGAGTGAACAAGCACCCTAAAATCATGTTATCCATCATGAAAGCATGCTTCCCAAGTATCCAAGAAGCTCACACTATCAAGTTACACCTCCTAGGCACCTATATGGGCTTGTTAGAGAAAGCATACCTCACTAAATCTCACTTTAGTAGTTCTTTAGATATCTAAACCATCATGTTAGCATCTCATACCACATCATGAAATCATATTACAACATCAAATTTTTCATTAATGTGGTTTTAAATCAATGAATACACCTATTAGGCCAACATGCCAACAATTTTGATGCTCTTTGACAAGGTTACATAACTAGGCTTGTAAGTTGCTATGCAATCTATCATGTCTGCATATGAGTGTTGTAAAGTGATGGCCACAAGTAGGATGAAAATAATTGAGCTATGATGAGGCCTATAAAAAGCAACTTGGGTGAGTCTAGTGGGGCTGTATAAGAAATGATAAAGGCATTATCATCAAGTTGTATGTTGGTCTTATGGGAACTAATTAAAACCACTATGCCAAATCCCTTTTTGCCCTTTTGGGGATTAGGATCATGAGAGACATGAATGCTGGGGAATTATTATATAAGGGGATTCTTTAAGTATCACCAAATTTTTCAAAGGTAATATTCATATAAGTTGGTCTTATTAGTGTAAAATTACAACACCCTCTAAATGTTTGTAAGTGAATGGTTTGGGAAATTCAGTGTAACTTGCAAACATGGAGTTATCTCTAGGTGTGGGACCATGAATTTGAGACAACTCTCTAGAGAAAGAGGGTTTTTCTTCCTAATATAATGCTAAAAATACTCCTAAATGTTGTAAATGCACTTATCTACTCATCTATTTTATGATTCCAAGGGACTAAGGAGAGAGAAAAATACATTGAAATGAATAAATCCTATGCTTAGGAGGTGATAACACTAAGAGAAGGGTGTTAAATATTCTGCTAAGGGAGAAAGAAAAAGGAAAATTAAGTGGGAGAGGTTAGATAAATTGTTACACAGTCCTTAGTCTTCATTCCCCACATAACCTCCATGAAACACAACAAAAAGAACTTGTAACATAACAAATAATAATGGAGAAGCACACAAATGCAAGAAAATGAGAAAGGGTTGAAAGAACACCACAATGCACAATTTTATTGCTTAAACAATTGCATAATCCATTACATCTACAAAATAGAGGCACAAATCCATTTTACAAGTCCATGTGAAGGCTTACAACTCAATGGAAATGATTAAAAAAATTCAAGAGTTTCCCCAAGTCCCATAATATCCACCTCTCAAAATGAGAAGAGTTTACAATATATAGAAGTGAATTAGAGAACAGAGAAAGAGTGAAACTCATATTTTTGTTGTCACCCACCAACAAATTTCATTAAATTCTCTAAAAGGGTATGCTAATCCTTACCAATCATTTCCCCCATGTATTTTAGCTTATAGAAGAATAAATGGGCGCCATACTTCATTAATTACGGTGGTTGAGCCTAGAACTATACATTTACATATTAGATAAATTTTCCAATTTTTCTCATATATAACCTTAATAAAATTGATAAATACAATTTCCATTACATGGAGGATGTTGATACCTTTCCAATGATATAAATTTTTCAAAAACCGGAGCAATGGATCAAAATTAATGGCCATTTTATGTTCGTGTGAAACAATTATCAATTTCCTTTGTTACACTACTTTTCCTTTGTTACATGGTTTTTCCTTTTTTACATAGATTTTCACTTTATTGTGTGTATTTTCCTTTGTTGCACAACATTTCCCTTTGTTGTACGACTTTTCCCTTGTTGTGTAAATTTACGTGGATTTTCCTTGTTTACATTTTTCTCCAATTTTTCACTAACTCCATAGAATTTTCTTGGATTAAGGAGTTAAGAAAAAATGAAATGAATCCCTCAAAACCAAATTTCACCATTTTCTCAATTTTTCTCATTTTTCTTGAATTTGGCTAAGAATTGAACTCCTTTGCCTCTAGAAGAAGGGAAATGCACAAAAAATGGTTCCAAGTCCCCCAAAACATGAAAATTATTTTTTTTCTCCAGATTCAACATTAGAAATCCACCAAAGTACCCAAGTCTAACTTCCTCCAGTTTGTCCATTTTACCAAGGGGTAAAACTGGATAGCAATTTGGTGACTTACGGGACATATGTCTACTATATGAGTTAACTAGTGGCCTTGAAGCATCCAGGGGCATGGAGTCAACCGATAAACCTAGAAACTGATCCAAACTCTAAAATCATGTCCCTAAGCCACTTAAGCACTCTAAACTTGGAATTGATGCCTCTTATATTGCTCAATTAACCTACTCAACATACGAAGTCTTCTCGAATTAGATTTATGAGAGTGAAAATTGTTTTAAACCTAGGGAAACTAATCTATTAAGACAATGATGAATCTACCCCAAAATCTGATTTCCTTGCCAAGTATGAAGAACTAAAACTGATGAACTCTTGACAAGAATGAATAACTACAAAGTTTGGAGGCATATGTTGATCTAGGAATGAACTTATAAATGTTGTTGAAATCTTATTTCCCTTATGAACACTACCACCTCCAACAATGGATTGTGCAAGAGCAACAACAAACTAAAAACTATGTACAAAAGGAAAGATTATACATGCCCAAGTGAAGCATGTAGAGTGTGCACATGCACTTCTTCTATGGAAATAAAACCTACTCTACCCTACACTAACCGGAAGAAAGGAAGACTTCAAATAAAACCCAACACTGGCAAGGAGAATTAACTTCCTTTCCTCAAAATTTGGGACCATGCAACTGATTTTGCAATGAGCATGGTCATGTACATGAGTGAAAAAATGATTTAGAAGCAACTCTCCACCCATCTAGCTAAGGTATAGACATCAAAAAAATAAAATACCTCCTCAATCTACACACCTTTTTTATCTTGGATGATTTGGTGTTGACCCTTGTTTCTTTGAGAGTCATCCTCATGCTTGAAAGTAAGAATGATTGGTTGTGGATACTCCTTTGGCTCTAATGAAGCCAGGTACCTAATTGGGCAATTTCGATCCATTATTTTTTCTCATTAATCGAAACTCAACTTCAACAATGAAGTCTACTTGCAAACATTCCTAGAAAAAGTGACTATTTGCAAAATAATTTAGATCTTGTTATGCCTCTACAAACAACTCTTCCTCTACCTTGATGACTGATTTGGAATGGTTGTCATCCTTGTTTCCTTTCACAAGAAACTCCCCTTCAACATGCAGCTCCTCAAGACTATTTACAACATTTGATGGAGTATTTGGTGAATCACTACAACTAGCTGAAGCTTTTTGCTCACTTGGGAGTTCCTCCTTGATGTAGGAGCATCATGACATGGTCATAGTATTGTCATGATGGTTTCATGCTTTTGTTAAGTTTAGGATAGTCTAGGTGTTGGAATGTTATTTCCCTCCAAAATTGTGTGGTTTGAACTTTCAAATGTGTGTATGTGTTTTTAAATGCCTAAATAAGGCCTATTGTGTGTACAAGGCCAAATTTGTGTAAAAATGTATTGAGACTAACTTGGATATCCATTTTCAACGTGAATCCAAGTCAATCCCATTATTTAAGGGAGGTTTGAACTGATCTATGAGTTTAGTAATAGTTGAACTATTGTAGGATATTGTTGAGAGATAATAGGGAAGGTGTTTTTGAGCATGAAATTTGAGAGTTGGATAGAATTTTGATCAATATCCTCAAACTAGAGATTGTAATATGCTTGATTGAAGGTGAATAAGTGATATCAAACATTACAATTATCTAATTTACATGTTTTTCTTGTATTTTATGGATTGTTTCTTGTGTGGAGTAATGGCTATGAACCGGATAATGAGCTCAAAATGAGTAGTCATAGTTTATAGCTCCATATCACAACTGTGAAACATTTTCAAGCTAAAGAAGTCCACGAGGATTCCATTAGAATTTTTATCAAGCCTTGACATGATTGGGTTTGGCTTGTAGATCGAATTTTGTATAATTTTCCCTCGAACTAGGGAATCACGGATCTCAAAATCGCCATGGTAAAAATTCATAAAAATTTTAAATATTAATTTTCTCGGGTCACATTTCATTTTCCAAATCTCCATGACTAAAATTGATGGGAAATTACTACTTCCATGATCCCCCTATCACTCAAGTTCATAGTTACCGTGTTTACAGTCACAGTCTAATTTTTAGAGTGATTTAATGTTTGTCAAGATTAATTAGGCTTAGGAATGGTTGTGTTGGGATTAGTTTCATCTTCATGAATGCAAGTTAAGGTTTTGGCAATTCATCCCATCTCTCTACATACTCTTAGATCCTCATAAAGCTTAATTCTTGACTATATAAGTCAATAAAAGTTGTAATTGTGTACATAATCCTACTTGTTATGGATACATGATGCATAACATAGTAGTAGGATCCTATAGAAGATACTTGGGTGTTTATATCTTCACGGGAAGAGAAATCAACTCAACCATGATGGTGGAATAGGGATATAAGGCACAAAATGGGACTGAGAAACAAATAAGGCCTCAAGGCCGAGTCTTTCCATTATAAGCTTGAATAAATGTGTGTGGATATGTTTGTATCAAGTATAGTATACATATTTGTGTCTATGCATTCAACTAGGGTGTTCTAGTATAGAGGTCATGATGTTAGTAGGTAACTAAGTGCTCACACAAAGACAATATAGGTTGATTAACCTAGAGTGAGGGGTAATCCATTCGGAGGAAGAACATAGATGGACAAGGAAACTAGTGAGAAATATTAAAGTCTCAAACACCATTTTGGTATTAAAGCATAAGATTGTCCACAATCTAAAATATCCATACATGATCAAACAAGAGGTTAAAGAATATGGTAGATAAAGGAAGAGGAACTAGAGGAGGAGGAGCAAACGAGTGACTCATGTACATTTTTGGAGGAGATAAGGATCTAGAACCAGTTGATGGAAGATATGAGGAGTATAAGATAAATAATACAAGAGATGGAGTTGTCTCAGAGAAGAGGCATAACATATGCGTAAGAAAGAGAAGATGAAGAACATTCAGGAGAGATAACTATGGATATACCTTCTCTAGAAGTAGCAGAAGAAATATTGATCAAGGCTATTGTAGGAGCCAGTTCCAAGGCAAGGGTATATGTTCCAGTGTATGAAGGGAGTCTCAAGCCAGAAGATCTCATTGATTGGATCAATGCTATGGACAAGTACTTTGAGTATGAAGAAGTGGAAAATGATAAGAAGGTGAAGTTTGTAGTGACAAGATTGAAGAGTCATGCTTCCCTATGGTGGGATGGAATACAGAAAGAGAGGATCAACAAAGGCAAGGCAAAGATCAAAGACTAGGATAGAATGGTGGAAAAGTTGAAGGAAAATTTTGTACCCAAGGACTACCAAAAACTTGTTCAGGACACTCCAGAACCTGAGACAAAAGGACATGTCAGTAAAAGACTATACAGAGGAGTTTTATAGGCTGACCATAAGAGTAGGTCAAGTGGAAGATGATCTAGGGAAGAAAAACTAGTGGCATACATTAGTGATAATATAAGTGATTCTAAAATAATTATTCAACATATGAACAAGAGTTTTATGCACTCATACAATCCTTGAAGAAGTTGATACATTACCCCATCCCTAAGGAGTTTGTCTCATTCACTGATAACTATGCATTGCAATTTATTAGTAATAAGAACAAGCTAAGTCAAAAGCATGTTAAGTGGATTGAATTTTTACAAGGTTTTACATTTACCATAAAGCATAAAAAGGGTCAAACTAACAAGGTTGCAAATGCTTTGAGCAGGAGAGTTTTGGTTTTGCAGGAGTCTCAAGTGAACATCATAGGCTTTGAAGAATTGAAGGAGATGTATGAAGATGATGCAGACTTCAAGGAGGCATACAATGCTTGCAGGAATCCAATCATGGGAGATAGAAGTCCTTGGATGGACTATATGCTTTAGGAAGGCTTGTTATTCAAGGGCAGCCAACTTTGTATCCTAAGGAGTTCCATGAGAGAGAACTTGTTGAAAGAGAAGCACAGTGACAACTTAGTAGAACACTTTGGGTAGAATAAAACATTAGCACAGTTGAGAAATCATTACTATTAGCCAAGGATGGATAAGGATGTCAATAGCTTTGTATAAAAATGCAATGTATGTCAATATAGCAAGGGCATCAGTCAAAATTTTGGATTATATTAGCCATTACCCATTCCTAGTTGACCTTGGGATTCCATAAGCATGGATTTTGTGCTTGGTTTTCCTAAGACCCAAAAATTTCATGATTCCATATTTTTTTATAGCTGACATGTTTTCAAAAATGGCTCGATTTATTCCATGCAGAAATACAAGTTATGTAACACACATAGCTAACCTATTTTTTCAAGGAAATTGTAAGGTTGTATGGTTTTCCAAGAAGCATAGTTTCAGATAGAGATACAAAATATGTTGGGAATTTTTGTTTGAACCTCTAGAAGAATTTGGGAACACATTTGAGCTTCAGCTCAACCTACCATCCTTAGACTGATGGTCAGACTAAAGTTGTTAATAGAAGCCTAGGAAACATTCTAAGGAGTCTAGTGAGCATGCACCCAAAACAATGGGATCTTGCACTTGCACAAGTTGAGTTTGCATACAATGACTCTCCTAACAGAAGTACATGGATGATTCCTTTTCAAATTATGTATGGAATACACCCAAGAGGTGTTTATGAACTAAGAAACTTAGGAAATATGGAAGAAAGAAGTGCAAATGTAGAGGAATTTTCCAAATAAATGCAAGACTTACATGAACAAGTGAATATGAAGCTAGAAGAAAATTCCATCAAATATAAGCAAAAGTAGAGTTGAGGAGAAAAGAGGTAAGTTTCAATGTGGGATACCTTGTTCTATCCCACCTCAGAAAATAAATATTTCCTAAGAAGGAGTATAATAAGCTAAAAGTGAAGAAAATTGGTCCATGCAAGATATTAAGAAAGTTTTTCAATAATGCATATGAACTAGAGTTGCCTTCAAGGATTAGAATCTCTCCAATCTTCAATGTTACAGACCTGTATGCATACAAAGGTGAGGAGGAGGCTATATATGGACCTGAAACAGAGAAAGAAGAGGTTGTTCAGTGGGAGATAAAAATTCCTAAGGAGGTACCAAAGGAAGTAGAGTCTATTTTTGACAAAAAACTTCTTAAGAAGACCAGAGATAAGGAGTACTACAAGTATTTGGTAAAATGGAAGAATTTACTAGCTGAGGATGTAACATGGATGACTGAAATTTATCTTCTCAAGATGGGAACTAGTGTGGCAAAGTAGATGAAGGAAAAAAATCACACGAAGGTGGTTTCCTTTTCTTAGGGATAGAATGATGTAGGAGCATCATGAGGTGGTCATAGTATTGTCATGATGGTGTCATTATTGTGTCAAGTTTAGGATAGTCTAGGTGTTGGAATGTTATTTCCCTCCATAATTCTATTTTTTGAACTTTCAAATTCATGTATGTGTTTGGAAATGGATAATATAGACACCAAATTTGGGTCACACTCCTTATTCCCCTTTAATTAATCAACGTAATGATTTCACCTAACCATGACCCCTTGCCCCACATTCATATTGATTTAATTACTTAAATTGAATTAACATTCATACTCACATTATTAATTAACTTAATTACTTTAATTAAGTTAATTTAAACCTCACTATCACCTAGAAACCTCACCATGGACCTATTCCTAGCCTATTAATTAACTAATATTGAGTCTTTACTTATCTTAAACAAATGGGAATCTATCAAACCCTAAAATCAAAGTCATGTTCCTTCTCTAACAACAATAATACTTATCAAAGCACCAATCCTCACTTGAGACATAGATTAGAATTTAGATCATGCCAAACATAGTAAAGATCAGGCTATTTTTTGTAACTTTAACTAACTCACCCTAACTCGACACTAGTTTATCCTCGGCTAACATCGGTCACCTAAACTACCATCGGTTCCTTTATATACAATTTTACGAATCTTTACATGGGTTGGTCATTCATTTATTAGAACCTTATTACAAAGCATGAATCTTCAAGCCTTCCTACATCCAGACAACAAACACACACAATCAAATTACAAAAAAAGAAACCAGTTCTCCTTCTAAAGCATTGGAATACACACGAGAGCACACAAGTTGTACTTTCATGACAATATACTCAAGAACCTCTTCTTTGATTAATCGTCAACCATTTCAATTCACATGATCTCAGTAAAATATCAAGTAAGTACTATGATTTTAATCATTCATGCTCATTCTATTGTAGTTCTCTTTCTTATTTCGGTGTTTCATTTCTATTGTTACCAATGTATCACCTTTTTCCCACTAACCCAATATTCAACCACCCAAGCCTTTTCACCCTTCTTAACCTCCTTCTTAGTATTCCCAAGTCTTCTTAGCCATATTACGACCCAAAACACACTACCCTTACTCTTTGTGCAATCAAAAAGAGCCTAAAAATCCATTTTTAATAGTTTACTACCTATTTCCCCTCTTGACGTTAGTTCCACGACTATTATCGGTTTCATCCCTATATGAGAAATGGTCACCCGACCGATACCGATCTCTCTGTCATTTTATATGATCAGACTAATGAGCTTCCCACTCATGCAAACAAACCCATACCTCAACCAATCAGCCCCGTGTCCTTACTAGACCTGAATAAAACTTGGTTCTAATTAGATTTAGTGTTGCATTTTTATATTTATCATTGAATCTAGTGTATTGTGTTTATGAGAAACCTAAATCATTACATTGCAATAAGATATATTTATTTGATTTTCTTATTCACATTAATTTTTATAAAGCTGTGGATTAACACCTCTCTAGAAGCACCACGCTTCCTCAATCTAGCATATGCTAGAAATCCACTGTCATATGTTATTTAATACTCCTTTGTGATCTTTCTTTGCATCTACAGGTAGTCATTTCCAAAAAAAAAAAGGAGTTCTCTATGATAAAATTAGATAACGTCAACAATGTGTGCATTCTACCTTCCACCTGTGATTCACGGTATTCCTCCTAACCTCTTAGCTTATCTATTTTACACAAACTATTCGGTGAAATATTTTTGCGCACTGGTGGGACCCATTTGGGTTCTTTGTATTATTAATTTTTAGGGAATCATTGAGTGTTTATTAATTTTTGAAAGAGATTTCACATTAAATATTCTCCTTGGAAAATTTCTTCTTCTCCTACGTGTCTCAAAGAAAATTATAGTTTGGATAAAAAGAACACTTCTTTTTATTTATTATTGCATTAGTGAAAGACATAATATTTCCTATCCATTATTGATCTCATCAAATTTCACTATGGATTTGGGTTTCAAAATCTTTCCATTTCATTTTTGTATGTTGCATTATAGCTCATTTAAATTGTGGGCAATCTATATGTTGGAAGTCATGCCCAAAGAAATGGTTCACAAATTGAACCGTAGCTCACATTTTGCACACTCTCTATATGAAACCACCAAAAAAATACACATTTCTTAAACAACATCTTTCTTGAAAGAAGTTGTCAATGATCACATGATCAAAGGATTGATGAAGTGAGCTCCAATCGGTTTTAAGGCCAATCATCATATCGAGTAGGGCCTCGAGTACTAAAAGTATATATTTGGGATTGTAGTCATTTTTAGCCTTAACATAAAGAAAGGAATCCCATGCACATCAGCCTATCACCTGGAAAATGTTGGGCACTCACCCAAGGCATGCGCTAATATCAGTCTCTCCTTTATGTGAGTTTAGTGGGAAACATCATCTATGATTTGTGTAAGAGATTTCAGAAGGGAAGTTAGGAAATACAAAAACATAGGGCTCGAATGGCTTCTAGATCCTTGCAATCATTTTAGATAAATACTTAACAGAATCCATAATGTGTATTATGACAGAAAGAAACATACAAGCATCCTTACTTAGCATGAAAGGAAAGAGAACTCATGAGAGAGAAGTATGCATCAAAATCATTGATATTCATGTATATATATATATAACATGTAACCTCATTACATCCATTGATCCATTACAGAGTGTCACAAAGAAGCAGACCACAGTCATGCATTACAACTGGACTTATGTAACTAAGCTATTCAAAAATAAAATTACAATCCCTAAGCCTAATGCATTCTCTCTTGAATACAACTATCCACTAATAGATTCCTTACAGTACTTTTGTAGAGCTCTACCAATAATCTCTGTCTCTCTCTTTTTACTCTGCAGGCACTTGTATTTATAGCTCTCCTGGACTGCCAACTCACTCTCCAACACCCTCAAATCTAGTATAAAGTTTCGAATGTGGTCCTCCATGTAAGCATGCTTCTCCAGGCTTGAGCTTTCCACTTTATCCCATGATGTGCTTCTAGAAGCTTCTAGCATGCTCCTTGGGCCAACCTATCGCCAGGATGGCACCTTATCCACATGTAACTGGGTCATGCTTTTCATGTGTTCTACTCCGGACATCCAAATCAACTAATACCCAAACCCTTGGCTCTTTCCTCATGTGTCACGTGTGCTAGGGGCTTCCTTAAACCATTCTCTTAAATCCTCCTATGCGCACTTTTGCCTTGCATGCCAATATATAGCTGGGACCTTGTGCACCTACGCGCCTTCATACTTGGTCAATATTTTAGGGGTCTAACATCACCCCACACTATGCCTATTCTCCATTCGTGAAAGCACTCCACTTAACCAAGATGTGTGCTACCTTAAGGAACCAAGGTGTAGTCTTACATTTTCAAAAGAATAAAAGAATGAAAGAATTAGGGGAGAAGGAAAAATGGGGGGGCATTATCTCAGCAAGCTAGGAAAATCCTTCCGCAAGTCTACCTCCAGCTTGTTCTACATGTCAACCTCACTCTGTGCCTTCTAACAGAGGTCACCGATCAGGGTGCTCACCTCGTCAAAGCTTAGGCCAATTCCTGGGAGCCTAAAGTGTTAAGGATCTTCTCCATCTCCTTGCCCAGGTCTTTGAGTGTGTCCATCCTCCTGGTAATATGAGGGTATAGTTCTTTCAGTTGGGTCTTGATTAAACCCCTTAATGTTTCAATTGCCTCAGATTTTCTTTCTACTTCGACAATAACCTTGTCCCTCTCTACCTTGTTTCCTTTATTCTTCTCTTGGAACTCCTTTAGCTCCACTTCATGTGTGGTGACCAAGGTGCTTGCTACCTTATCCCTATCTACGCAAGTATTATATGTGGCCTCAGCAGATTAGGTAGTGACTTTAACCTCTGTGAGCACCTTGATATACTCTGTAATGAGTGCTACCACCCTCAACATGTCCTCTTTCTTTAAGGGCATGGCCACTTCCTCTGCAGACTCCAGGGCCAAAGGTCGTCTCTCCATGGTGAGGACGTGTGTTAGATATTCTAAGAATTCTAGAGTAGATGCGTACTTCTGTGTGGGTGGAACTGGGTCTGGGTGCTTCAAAATGATGGCGCTCTTGATAGACTCCACCTTCTTGTATACTTCCTACACCTTTATCTTCTCATCCTTTAGCTTGTGCCTCAGCTATGCTCACGATAAGTTCTTCTTGCTTCAAGCTCTTAGCCTTCTCATCAAGTTCCTCTTCTTTCTTCCCTAGCTTGTCCTCTAGCACTCTTATTCTGTCATTGCATGCAAAGATCCTAGCCTCTGTCTCAACCGTGACCTTATTGAGCACGTTACAGAAATACTCATCTAAGAGTTCTTGGCATTTGTCAAGGGATTCGCTCCCTTAGACTTTGGTACTATTATCATTGCTCGTTGGTAGACTTTGAAGTTTGGTTCATCAATGTGGGATTCAAATGTCCAAGAGAGCATCTTCTTCGTCTGGGTACGCGCCTCCTTGTCAAATGACCCCATGGCTAAAATCCTTTCTATGGGTATAGTGCTGGAACCACATGCATAACACCTTCTTTGAGTCATTAATGTAGCCCATCACTTGTCTTTTCTCTATCAAGGGTCCTCCTACCTGAGAGTGCACCTTTGGGAAAATCACTGTTAGAGCGGGTCCTCCTCCCATGCTATCATGCTCATTTTCAATGTTTTCCCCTTTTCCTTCCCCTAGCACTATGTCACCATTGTGCTCTAACTCTTGGTCTACTAAGGCCTCGAGCATTTTATTTTCCTCTCTCTCTGCTACCTTAGTTGCTCTCTTTGTGAAGCTTATATGCTCCTCATTCCTTCCCATGTCTCAGGCGTATTCCCATCATGTGTGTCCTTGCGCTGCGTGAACAAAAACTCCTATTTCTCTTCTCCACTCTCTTCTTCTGAATTGTACACGCTGAAGACATGTGGCTCCTAGTCTCTTTCAGGCTCATCCTCCTCACTGTCATCTTCTTCACTCTCATCCTCTCTTCCACCCATGTACTTCTCCAAGTGCGCTCCTCCAAGTCAGCTTCCTCTTCCATCCTCTACTTTTTCCTGAGAGGTGATTCTTTGATAGGGGACTCAACCTTCTCTTCTTTCTCTAGTGACTTCTCCTTGGTGAGGGGTTGTTCTAGTGCCTCTTCCTCTGGTGTCTTTTCCTTTACGGTGATTTCTTTCTACATGTGTAGGTGCTATGCTTGGTGCTTGATGGCATGCTTACTGTTTGAGCAGTTTACACACTTGGTGCTTCTTTTCCTCTTCCCCTCTTCTTAGGCATGGGCCTCTTCCTACCCATGGGATCTTTAGGTATGGAGACATCATTCTCTAGGTACATGCCTTTCTCAAACTTTAGTCTTATGTGGAGGTATACGTGTACCACAGATCCTCCTGTAATGGGAAACATTATTGGTCTAGTCATCTATACTTCATGTGATATGTATCTTTCTACACATGCGTGCTTACCACTAGGTAGTTCAACTATTTGTGCAATTCTATGTGGTCCCGATCTAGGTTTCTAAGTTCCAGCTTCAGCTTCTTGATTCCTTAAATCTATTTACTCCCACTTGGAAGTATTGAGCTGTGAAAGCAAAGGGAAGCTTGCACCATGGGATCCATGATTCATCTATTAGCCTGAACCTACCCAGGTAGAAATGTTGGTATACTACAAATTTAGCTTCTCCTTCAGTGACTACTGGCAGTTGTTTAGGAATCCTCCACTCTGCCTCGAACATGTTCCTCAAGTGTGTATACCACTTCTCTAGTCATGCCTTGTGGGGTGTTGTCATTGTGTTGCACACATACTTCTTGAATCTCTTTGCGGGTGAAGGATCCTCAGTAGGGTACTCCCATACAAATTTTTCTAATGCATCAGGAACTCCAATCTCTAAAAACACGATGGTTAGTAGGATGTTTCCGAAGAGGATTCTATCACCTTCCTTTGCGTAACTAACAATCTCCTCCACGATGTATGTAGACAAGTTGTATATGGTGCCCTCTGTAATATTTCTGCAAACATGTAACCATGGTTTACTGACCTAGGTCCATCTCTCCTAGCCATTCAGCTTTGTTACCAGATGTGTGGCCATCTTCATCACTGGGTCCTTGATGTCTGAGATGTTGTAGTACCTCGACCCCTTCTTGTAGGCATATTCAGTGATGGTTTCTTGAATTTCCTCCTTGTCACCTAGGTCATCCTCTAAGTTGTCTCCTTCACATATGAGGCCTGTGAACTATGAGATGAGTTGAGGAGTAATGTGCATCTTGCACCCGTAAAATGGAAGTAATCTTCATGTACTTGTGACATTAGCCATTGGTATAGGCACTCTAGTTTTCCAAAATAGGCAACTCATAGAGTTACAACAACCCTGCCTTCTCCATCTTGACCTTAACATCATCATTGTAGATGGGAAAGCCCTCTGGTGTCCATTTACTCATGGGGCACACTAACTCCAGTGTCATTTCCTTCTCGATCGTGTTTGTTCGATGGTTATAGTCACTCACAGGCATGTTCCTCAGGTGGGACTCCCACTCCTTACCCATCATTACCCCATTTGGGTACTACATCTCCACATACCACTCTTCATTCATATTCATGTCAGGTTCTTGCTGCTTGGCCTTGCCCTTGCCCTTTCCTCTCTTGGGTGCCATTTTCAAGGTCCTCCTATCACTTCACTCCCTCCTTATTACTCTGCTCTTCCACTTCTTCCAGCCTCATATCTCAAACCTGTGATGAAAAACCTCTTGAACCCATGCCCTAGTTTTTAAACCCTAACTGGGATAAAAATTCCACAAGACGACGCCTCCTCACAACTTTTCTCATGCCCGTGAAACCCCTTCCTTCTGGTTTACAAATCCAAACTAGCTACTCATGCTTCAACCTCTTAGATCTTTCTTCATGATCAAATCTGGAAAACCTAGTTTGTAATAGATATAAAAATCACTTCTCTCTCTATTTGTAAACTGAAAATGAAAGTACCTCAACCCTTTACTTATAGATTTCCCTTTTTGAGCATTAATCGCTACTTTACCTACCATTGTACTTTTTCATTTTATGTAGTTTTTCAAACAAATCCCATCTTCAGCACTTTCACTCACGTGCCTAACATGCATAAAAACTTCTCCAACCTTTTGGTGCAAGAAATCCAACCGGATAGGAGACTCTTATGCATGCAAAATCCACGCCGAAGGAACTTCTTCATCGTCCTGATTTTTTCTCTCACCTACCTCATGTTGCTTAATGCACTTTCTCCTCCTTAGTATGTGGGATATAAAAGTAGCTTTATCCTAACACTAACCATCCTTCATCCATCTTTCTCTCCATACACCTCTTTCAACCGGCCATTCAACAAGGCTTTTTAACATACACTTCCTTGGAACTCTAACCATGCACTCCTTCACATTACTCCACCCCACACTTAAAATGATGTGTGGTCCTCTACGCACTCACAAATTCTCCAAAGTAGTAATAAGGTTACCGATGCCCAAGGCATAAAATAAAACAAAAATGTGAAAGGGAAACACAAGAAAGGGAATGCATAAAGGAAATTTCTAAACTAACTAGCAAAACTACCTTATTTACAAACACCGAGAAGACTTATTTATAGTAGGGCTTCAGCCTACTCCCATTGAAGTGTCCAGAAAATTCATCCCATCCAATGCACTTATAACTAGCATGCACCCAAATCAAGGATGTCTGAGATTGTGTAAGGACCCAACCAATCGACTTTTAACTTCCTAGGGTGGTGTAGAAACTTGGAATCGTGACAAGAAACCATCTACCCAACCTAAAACTTCTTATTTATAATGTGGTGATCATGCCAATCCTTCTGCTTTAATTTTTCTACTATTTGGCTCCACTTGGTGAGTGATCACCTCTCATCCATCTTCATTAACTCATCAATCCTTTCTTTCAGCACTTGTTCATTGGCTAACCCTCCTATACATGCTATTCAGAGAAGGCAACATAAATTCAACCAAAAAAACAACTTCTACACCAAACACCAACTGAAATGGTGTGGCTTTGTTTAGCCTTTTATACATTGTCATGTAAGCCCACAATATTGCTGATACTTTGTCATCCCAATCTTGTCTTCTGACATCACAAATTTTGGTTAGGGTATGACTTAGTATTTTGTTGAATGCTTTCGTGGTTCCATTTGCTTGTGGGTGATAGGGTGTAGTCTTGTGATGAGCCACCATGAACTCTGATAATAGGATCCTCACGGTCTCATTCAAGAAATGTGTACCCCTATCGTTGGTCAAAATCAACGGGCATCCATACCTTGTGATAATTTTCTCCCATAAGAACCTTACCGCTGTGGCTATTGTGTAATCTTTAGTTGGGGCTGCCTTTGCCCACCTTGTCAGATAATCCATGCAAGTGATGACATAATGTGACCCAGTCCTACATGCTACTAGTGCAATAGGGCCTACAAAGTCTATTTCCCACTTTTCAAAAGGCTCTATGCTAGGGATAGGGCACAAAGGCATTTCATCTCTCCTTCTTGGTTTTCCAATGCACTGAAAATGGTCACACACTTTACAATAGTCTTTACAATCCTTGTATAGGGTTTCCTACCATAAACCTACCATTAATATTTTACATGTCATGGTATCACCTACATAATGTACACCCACACTTCCTATGTCTGCTTTCCTCCATGATGGCTGGTGCTCATACTCTAATACATACCCGCGTAAAAATTCATCACGTCCCCAAATTGTATAAGTCTCCTTTGATTAACATGTAGGTCACGATGCATATGGACAACTACTTTTTCTCCAATGTCTTCATTCCTTCTGGTGCCACACCTTCCTTTAAAAATACTACAATATCTTCCAAATCTGAGGGTGCGCATCATAGCCTAAATAGTTGTGCATCTAGCATTGTTTCCTCAATACTCTGTGCATCCTCCCCTGAATAAATTCTTGACAAATGATCAGACCACAATTGTTTTCCTAGGGTTCACTAGAACGGTGAATTTAAATTCTTGAAACAACAACACCCACCGACATATGTGCCCTTGTAGAACAAGCTTGTTCAAAAATAATTTAATGTCATGTGGTCGATGTAAAAACAAAGGGTGTTGCCAATAGATACTACCTAAACTTGAAAAGCGTGTAGATCATCGACAATGCCTCGTGCTCAGTTGTGGTATAGTTATGCTTAGCTATTGTCATCTTCCTACTTACAAAACATATAGGATGATCAACAATCCCTTCACCTAGTTGTGCAAGCACTGCTCCAATGATAGTCCCTAAGACATCTACATGGACATGAAAGGGCTTGTCCCAAGAGTGAAAATGTAATATAGGTGTGGTGAAATTCCTATCTTTTAATGTATCAAATTCCCTCTATTGCGCCTCTCCTCAATGGAAGGAACTTTTATGTCTAAGCATCTCCTCTAAAGGTGTGACAATCTTGGCATATCCTTTAATAAATTTCTGTAATAGCCTGTATGCCCAAGGAATCCATGCACTGCACTCTAGCTAGTAGGCTCCCCTAACCCCACAATAACTGCAACTTTAGCAGGATCTACCAAAGCAAGCCCTCCTTACATATGATATGCCCTAATAAAGTCCCAAAGGGTGTAGTAAACACACACTTCTTAATGTTGAGGGATATCCTCAACTGCCTACACCTCTTAAACATTAACCTTAAATTGTCACAATGGTCCTTAACTAGACCATACACTATCCAATCATCTAAATAGACCTAAAGAAACTTATGTATGAAATCCTAGAATGATTGCACCACTATGCATGAGAAAACAACATGCGCATTCTTCAACCCAAAGGGCATGATCGTGTATGTAAAAATTTCCCACTCAGTGGCAAAATTCATCTTCTCATGGTCCTCCTTTGCAATCTGGACTTGGTCGTCGCACTCAAAATCCATCCGTAAAGGAATAGATTTTACACCCAGCGAATCCTAAAATTTATTTAGTGAAGGGGGTTGGAAAGGGATCAATGACACAAACTACATTCAATTCCCTATAATCCACACAGATCCTAATCCACCCATCCTTCTTGATGTTGATTACCATTGGAATTATCCATTCTGACTCTTCCATTACCTCAATGATCCCAAAAGCTATCATTTTGTCTATCTCCTCCTTAACCTTCACGCGTAAATTGGGATTCATCTAGTAGGGCCTTTTTCTAACCAGTGTGCACCTTCCTTCAGCTTTATCTTCATCTCCCACAAGGAATGGTGAACACATTTGAGCTCATGGTACCCACGCGTGAATAAATCCTCAAATTCACACAATGTATCAATGATCTTAGAAACTTCCTTCTCCGACCAGTAGTCTCGAATGTTAACCTTCTTTGTCTTTAAGGGTTCATGGTAGGTACATGCATGAGTATCTCGCACTATCCACTACCTTGTGTCCCTACAAAATGGTTAACATCCGGCTTTCGATTCCTCTCCATCAATCACATACACCAAATTTCCTTTTTCTTTTTCCAAACATGCATGTTCAATATGTAACTCTTCTATTTCCTCTACTTCTTCTTCAAAGCACGCGCCCAATCCCGATTCACCTAGTAATTCCAACAACCTATCTTCCCTCATGGCACCATCCCATATGGTAAGGAGCTTGATACCCTACAAGGCCTTATCAACTGATGGTTTGGTACTCTGATACTCAAAGGTTTGAATAAGGTCAGCCACAAGCTCTTACCAATTCCTTGTCTGGCGGCGTGTCTCTGAATGAATATACCATGCACGCGCACAACCCTACAGTGTAGAATACAACTTATGCACCCAGAGGGATGGTGGAAATGCTTCTGTGCCTTCTCTCTAGACCCATTCAAACTCCTAGAAATGGAAATAGGTTGTCTCCTTCCCTTGGTAGTCCTTGATGATGGTGGGCACATTTCTCCTAGCAAATCTGACAGAGAGCAATTCTTACCTCGCACCACTCTAAAAGGCTCTCTTGATGTGTAGCCCACCATCGATCCACTTTGTGCTTAGTAGGAAATAACTTAACATCCCTCTTTATTCCTTCCCATCCCTCCACTGAGCTTCCACCTCATGTAGAAATATCTCAGGGAAGGCTCCTCCTGAATACTTGGGTAGTTCTTTTCCTCCAAGGCACCGAACCATGCGTGCCTTTGTTACCTTGGTCACCAACCCTCTCAACTTTCATCCCATTAATTCATAAGTCCCATGTGCCCAATTTTCACATGCTAGACTAGTGGTATCACTCACTGACTGAGCATATTCAAACTGGATAACCCCATTAGTAGGGTGTATCATCTCTAGGTCTCTGATTGAGTGCACATATATCCTATCTAGAAATTCTTCCCCCAATGGTTCAATATAGGGTGTTGACTTCCCATCAGCTAGGGGTATAATGACCCATTCCTCCTTGTTCTCAAGCTAATGTACCCATTTTGAACCAAATGTCCGTATTGTTCTTGTAACACCAAGGGAACCCAAGTAGTCTTTGGGAAATTGTCCACCTCAACGAGCGCAAGACTTCGAGTCCCTAGTAAACTTAGCTCCTTGGATAGTTATAGCTGCATCTTGTACAATTCCGATGGGCATCATGTTAGTCTTGTTTTCTATATACAAAACATTTGAAGATGGATACAATGTAGGTCTTCCCATCGATGCCACACATCCAAAGTTAGAACATTAACCTCTGTGCATCTATCGGTGAGGATATTACTTGAGGAGCCATCCATCTACAACTCGCATTCAACGTGATCTCCTTTTCATAGTCAAGGCTTTAACGGGAATTTTTATGTGCAATACCAACCTCTCGCACTCTCCTCAAGCATGTGGTACTGTTATCCAAAATTCACCCCCCTAGGGTAAATTTTGATAACATGCATCAGAAGATTCAAATCCCAAGCAAATTGATTGATTCAGAGCAAAATCAGGTTTCTAGGGTCCCTTCAGGTATTTTTCTAACTCCCCTGGCCGAAGAAACAGGGAGCAAGCTCTGAGAAAATGCAAAAAAGTTGCAGAAAGGCAAATAGGTTGACCCAGGAAAAAGTGTGAAAATTGGCTAAGTCCTACTCAAGGGAGCAATTGGGACATTTGGGACGTCAAGGCGCGGATCGGCCGAAAAGCCTCCAGGCGGCCCAAATTGCATTTGGGACAATCGGGCCAGAAGTACGCGGAGGACGCGAAAAGCCGATCCGGCCGAAGGAGGAAGAAAAATTGGCTTAGGTGTTGCTCGGGATGCTTGGGACAAAAAGACCCGAACCGGCCGAATCGGCCGAAATGAGTCCAAAGGGCCCAAAATCAAATGGGATGCTTGGGACAAAAAGACCCGAATCGGCCGAAATGAGTCCAAAGGGCCCAAAATCAAATGGGACATCTGGGACAAATGGACGCGAAATGTCCGAATCGGCCGAAATGAGTCCAAAGGGGCCAAAATCAAATGGGACATCTGGGACAAATGGAGGCGAAGTACGCGAAGGAGCCGAGGACCAATCAGAAGCTGCCACGTGTCCTCACAGGAGAAAAAGTCAAAAGGTCAAAGGGGCGAGTTATCGAGCGGCCGAACAAACCAATGAAATGGCGCCACGTGTCCAAGTTTAAGGGGCCCACAAGTAATTTCAAAGGAAGGCCCGCGAAAGACGGAGGGCGAGAATTGCTCGTCCAATCGCATGTGCCACGTGTCGTCCCAGACGGTGAAGAGCGGAAAACATTTTAAAATCTGTCTTGAGTACTGCTCAGTGCCTAAATCTTCGATCGCCATATCTTTTGATCCGAGCTCGATTTCCACGTTATTTATATCAACGGAAAGCTCATGAAATTCTCTACATGATTCTGGGGTTAATCTCGAGTTTTGGTGCAGTTTGGAGAGAAAAATCAAGAAATGGCTCGACGCGTGATCTGACAAGTGGCGCTTCAACAACCAGGCTTTAATGCGGCGAGACTGACCCCCGTTTTGCCAGGATCCGCCGCTTATACCATAATGAGATGATTTAAAATACAACTGGGGTGGTTGGAGTAGATCTGACTTTCCTCTTTCTTCCTTCTCTCATTCTTTCTATATATTGTAAGGAGTGGCAAAATAAAAGTGGTTGTTCATTCTTTCTACTCTGCCCTCCCTTCTTTTCTTCTCTAGGGTTGAAAATGGAGTTCGAGCCTCCTCCTGCTTTCTGTAATGGCATTTTTGCCTTTTACTAATGGAATGATGTTACGTGCAAACTTAAAACAACAAAACGTGTTTTGTGATGCATCTGTCCATCCTTTCTTGTTTTTGCTTGTTTTCTTCTTGCCTCTCTTCATTGCGGTATACATGCATGTTTGAATGTTCATTGCGGGTTTGGAGCCGTGTTCATGGAGTTTTGTGACATTTTACGTGTGAAATCTATCCTTGGGCTGTGATGCATGTGTCCATCCTTCCCATTGCTCACCTCTCTTTGTCCATGGCGAGTTTTGATAGATGTTCAACATTCTCCTTCTCTCGGTGTATCACCGTTTTAGTGTAGGCTTTTGCTGTTTTTCCTTCTCTCTCTCTCTCTGTCTCCTTGGCATGGTTAGATTAGGATTAGATTAGCTTGCACCTTGCTGGAATAGCTTGTGGCGGGTAGTTTAGGAGCAGGAACCAGCCTTCTCTGGAGATTCCTCTCTCGGTTTCACAAGTCCCACGCTTGGAGAGAGGTTTCCATGTTGTCAATCACACTTTGGATGCTGAACATCAACCTAGAAGCTTTGATGTGCGTCCGGGGTGCTTTGTGATTTTGCACTAACAGTTTTGGCACGCCGGTGGGACCTTAGAGGTCTTTCACTTCATCTTTTGCAGGTTGGTGTGTTCTGTGAAGTTTTCACCTTTGGAGGCACTTGCAAACACATCCTGGCGACTCCATCTAGTCAACAACCCATCTGTCCAGTGCTGCACCTTCCTTTCCATCCATTTTCATCCATTCTTCCTTCCATCTCTTCCATCATTCTATCATTCTATGAAGTTGTGCAATCATGACTTCATTTCCATCATGGATTTCACATCAACAACGCAGTATATTCCACCTCCAACACATTTTACAAATCCTCCGGATCAGCATGCATACTCATATGAGCAGCAGCGGTGCCAAAGTCGGTTTGGCTATGGATCTTTCCAAGAGCAAGGGTGTGCGTAGATGAAGACCATCGAGATCCAAGATGCTGGTCTGTTGGAGAAAATCCAAAAGATGGAGGAGGGGATGGTGCAGTCCAGGGCTCAGGCACAGATGAGAGCATTTGGAATCGGTTGTGGAGCACCCTGTCCATGGGTGGGACCTTTTCCAAGTCATTACAGCCCTCAGGAGAAGCTTGACTTCATGATTGCAACGCTGCCTTTGCTTGCAAAGTGGATTGAAGAAATAGAGGTGTATGAGAGAAGTATTCAGCAACCTTGTCAACAGGTAAGCACACCATCTCATGCCTTTTCTTTTCCTCTTTCCCAATCTGTTTCAGTTCAGCAGTGTCAAGTTTCAAACTCTCCATCTGCTGTCCCAAATGTGGAATCCATGTCTCCACCTCTCAGTCTTCCATTTCATCTCGATTCTTCTTTCATTTTCCCTTCCAAACAGTCATTCCCTCCACAAGAGCTAACAGAAATACCCCCTCCTCCAAAGAAACAAGAGTTTCTACCTCCTCCACCACCACAAAAAAATGTAAAATCAATCGAGTTTCAACCCATTCCTCCTTTTGCATTCCCAATTCCATGTGGGAAAGAAGAAATTGTAAAAATCAGTCATCAAGGACAACAAGAGGAAGAGCCCAGAAAAGAAATGACAGACAGCTTGAAGGTTTGGGCTGCCAAATTTGGGATGACACAGATCCCTTTGCTGGTGAAGCCCACAGAAGAGGCTGAGGTTGAACAAATGGTGGTTAGGACTGATTTGGTTGCAGCAGAAGAAGAAGATCTTGCAGTCCCAACTTATCCTCTAGAGCAGCAGATTGAAGAGTTTGACTTGACAAACTTCATGCTGGAGAAGGAGTTCAATCAAGAGCAAGATTGCCTTCAAACATTGGAGGAAGGAGAAGCTGCTCCAAATCCAAAAGAAGAGGAGCACAATCTAGCTGTGGAGGAGAAAAACGCAGATCCAAGGGCTTTGAGCACAAAGCAGGTTACAGAAGAACCTTCAGTTCTTCTTTCCACTTCATCTCTCTCAAGTTCTAGCACTGAAAAGGAGTTTGATCTCTCAAACTCAATATTGGAGAGTGAAGGAAACCATGGTGGTCAAGTTGCAGATCAAGAGGACACCATGGAGGAAGTTGAACACGAGCAACAGGACAGCAATGAGGCAGTTTACCTGTCAGATTTGGAGGACTGTTTTGATGGAGAAGAGCCGGTTGAGTTTTCACCATTCTCTCTTTCATCATCCACATTCCAAACACAAGAGTCTGCTGTCATGAAGGAGAGCATTCATTTGCAGCAGCCTGCATCTTATAGCAGCCCTTTGGAACCAAAATTGGAAGATTTAAATCTTCCATGTTCTTCATCGGAGGAAGAGAAAGGGCAGAAGGGTCCTACCATTTCTTCCACGTCATCCATTCAGGTGGGTCTACAAGAAGACTCCATTCTTGGAGTTGAAAATCAGAGCTATGGGCATATCAAACGGATCAGACCTTGCCCAATCAGGTATTTGGCTTCATTGGAGCCAAAGGAGAAGCAACAACCAGTCATGCTTGCTTCTGAGCATGAGGATGAGCTAAAAGTACCAAGGATCAATCGCCATACCTCTCCAATCCAAATGCGAGCAACTAAAAGAGGTATTGGATTTATTTTCATTGATACCTTGATGATTTGGATAGAAGACCAGCTTCTTGTTGATTTTCCATCCATCCAAACAGCCATGATCAGTGCCAAATCAATTGCATGGCTGCCAATTTTGAAGAAAGGAAGCTATTTCTCACAACCAGTTGCAGGGTTTGTTTAGCTTGCCTTTGCTTCCAGTTAGAGTAAAGTAGCTAGGTTTGCTTTCAGCGAGAAGAAGTGCTTGTGCACACTCTGCATGTTCCATTTGGGGCATGTATGATTTTCAGATTTGTACATAGTTTTTGGTTGCTTGGTTTTGCTCTTGCACGCTTCTTTTTAGTGATTTTGGTGAGAAAAACTCCATGCCCAAAGTGGGTTTCCAAGTGGCTCGAGAGGAGAGATTTTCAAAGTTTAGATCAGTTTTCGAGCTATTACTTATGACTCCATGCCCAATGGATTGCTTCAGGCTACTGGTCTTTTCATCTAGCAGGCAGATGACCCTGCTGAGTCGCCAAATTGTTATCCAAAATTCACCCCCCTAGGGTAAATTTTGATAACATGCATCAGAAGATTCAAATCCCAAGAAAATTGATTGATTCAGAGCAAAATCAGGTTTCTAGGGTCCCTTCGAGTATTTTTCTAACTCCCCGGCAAGAAACAGGGCAAGCTCGAGAAAATGCAAAAAGTTGCAGAAAGGCAAGTAGGTTGACCCAGGAAAAAGTGTGAAAATTGGCTAAGTCCTACTCAAGGGAGCAATTGGGACATTTGGGACGTCAAGGCGCGGATCGGCCGAAAAGCCTCCAGGCGGCCCAAATTGCATTTGGGACAATCGGGCCAGAAGTACGCGGAGGACGCGAAAAGCCGATCCGGCCGAAGGAGGAAGAAAAATTGGCTTAGGTGTTGCTCGGGATGCTTGGGACAAAAAGACCCGAACCGGCCGAATCGGCCGAAATGAGTCCAAAGGGCCCAAAATCAAATGGGATGCTTGGGACAAAAAGACCCGAACCGGCCGAATCGGCCGAAATGAGTCCAAAGGGCCCAAAATCAAATGGGACATCTGGGACAAATGGACGCGAAATGTCCGAATCGGCCGAAATGAGTCCAAAGGGGCCAAAATCAAATGGGACATCTGGGACAAATGGAGGCGAAGTACGCGAAGGAGCCGAGGACCAATCAGAAGCTGCCACGTGTCCTCACAGGAGAAAAAGTCAAAAGGTCAAAGGGGCGAGTTATCGAGCGCTGAACCGAACCAATGAAATGGCGCCACGTGTCCAAGTTTAAGGGGCCCACAAGCAATTTCAAAAGGAAGGCCCGCGAAAGACGGAGGACAGAGAATTGCTCGTCCAATCAGCACGTGCCACGTGTCGTCCAGACGGTGAAGAGCGGGAAAACATTTTAAAATCTGTCTTGAGTAAGCCTCGTGCCTAAATCTTCGAGATCGCCATATCTTTTGATCCAGCTCGATTTCCACGTTCTTTATATCAACGGAAAGCTCATGAAATTATCTACATGATTCTGGGGTTAATCTCGAGTTTTGGTGCAGTTTGGAGAGAGAAAATCAAGAAACGGCTCTGACGCGTGATACAACAGAAGTGACGCTTCAACAACCAGCTTTAATGCAGCAGACAGCCCGCCGTTTTGCCAGGATCTGCCGCTTATACCATAATGAGATGATTTAAAATACAACCTGGGGGTGGTTGGAGTAGATCTGACTTTCCTCTTTCTTCCTTCTCTCATTCTTCCTATATATTGTAAGGAGTGGCAAAATAAAAGTGGTTGTTCATTCTTTCTGCTCTGCCCTCCCTTCTTTTCTTCTCTAGGGTTGAAAATGGAGTTCGAGCCTCCTCCCTGCTCTGTAATGGTGTTTTTTGCCTTTTACTAATGGAATGATGTTCATGCAAACTTACTAAAGTAACAAAACGTGTTTTGTGATGCATCTGTCCATCCTTTCTCGTTTTTGCTTGTTTTCTTCTTGCCTCTCTTCATTGCAGGTATCTGTGCATGTTTGAATGTTCATTGCAGGTTTGGAGCTGTGTTCATGGAGTTTTGGGACATTTTCTGTGTGAAATCTATCCTTGGGCTGTGATGCATGTGTCCATCCTTCCCATTACTCACCTCTCTTTGTCCCATGGCGGTTTTGATAGATGTTCAACATTCTCCTTCTCTAGTGTATCACCGTTTTAGTGTAGGCTTTTGCTTTTTTTCCCTTCTCTCTCTCTCTCTGTCTCCTTGGCATGGTTAGATTAGGATTAGATTAGCTTGCTGCGCACCGGAATAGCTTGTGGCGGGTAGTTTAGGAGCAGGAACCAGCCTTCTCTGGAGATTCCTCTCTCGGTTTCACAAGTCCCACACTTAAAGAGAGGTTTCCATGTTGTGCAATCACACTTTGGATGCCCGAACATCAACCTAGAAGCTTGATGTGTGTCCGGGGTGCTGTGATTTTGCACTAACAAAGACCTTCTCTCTCAAGAATGATCCTAGCAAGGGAATGATATTCTCTTGCCTTAGCATTTTACACACCTCCTTGACCTCATCCAGGTCATCCTTTGGCACCTCGACTCTCCTTCCTTGTTCCTCCCTCCTGGATTGCTCCTTTAGACACTAGATTTCCCCTTGTAAGCTCTGAATGACATCCATGGTGTCTTGATATATCTCCTTTTGATGCATGGGGTCTGGATACTTTCCATGAATGACCTCCTCCCTTAAAACTAGGTTCTTCTATCTTGGTATCTCTCTTGTGCGCATGGCTTCTTCCCTTGTTGTTACCAAGATAGGATCTAAACCTAGCATCCCGTGTTACCCAAGGCATCCACCGTATGTTTTCCTTCCTAATACTAACCATTGCAATGCCCTTGTCCTTCTTGTGCTCGCTGATTCATATGCTAAAATAATTCCAAGCACTCCGCATACTTCTTCTTCTTTCCACACCATGAGCACTGCAACAGGTCTGGGAATTCACGTTTGTAATGCTCTGTAGATCCACAATTGAAATAGGTTCCATGTGGGAACTTAGTCCTTCCTCCTCTCGCATTTTCCATGACCACGGAACCCTCCTCAAAAACCTCTTCCACACGTGCCTCCATCTGTGTGCTCCTCATAACGGTGATCATCACCCTTATAACTACTGTCAATGCTAGTTTGGCACACCCCATGATCAATGGCCTCATGGATCTGATCAATGAGCCTACATTCCTTATTATCATGGGTTGTAGAAGTGTAAATTTTGTAGTAACAAGATACATTCTTCCGGATTGCATGTTACATCAAGGGGTACCTACTCGCATCATGGTCCCCATGACAAATTTCACAATCTACTACCACGGTGTGTACTATCCTCTCGAGGTAAATTATCCTTAACGTGCCCTCTACTTCACAATATGTGCACGAAAATCCACTACAAGTTTCATGGAATGAGTTCACTGGACAATTTTTCCAACTACTTGACCATAACAAAAATCTGAGCCTCCAAGAAAGAGCTAACACCAATATCAACACTACCGACATCTTCGGCACGTAGGGTAGCTTCCAATGCCTTGTGCGAGATCTCGTAAAAGTTTTATGAGATAAGGCCCTTCCAAAAGGAGTGATCAACCCCAAAACCAATGAGCATGTTGTGAAGGGTGAATATCATATGATAATTTAGACAAGAGAGTTTTAAAGTGCTCATCATACTCCCACACCCTCTTTTCCATTCCTTGTTGAATCTCCTTCAAAGTGTTGATGCTCTTTTACTCAAACTCAAGAATGTGGAATTATTTTAAGAATGCAATCTTTAAAATAAAGATAGTCCACCACTATTTGATGAGGGTCATACTTCCTATACCAGATATGTGTGTGCCCTTACAATGTGGTTGTAGAAACTCGACTAGCCTTCTATTCTAGGGTTGTGATACCATTCATTCGCCATAGCAATTCACACTTGTGAACATGTTCTCGCAACATCCTCAATACCTCTATAATCAGGAAAATGTAGAGAAATTTCAAAGAAAACTTGTAGGGGTGGTTGGGGCCTAAATCATCCTAAGCAAGAGCCCTAGTTTTCACCTATGTTTCCTCTCTCTTGCTGATCCACCAGTCCACTAGGTCTTGAACCACTGGATCCACTAGGTGGGATAGGTCTTAAACCACCAAATCCACCAAACCCACCAGCTCCTACTCCTCCCGAACCACCGATCCACCGGCCCACGGATCTTGAAGTGATCGCTTCAAGGGTCCCCATTGTAGACACCAAATTCGTGTCTTACGACCCCTTGTGACCCGCATCCCATTTCGCAATCTAACCTCATCACCTAAACCTTACACAATTATTTATTAATTACCTTATAATTGATAAATCCACATCACCTTACCCGCCACCTCACTTTGCCACCTCATCATGACCTAGCCCTAACCCTAAACTAACCTAATTAAGACCCATGACTTGGTCTAGACTCACATCCATAACTAATGCCTCCTTACTCGCACTTTTAAAGCCGACCTTCTAGCCACTTGACCAAGCCCGCAATCGATCTCTCGGGAGAAAAGCGGGAAGGTGGGCTATTTTACTAAAAATAGACTACTTTTTCCTTACCGATGCTGGTTCCTACTCGACCACCGTCGGTTACGCAACCGCCATCGGTTCCCTGTAAATGGGCTCCCCAAACCAAAACAACGGATCAGAATTTCATTTTTGGAGATCACCAAAGGATTTCTCGATCAACAAAGAGAGCATTGCATGAGTGAGGAACGAGTCCGATCTTCACCGACAGAGCGAGAGACGAGTGGAAATACCAGAAGTGTTTACAACCAAGGAGATTAACTCGCATCTTTGTCAAAACCAGTAGTCCTTCCAAGACAAAAAGGAGTTCTTCGCAATTAGCCTGATCTTTCTCTACGGTACGCGCACACCATCTCGACATTCTACAGGTATTCCTCCTAGCACCTAACTCTTATCTGTTTCTATAGGAACGAGTCATTCCGAGTGAAACATTTTGGCACGCCCGGTGGGACCCATTTTGGGTTTCTTTCTCTTGCTTATTTTAATTTTAGGAAGCATACTTGCTGTTGCTGCTTTTGTTATATATTTCGTAAATAATTTGTCTTGCTTTCCTAGTTTCGCATTAGTGAAAGTCATCTCTCTTGCTTCATCGAACATAATTTTCGATTTGGGTTTAAAACACATGCATTGCATTCCTGCTTGTTGTTCTTCAATTCTAGTGAACATAGATTAAGTAACAGGTCATACACGTGGGGGTGATATCCACGGTATTGACAGGAAATTAACCCTAGTTTCATTGCACAACACATACCGAATCACTTCACAATTAACACAATAGCTCAAACATGCCCCCTCTGCGGTATTCCTCCGCTTTGATTGAGGTAACCTTATAAGCCAAAACAAACTTGACATTTCCCTAGGTCTTATTGTTTAGGATTCTCGACATCATCTTACGTCTAAAGGCATAAGCCCACGATAACTAAAATTAACCTAGGATTAGTCTCTCGGATTTGCGTGTGCATCTTGCTTGTTTTCAAATTCTCGCTTTCTCTGTCATACTTTGTCTTCTCAGTGATCAATAAGTTGACAAATATACTCAATGTTGCTAAAAATCAAATTAGCAGCCTTTTTATATCTTCTTATCCTAGACTTTTGACACTCGCATCGGTTAACCGACCGACGCGTAAGTTTATGACCGACACCGTTATTAAACCGATATCGTTACTATCTTCATCACCCACGACAAAACCAAAGAACTCCGCCAAATTCATCATTCTGAGGTTGTTTTTGTTCTTGATAGATTGAAACTTTCCTGTGTGTTCTTGTCCATGGTTGTCATCACTTGGAAGCAAGCCGCCGCCATGGTTTCACATGCCTGCTCTGTGTCTTTTCCTGAATCACCCCCTTCACATTCTATAGGGAACCCTACGGACACCAGTGAGATCCCCCAAATTCCTGTAGGAGACAAGGACTTTGCCAAATTTTTGGATGCTAATCCCAGCGCTGTACAATACTATTTGTCTCATGCCCCTGACCGTACGCCTGATGGTCAGCTCCTTGTTGGCATGCCTATTAGTATAGCTGCTCATTTAGCTCCCACTCCTCCTGATAACACTGCCTTACTTCCTGCATCTCTAGCCCCGTCTCCCAATCTGACGGCTTCAGAGGTTCATACGACCCCGATTAGCTTTCCTTTGGTTAATCTTGGACCCCACATATCACTACCACCGAATGCCCCTACCTCATCTTTCTTGCAGACTGCTCCGTTCATGACTTGCTCTCTGCCACCTATCCACACGAGCTTTCCTTCTCAAGCTCCGCCTACCTTCTCACTCCCATACACGTATCCAGTAACCTCAACACCTTATATGGGACATCCCTATTCTGTTGCTCCAACATACTCATCCTCCATACCTTATCAACACTTAGCCCCACCATTGTCCAGCGGAAGCCCTTGGTCCAACTTGCCTCCGTTTACCACAACCGCACCATCATCCCATCCAACCACAGATTTCATCAAACAAATGATGGACAAAATGCAAAATCTGAGGCTTCGCTTCGTGAAGTCGTAGCGCCTTGACATACGAGCAAGTTTGTCGGGAGCCCATTCACCCTTCTGTCCCCCTTCATTCATATCCTCCTCAATGGGAGTTGCCAAAATTTACTCGTTTTAATAGTAAAGAGGATCCTCAACAACACTTGCGATCATTTAGACATGCTTGTTATTTGATTACCCATGATGACGCCTTGTTACTCCGCACCTTCCCATGTCCTTATCAGGACCCGCCTTGGAATGGTACAGTGCTTTAACCCAGCACTCGATCTTTTCTTTTAACCAGCTAGCCCAATCTTTCTTGGATCATTTCTCCATTAACATTGCCAAGAAAGTATCTATCACCGACCTCTATGCCATCCGACAATTTGAGGACGAATCTATCGCAGATTTCGTTGGACGATGGCGGGGCCTTATCAACCAACTTACGTATGCCTTACCTCAAACCGAACTTATCGAACTGTTTACGCGGGCCTGCGCTAAGCACATCTCCCCCACCCTCCAAATTCAAACTTTCCGTACATTCGACGAGGCCTTTACTATGGCCCGAAAATTAGAAATTCGAGCCTTAGAAGAGGAGAAATTGCGGTTGCGTAACAAAAACCCCAATTTCCGAACTCCTGATTCTACCAACAAGCCAAACACCACCACTCCTCACGCATCCACTTCTTCTAAATCAAAAGGAGCTGTCCACGCGGTAATGGTCAAATCTCAAACACCGTCCAATACTCCACCGAAAACCACCTATAAGTACAAAGCCGAGCCCATCAATTACACTCCCTTGGGAGAAACTTATGGCGTCATCCTGGAGAAATTGCTCAAAGCTGGGGCTATCACCTTGCCCCCTGTTAAACCTCACTCTGGGTTTGACTCCACCCGCGCAATACCTTCCTGGTACAAAGAAAATGACTTTTGTAACTTTCACCGCGTAAAAGGACATAGTCATGAAAACTGCAAGATGTTGAAAAACATAGTGCAGGAAATGGTTGATGCGGGGGATATAGCCCTCGATAATCCTAACGCCCCTGCTAACCAAAATCTGAAAATTTTCAACAAGCCATTCCCGAATCACTCGTCCAACAGTAACGTAAACCAAGATATCTTAGCCGAGGAGAGTGTTCATGAGATCCATGCAGTCTTCAATTCTCAGCCAAAAGCCTCTATTGAAAACATTTTGAATCAAGCCTCTCCACCAACATAGGAGTCTGAACCTCCTTCACCACCATCAAGCCAAAGTGAAATCATTCCTTTACCCATAAAAGAGTTAACCGCCCGGACTTCTCTTCTCATCGATGAGTCTTTTTACACCACATCCCTACAAGACTGTGAGGCGGATGTTATCTAATTTATCTATTTCCCAAACGTCCCTTCTACCGCTTGCTACACAAGAGGAAGGCTCGCCACTCCTTTTGACATGCTTAGACGAGAAATCTCTTACACCGACATCACCACATTCTTTAAACATGACAGATCCCCTCAAACATGCCCTCCTACCTATTAGTCCTCATCGCCTAAATCTTTTCAACGACCGGTTGACCTCTTAACATCTATTGATACGATTGCCTCATCTACCTCCCCGTGTCACACCCACAAAGGATCGGAATCATAGCCCGCCGTTCTTCTCGTACAAAAGTTCATATTCACACGTGAGGACTGTCATTCCACAGAAGATAGACAGGCCCTATGGGAACGTTTGAGTACCCCTTTTTCTACTCAAATGCAAATGACTGATCCTGATGTCTCCACCATATACCCGAAGTGTTTACAGAAGCTTAAAATGCCCCTGTTCTCACCTTCACCCCCCTCACCTCTACCAAATGCCCCATCCACTTCTATCAACTTAACCAGATCTTCCCCTACACTTGGGACCTCACCAATGCCCAGTCTAACGCACCCACCTAAGCGACTCGATCTATCCAAAAATAAATCCGTCCCGCCACCTAGGAGACAAACTCAATCCGTGCCCCTATCACAATCAAAACCATCATCGTCATACCTACCTTCCATATTGGGACCCCATCCCTCTACCTTACATCAATATATCATACCTCCTGCGTTTTCTTCAAAACAACCTACGCCTTCCGCACCCATACAGAAATTCCAGGGTATAGCAACACCGTCACTCCGCGTATCCTGTCCACCTATCAACCCTAAACAAATTCCATCATCAAAGATTTGTTTTCAGTCACTCCTATTTCCCGTGGTTGTTTTCTGATACCACATCATCTGCGGCCTCATCATCCAACATAGCTTCTGCGCCAAAGAAATCACGTTTAGTGAAAACCACGTATCAACACCCCTCGGCTAAACCACCACCCGTGCGAACCAACCACGCCCAAACATTACCAAAACCCGTCATAACCAATACCCTCATCCTCTTTCGATTTTGACCCACTCAAAGGATCTTACGCCAAAATCCTTGCTATGTTGGTGGAGAATGCGACCATTTCCCTACCTCCACTTAGACCTTATGACCCGTCTAAACCCCGACCTATGGGTTACGATGAGTCTAAAATCTGCGCTTATCACCGCACACCAGGACATGATGTGGAGGGATGCAAAGCTCTAAAAACCATCCTTCGTCAGTCACCTCTCCCGGATAGAAAGATTAAGAAAGACAACTTACGAAGGGAGAGACCTTTAGTTTCCATTCCCTCTCCTATACCATCTGTCCCCGCCTCACCAAGATCTATCATTATTACAACCCCACCTCTTGAAGACCATGAGTTATCCCAACCATCTTCCTTATCTCAGGTCTACGAGATTAATATGATTAGTGTCGCTACTCGAGGGCAGAAAAACAATGGGAAAGCAAAAGAAAACACACCTGCGGCATCTCTTTCTCTGTCAAACATCCCGATTGCACCACCACCTAAAGTGGTCATTCACGGACCCGCCTATCCCGTCTCTAATGGCATTGCCCACCGAAATATGATTAAACAACTTCACCAATCACCCGTAAAAATGACACTGTATGATCTCATTCAGACTTCTGAATCTCATCGACAAGCTCTCGTTGAGATCCTTCAAGGATAGAGGTTTTAACTAATGAAACCCCACTGTCGCCTCCATTCTAACACCCAATCACGTTGCTTCTCCCACCAAACAACCCACTGCCCCAACCACTTTTGTCTCTGTACAACAAGCATGTTGCGCATCGGTTTCTCCGAAGACGAAATTGTTGACTTTGGTACAGAAGATCCTGACCCTGCTCTTTTCATCTCAGCTTACATCCGGGACATTCGGGTACGTCGTGTTATGATTGACGGGGGTGCTAGCCTAAACATCATCTCTTCAAAAGCCTTCCAACAAATGAATATCCCTTCTAGTTGCATGTGTGCCAACCCCATCATGTTGCGGTCATTCAATGACGCTATTACTTCTACCTTAGGCACCGTGATCCTCAACATTCGGGTAGGACCACGTACTTTACCCGAACTCTTCTATGTCTTGGAGGGAGAGTTCCAATATAATATATTGCTGGGTCGTCCTTGGATCCGAGCCATGGGATGCGTTCCCTCAACATTACATAGATGCATAAAATTTGAGTACGAGGGGAAGTCCTACACCGTAAAAGCTGACCCTCCCCCCTTTAAAACCTGCAATATGTTATACCGCCCTAACGATGTGCTTATACCAATCAAGACACCCATACATTCAACCCAACCATCCTCTTCAAATGTACCTCAACCGCGCCTACGCCTTCAATTGATGAAACCACCATCGCAAAAACCACTTCCCTTCCCGCAGCTAACATTCCAACCTCCGACCCCTTAGTAGATGTTTTTCAGCGCCTTACGCTGGGGGAGTACCGCCTATATAACGTTAGTTCTTTCCCTACCCGCAGGAGTACGGATAATTACATGCACATCCCACCTACGACCATCGCGTGGGGGAGGTAATCTCTTACGGACCACCCCATTGCCGCACTAACCTAACGTATGGGGGTGTTGACGCATCCTCCATTACCCCTGAACCTCCTCTTGGTGTGGTTCCCTTCCAATCCGATTTTCAATACTTGAAAAATCGTCTGCTTCGCCTCACCTTCTTGACTCATTGGCATAGAAAGGCTTTGGTTTTGGCCTTTACGAACAAGGCCGACATACACTCATTCCCGTGACTACCCATAAACATAATGATCGCAGTGGTCTCGGTTTTCCTGAAACACCTACACAGGAGACACCTCCTGTCAGCTGTATCCTGGAAGAAGAAGACGTCGCCCCTACCAAACCATCATCACCCACTTTGCCATCATCACCCACAGAATCTATAGACCCTGAATCCATCCCTCCTAACTTTTTTTTTTTCATAAATTCTATCTTCATAGGTCCTCTCACTTATCAACGCGATAATGAGGACCCATCTTCTCTTCCCCTTCTATATCCAGACATGATCGAAGAGGATTCGCCTTTGATTAATGTTGTTGAATGCCAGGATGATGACTCCATCCTCACTTACCTTGGCATGGATGATTCTTATATTCAATGAGCCTTACCATCTGAAACCCAAACCATGCTGACGAATCTACTATAGAAATCAACATCCACACGGAGGAGGATCCTCACATTGTGAAGATTGGACAATCCCTTAACACATCAGAACAAGCCGCCTTTACTACCTTTCTCCGTGCTCGCAACCAAGCTTTCGCATGGTCTTACGCTGACATGCCAGGAATTGATCCTACCATTGCCGTCCATAACATCACCCTAAACCCCGATTCCAAACCAGTTAAACAGAAATTGAGAAAAATGCATCCACGCATTGCTCTCTTGGTCAAAGAGGAGCTCCAACGACTCCTTTTTGTTTCCTTCATCTTGCCTATTGACTATCCTCAATGGATTTCTAACATCGTACCTATCACTAAAGCGACAGGGGGACTTCGGATATGCACAGATTTCTGGGATCTTAACCTCGCTTGCCCTAAGGATGACTTCCCCTTACCTAGCATTGACCAACTTGTTGATCTAACTGCAGGTCATGAGATGCTCTCTCTCATGGATGGCTTTTCAGGATACAACCAAATTTTGGTTGCCCCTGCCGATCAACACAAAACTACCTTCATAACTCCTTGGGGAACCTTCTGTTATCGTGTCATGCCATTTGGCCTTAAGAATGCTGGTGCTACCTATCAGTGGGCTATGACCTACATTTTTCATGACATTATGCACACTATCCTTGAAGATTATGTCGACGATCTTCTCGGCAAGTCTAAACATCGTAGTGAACATCTCGATGTTTTAACCATTATTTTTGATCGCCTGTTACAATATTCTATCCACCTTCAACCAAAGAAATGTGTCTTTGGTGTTCTTTCGGGAAAACTTCTTGGCTTTATCGTCTCTTTGCGTGGCATTGAGGTCAATCCATCTAAAGTCAAAGCTATCCTAGAAATGCCCCCACCCAAAAATCTCAAACAATTGCGTAGTTTACAAGGTAAGCTCCAATCTATCCGACGTTTCATCTCCCAACTCTCGGATCGGTGTCAACCTTTTCATCACCTTCTTAAAAAGGACATTGCCTTTCAATGGAGTGAGGAGTGTCACCAAGCCTTCGAAGCTCTCAAATCCTATCTCTTGCAGCCACCCGTGCTTATCCCACCCCAGGATGACCGCCCTTTCTACCTTTATCTTTCCGCCACTGACCATGCTATAGGTGCTATGCTCGCACATCGGGATTTGGCACGACGAGAACAGGCCGTTTATTATATAAGTCATACCCTCGTGGATTATGAGACTAGGTATACACATGTAGAAAAATTGTGCCTTGCCCTATCATTTGTAGCCACCAAACTCCGACATTACCTCCTGAATCACAAAACTTTTGTCATCACCAACACAGACCCCATTCATTATATGTACGCCAAACCGCATCTAAACCAACATATCGCTCGATGGCTTATGCTCCTCGCTGACCTTGACCTTGAATTCGCATACAATGTGAGTCAATCAAAGGACAAACTCTTGCACTAACTTGGAGGCCCCTTTACCTGGGGAACAATTTACCAATTTTACCTTCCCCGACGAACTCATCGCCACTCTTTCACTCCGGGAAGAGTTGTATCAAATGACCCTCTTCTTCGATGGATCTAAATGCCAGCGTGGCGGAGGAGCCGGCGTTGTTCTCATTCCTCTCGACGCTGAACCTATGCCTCTTTCATTCCGACTCGATTTCCCTTGCACTAATAATACAGCGGAATACGAGGCCCTTGTTCTGGGTCTCCAAGTTGCGTTACACTTAGGCATCAAATCTATCAACATTTTTGGCGACTCTCAATTGGTAGTCAATCAAGTTATGGGCATCTACCAATGCAAAAATGAGGAACTTCAAAAATACAAACACTACGTGGATTCACTTCTAGCCTTATTTACTCACTATTCTATACAAACCATTCCACGCTCCACTAACAAATTTGCAGACACTATGGCTTGCTTAGCCTCGCAAATTCCCGCCGCACCAACTGATTCTGAATTATTCATCGTGGTCCAACAACTTTTTGTCCCATCCTATTCAACCCCAGTAGTTTGTACGATAAATACTGTGTCTACTAGTTCGCAGGATACCTGGTACCACCAATTTCACGATTATCTTACAACTTCTATTCTCCCACCTGACCTTACTAATACTGGCAAACGCGTGTTTCTTAAACGCGTTTCTCGTTATGTTGTTATGGGAGGACTCCTTTATAAACGCGGCTTCGATGGCATCCTCCTTCGATGTCTCACCGGCGCGGAGGTCACCCATACCATCCAACAGGTCCATGATGGTATTTGTGGTGGACATTTTAGCGGCCTTGCCGTGGCCAAACGAATCCTTCACCTTGGTTATTATTGGCCTACTCTCAATAAAAACTGCTACGAATATGTCAAGCGTTGTGTTATGTGTCAACAACATGCCAACCTTCAACATACTCCTAGCCACCCGCTCCAGGTCGCTCGAGATCTTTGGCCCTTCTCACAATGGGGTTTAGACCTTATTGGTGAGATTCACCCGACCTCTTCACAACGTCACCATTGGATAATCACAGCGACCGAATATTACACAAAATGGGTGGAGGCTATTCCACTCATTTCAATCAAAAAAGAAAAAATTGTTGAATTCATTAACCATCACATTATCTGTCGTTTTGGTATTCCTCATCGCCTAATAACAGATAATGGTAAATCTTTTAAAAACAAGTTGTTACAAGACCTTTGTGACAACTTTGGTATCAAACTTAGTTTCTCATCACCTTACTATCCACAGGCCAATGGTCAGGCTGAATCTTCTAATAAAACCCTAACCAAAATCCTCATGAAAGTTGTCAATGACTCCGGCAAAAATTGGCACGATCACATTCCCTTTGCCCTTTGGGCTTATCGTACTAGCATTCGTACCTCTACTAATGCCACACCTTTTTCTTTGGTATACGGTACCAAGAAGGCTGTTTTGCCCGTCGAAATACAAATACCCTCCCTTAGAATATCTCTTCAGGATATTCTCACCAACGATGATTTCCGTCAAGAGCGGTTAGCCCAATTGGAGCTTCTTGACGAACGCCGTCTTACAGCTCTTGATCACCTTCAAATCTATCAAAAACGCATTAAACGTGCTTATGATAAGTGACTTCATGAGCGTACCTTTAAGGTTGGTGATCTTGTCCTCAAAGAGAATCAACATGTCTCCAAACTAGAAAAAGAAAACGTGGAAAATTTGCTCCTAATTGGATTGGGCCGTATATAATCACTCACACCTATGGATCTGTACTTATCGTTTAGCTTCGCTTAATGGTAAACCTGAGCCTGAGCCCCTTAATGCCTTGCATCTTCGACCATTCTATTGTTGAAATTAGTGTTATATCACTTCTTATCTGCCACCGCTCATCCCTTGAGCTCCCATACCACCACATGCACTTCTTTCCTACATCTCCAAATAAAATCAAGCTCACCTCTCACCTCCCTTAACGATGCCTTCCCCTTTTAGTCTAGTCCATGACTTCAACATATTAAAATAAGCCGTATTCTTATGGGATTTTCTTGAGTCAAACTTCCTACAAACCTAGATGCTTCACGTCACAAGGACATCTAGTTATCTATAGACTGCTCCCTCGAAGGACAGCTATATGCCAAAAACTATTGCTGCTATTCTCTATATAGACTGCTCCCCTGAAGGACAGCTATGCACTAAAATCATATCTGCTACTATAAATAGACTGCTCCCTCGAAGGACAGCTATACACAGTCAGCCTCTAGCAGAAGCTTCTCGCATCGATCAGCTTCGTGAAGACCTCAAGAATAATACAATCAATATCCCTTGTAGACTTCCCGCATCGATCAGTCTACATTCAATAAAATAAAAGCCTCATTCAAAAGAACTTTTGAGTCATGGACTTGTCTATTTAGGGTAGGTTCTCTTTCGTCAGAACACTCACTTTGTAATAAGTTCTCTGAACCTCAGCTATACCATCCACCTCACCTCACCATTTGTTTCAACTCAAGGGACGTAATGTACGCTCGATATATTGTGATCACACAACTCTTTTCACCTATTGACTTCTCGTCTATGCACGGGACTTTGGGCTTCAAGCTCGTTCTACGTGGTGTGGTTTGTTTAGCTCTCTTCATCTACGGAGCACTCTTTCCGCTTTGCCTCGCATCTAGGATTGTGTGTTGACCTTAATCAGGACATGGTTCCCTACCACCTGGGTAGGCTAACTCTCGCTTCCCTTGTACCTTCTACAACATCTCCAATTCGTTACCAACACCATCAACCTTACCTTACCAATATTAATATCAATATTTTTGCCAACCAACCAATTGCCTAACCGTACCACATTGCCTAAATTCACTTCTCCCTGGTCCTAAGGGAGAACTACATCGGTCTGAGGCCCCTCCTTGCTTTGTGCAATGGGCTATGTAGGCAGCACTTCGGAGACATGGGGTCTCCCAAGGTTAGCTCGACCATCCCCTACCATAATCTATCATGTGTGGTATAATAAATATTTCTGTGTATTTCTATTTAATCACATTCCTCTTTATCCTTTTTTCAAAACACCGAAAATCAAAACACAAACATTCTTATTATTATCGTAACTCAAATCAACATACATATTCAGTTTTATTTAGATGTTAAACAAATACATCTTCTCTATCATCGACACGCAGGTCGACATCTTTATTTTTATACCTCTATAACATTTACTTAAACCCTCACGATTCATCCCGACCCAGGTGATGATCGTGATCGTCGACGCCTTTCGTCAGGCCTCTCTGTCCTCAAGGGTACCACGGCTATTGGTACCGCCCACTGATCTGCCAATCTCTCCTGTAACATCTGAATACGCCCTCTCGCATGGAGAACTCCAGCCTCTAGTCTCCCTGCTCGTGACTCCGCAACCGCTAACAATCCTCTTATCTCATTCACTCGTTTGTTGAGTCACTGAACTAAACGCTGCAGACGATCCCTCTCTGCTGTAATCATAGCTATGTCAGGACAATCACGTATACCTCGCAGCTCTGCTGCCCACCATAATCTATAGGCCTCTGTCGTTCCTGCATCGTCCATTACCCTGCGATCGGCTGCTACCTCTTCAGGCCCTTCTGGAGGTGTTGGCCGGGGAGGTGAGAATGCTGCCTCGGCGTCGATCCTCATATATGGTCTATAAGCCAGGGGTATATCCTGCACAAATCCAAATTGTCACCGCACGCGATCTATAGGAATCCTCTCATATTCACCTGGCCTGTGCCCCGCGATCCACCTCATTCGCTCTACACCCCTTAACTCCTCAGCTATGCTCTCTGTTACCATATAGTTCCCGTAAGGCCTCCAACAGATATCCGCAACCGTCACTCTCTCCCATACCTGCCTGTAATACTCAATGTCACCCGTCACGGCCTGAGATCTTGCCTCTTGTTCTGTCTGGACCCATCGTCTGAATCCCAACCTCTGTACTCCGGTCTCTCCTACTCGAGGGATTGGCCTATTGGTCGCACACAAACAATGTGCTCATAGGCCCAACAGTGTAATAAGTATGAACAATCCAGCGTCGTCCTGTGATTTCACCTACAAGCCCATAAACCCCTGTATAGCTCCGCCAAATATGCAGGTGCCCATGCAAACGTAACGTTCCTTTCTACCATCTCCCAGATAACACACATCAATGCCTTTGGAAATCTTCCTCCTTCTGCCCTCGGTAATGCATAATACCCTACCGCTATCATTAATATCACTGCTAACCTTGTCTCCTCAGGGTGTGCTGCATACATTACCCCATACGTAAAGGATAAACCTCGCTGTGTCAAATCTCGTGCGTATGGACCAAATACTGCTGTTATCGCTCCCCGTGCCGCGCTAGGTAGTGCCTGATATACTAGTTTTCCTGTAATGGGGAGTCTCAAAATACGAAACACATCTTCCAATGTTACTGTCATCTCCCCTGTTGGCAGATAAAAGGTATTTGTCTCGGGATTCCATCTCTCAATCAACGCCTGTAACATACCATGATTACGTGTGATTCGTGAATAATAACGGATTCCACTTAACCCCAAACGATTTATCAATGTCCATTCCGCTGGTGTTACATCCGCTCGGATCCGTGACAACAGTGCTGGCACATTATCATTCATCCTCAACCCTGCCTCTGCCTGCACACATCAAAATAACAAACAACCATTCAATCCATCAAATCCCCACGAGTTTCTTTCTCACCTTCTGGAAATTGCTACAGCAACCGGTATCGTTTATAGTAAACCGGTACCGGTTTAGTAACCGATACCGGTTGTCCCTAACCGATACCGGTCACTGTCACCTTTATACAGCCTGCCTAAACCCACTGCCTACGACAATAATTTGAGCGTTTATTCCTTTCTATACATACAAACGTACCTGAAACCCCTGATTACCTACCCCATAACACTCACCTCATCTATACCCCTGGCTATCATGTTGTCTTTCTCATATCTACTTACCTATTCTCCTCTAGCTCATTCCCAAAACATGCAGTAGTTAAATCACAAACAAGCTGATACCTCTTGGGTTGCAGCAGCTTGAGGTGGCCCTTGTCTTCCCTCTTGTCCTCCGCCACTTTGGATGCTTCTCCTCGTTTCGCCATGATCACCACCCTTTTCAACTTTGTATTTCGCCTTCCGAATCTCGGATCACATTCACTTTCCTTGTCTCTTTTCTCCTTATCACTCAAATCTCTCATGCAAAACCTGCTCTGGGCCACAAAAGCGTTGCGTCGTGTATTTAACCTCTTGCATGGCTCTAAAATTAAAACTTAAGTTGCCACCCTAGCTTTTCTATTTTTAGAAAAGCTCATACCTAAATAACCGGTATCGGTTACTTAACCGATATCGGTCTATCAGCTACCGATATCGGTTCCTTAACCGACATCGGTTACACACCTATCTTTTCTCAACAGCGTTCTTTTCTTCATTTCTCACCTAAATTTTTGTCGCGCCCACCTCTTTTCCTACATAAACAACACAATTTACCACATTTGTTCATCCACCACACATAGCATTACAATTTCATTAACATCATTTATTTTATACAAATACACAAACCATCAACTACGGATATCAAGAAACTATCAATCTATACATCATTTGGATCCAACTCATCGCCATATATATCACAATGTCACAAAACCACCAATTCATCACATAACCTGACATTCATATATACGTACAAAAAAACAAAAACATCAGCATCATCCATCTATCAACATGTCAATTAAACTCATCACACATTCTATATATTACCAGCCATTAACCAAATATTTAAACACATTTTGAACACTGCATGTGGATCAAAACATCGTCTCTATATATATATATACAAGTTTTCAAAAATACAATGTGCCCTACATCGGGGCCTCTGTGATCTCATCATACAACAAAGCCAGCACGCAGGCCGCAATAACTATCAAAAAATCTCGACTCGGCTCGCAGGCCGGTCCCTCGTATCAAAAATAGCTATATACTCGGCTCGCAGACCGGTATCCACTATACAACCCCTACTCGGCTCGCAGGCCGGTATACAATAAATGAATGAATGAATACATGAATAATACATAGGCATGTAGGCCTCTATCAATACACCCGGTTCGCAGACAGGCCCATCTCTAAATACAAAACCATGTCTGCGGATCTCTCGCCTCCCCATCGCCTCGGCACCTCTCCTGCCCGGTCCCTCGTGGTGCCTCTCGCCTCCTGCCTGTCACGGACACGCTGGCCGTGGCTGCACTCCCCGAGATCTCTGGCCGTGAGAGGTCTCGCCTATACGTTGCATAAGCTCGATATTTGACTCTCAGGTACCATCAAGAATATCCTGATAATATCGGGCCTCTCGCTTCTAACCTCCATATAGCGCTCTCGAGCCACCGACGAGCTGGGCTGGTCCCTGCACCTACAGCCAATGCCCCCGAGCTCGTGTCTTGGTCTTTGGTGGTGCTGCATACTGTGCCGCCACTGCACTGCCTGCTCCTGTGGCCGTGTGGTCGGTGGTGGTGCTACTGTGCTCGTGCTCGAGCTTGGGCTTGGGCTGCCCCCGTAAGACACCTATTCGTGCTCGTGCATGCAGCCTAGCTGCCCTCGTAAGAGCTGCACTGACCCCGAGCTGATCTCTCTCTCTATAACTACAGCCTAAGTCTCAAGCTATGCAGCGGTACTATCTCGGCTGCTCTCTCTACCCAGCCACCACACCTGTATGCTCCCCGTGCACCTAACATCATCTACACCCTCACCGGTGACCTCTCCGCTACCCAACTGGATCCAAAGGCTGTGGTGCAGGAAGTGGAGCCTCTACATCATCCCTCCTGTACTGAGGGAAGGGAGGTGGCTCATCCTGTCGCAGCCCCATCTACCTGCGTACCCTCTCCAGGGGTATTCGCTCGTACTCTCCCGGCCTTCGCTTCTTGCTATCCGTAATGTGTACTGGATCAGCGCAACTGCACGCTGCTCTCTCTACCGTGGATGGTGACCTCTGTAGGGTCTCCATACAATGTCTACTGCTGTCAGGCCCTCTAGCAAATGTCTATAGTACGCCACATCCCGACCTGCAACAACTGCTCGTGGCTGCCCACGACCCCAACCACCTCTCGAAAGCCATATCGTTATATGACTCGTGGCCCCGGCTGCCGGGTAACCCTATCTGCCTAATACATACGATGTGCTCGTATGCCCAATAATGCAACAAAAATGTCGAGAAAATACCGACCGCCTCCTCCGGCGATAGCCCCATAGCTCCTCGTATGCATCGCACCAGATATACTGGGTGCCAGGGCAATAACAGTGTGCTCCTCCACCATCTCAAGCAAAGACCCCATCAATGCTCGTGGGAAGCGGCCTCCTCGAGACCGGGAGGGTGAAGCGGGTGATCCCAACCATCATCAACACAATGGCCGAAATGCGTGTCTCGTGTCGATACGCACGGTACATGTCATCGCATCCGATACTCGCGCATATGGTAGGTCATGAGCGCACTGCATCCCCCAAAACTCGCAGATGCTATCCATGGCGCTCTCGAATCTACTCGAAGACTGTCTCTCCTCGATAGGTAACCAAGGATGCGATACACATCCTCCAATGTGACGGTCATCTCCCAGGTCGGGAGATGGAACACATTGGTCACCGGATCCCATCTCTCGAGGAGGGCGACCATCAGTAATCTCTCTCTATCACTCTGTACTCTGACTCCACCGAGTCCCACCTCGCGCATGATGGCCCAATGAGCCGTAGATACGTGTGGCCTCATCCGCACCAACAGCGGGGCATCCTATCCCGCATCATCAACTGCTGACGTGCCTGCAAAACCAACCCACATCCTTAGACCTACTCTTTATTACAACATCTACTTTATCATCTAAACACCCTTTTTTATCCCCCGACCATACCCTGACTCTCTACCACCCCCTCTAGCAACCTACCACCCTATAAACCCAAAACCATCCCACCCAAAACCAACAAAAAAAAACCCAAACAAAACCCAACAAAAACCAACCCCAACACAAAACCAACTCCCACACAAAACCCCCAACCCAACACCCACACCGACCCACAACCCAACCCAAAACCCAAAACCCAACCCTACACCAAACCCTTCTCCCACCTCCAACTCAAACCCAACCCAACCCTACACCAAACCCTTCTCCACCCCTAACCCAACCCCCACACAAACCCTTCTCCACAACCAACCCACACCCACCCACAACCCAACCCAAAAACCCAAAACAACCAACCCACCCACACAACCCACAAGCCACCGACGCTGGCCGATACATGACCGACGCCGGTCACCAACAACACTCCCTTTCCCTAAAATTTTGCGACCGATGCCGGTCGCTTAGTGACCGACATCGGTCACTGTCTTCTCCCGGAGCCGAACCCCCGCGCGGCCCCCAAAACCCATTTTTTTACCTATTTCTACCCATCTACCCACCCAAATACCCTAAAAACTTACCCACCTACCCACCTTAGCCTATCTAGCCTATCTACCCTCTCCCTTTTTCAAATCATTTCCATTTTCTCATTATTTCCTAAAAAAGGTTAATTCCTACCCAAACCCCCAATTTAGCATAATACAACCAAATCACCAAATTAAAGAGTTTCGAATCTACTGAACGATTTACATGTCGTCGTGGTGGGATGGGTGGTGGCGGTCCAGCTAGTCCAGCCTCTCAGCTCCTCTTGCTGTGCTATGGCTCCAATCTTGATCTCTTTGGGTCCCAGCCAATCAATCTTTGCCTCCTCCTTAATCGGGCCCACTATCAACTCTCTCCGCCTACAATAGCTCCACCTCACTCAATCAAGCCTCTAATCTCAACTCTCCACGTCCTGACAAGTCGATTTGGTTTGCAAATAACAAAAGTGACAATGATAAGCCATATTTTTCTTTTTATAGGTTTTTCGCCTTTCACCGATAAGCGGTTTCATTTTGCCTTAAGAACCGGTATCGGTCCCTTAACCGATATCGGTCATGCAGAATCGACATCGGTTCTCTACCCAACTTTCACCCCATTCTTTGCCCTTATTTACTCCTCGCCTCTTTTTCACCAATATCACCTCTATCCACCTTTGCTGCACACCATTTGTTCACTTGTCTGCCCGACCTAAGGCCTCAACCTACCTATTCGGCCCGACCTACGGCCTCAACTTACCTATTTGGCCTGACCTAAGGCCTCAACCTACCTATTCGGCCCGACCTAAGGCCTCAACCTACCTATTCGGCCCGACCCAAGGCCTCGCCCTACCCATTTGGCCCGACCCAAGGCCTCGCCTAACCATTAGGCCCGACCCAAGGCCTTAACCTACCTATTCGGCTGACCCAAGGCCTCGCCCTACCCATTTGGCCCAACCCAAGGCCTCGCCTAACCATTTGGCTGACCCAAGGCCTCAACCTACCAATCGGCCCGACCTAAGGCCTCAACCTCCTATTCGGCCCGACCTACGGCCTCAACCTACCTATTCGGCCCAACCCAAGGCCTCACCCTACCCATTTGGCCCGACCCAAGGCCTCGCCCTACCAATTTGGCTCGACCCAAGGCCTCAACCTACTAATCGGCCCGACCTAAGGCCTCAACCTACCTATTCGGCCCAATCTACGGCCTCGACCTACCTATTCGGCCCGACCTAAGGGCTCAACCTACCTTTTGGCTCGACCTAAGGCCTCAACCTACCTATTCACCCCCGACCTAAGGCCTCGGCCTACCCTATTCGGCCCGACCCAAGGCCTCGCCCTACCCATTTGCCCGACCCAAGGCCTCGCCTACCAATTTGGCCTTTGACTCAAGGCCTCAACCTACCAATTGGCTCCGACCCAAGGCCTCGCCCTCACTATTTGGCCCGACCCAAGGCCTCCTTTACCCTTTCTCGGCCCGACCCAAGGCCGACCCAACAACTTGGCCCACCCACGGCCGCACCACTTCCATCCCTTACCCAAAATCAACACCATACACTTTTATCCACCCATCCGGTAGTTTTTGTTCAATCGAGCTCACCTGTTCGTGTTTTAGCATGATTAGGGTCCTTTAATTTATCTGTTGACCAACTTTGCCCAGGACCTGACCGTGACGTTTATCTCAACCAAACCAACCTTTTGGTACTACCGAACATGCCTAAACGTTCATGTACCTTACCTGTTATATACCCCGGGGCTACTTCCTATGCCTTGATACCGTGGATTATATCACCCTTGTTTGGATAAACTATCGACCTTTGCCTCTGCACTCTTTTTGGTTTGCTCGTCAAATCATGTACCCTAGTCGTCTTATGGCATTTCAACATGCGTCTCGCTTCCTTGGACCTACCCCACCACCTTACCATCCTCTCTACAATATGTACCCTTTATCAACCCTATCCCTGATTTCCCGTTCACTCAATCTGCGATAGATTTGAGGGGGATTACCTATATCCTTAACATGAGAAACCACTTCATATTATTGTCTGCGCAGCTTTACAAAACAAGCTACACGACAATAAGGGGCTAATGTAGACACCAAATTCGTGTCTTACGACCCCTTGTGACCCGCATCCCATTTCACAACCTAACCTCATCACCTAAACCTTACACAATTATTTATTAATTACCTTATAATTGATAAATCCACATCACCTTACCCGCCACCTCACTTTGCCACCTCATCATGACCTAGCCCTAACCCTAAACTAACCTAATTAAGACCCATGACTTGGTCTAGACTCACATCCATAACTAATGCCTCCTTACTCGCACCCAAAGCCGACCTTCTAGCCACTTGACCAAGCCCGCAACTGATCTCTCGGGAGAAAAGCAGGGAAGGTGGGCTATTTTACTAAAAATAGCCTACTTTTTCCTTACCGATGCCGGTTCCTACTCGACCGCCGTCGGTTACGCAACCGCCATCGGTTCCCTGTAAATGGGCTCCCCAAACCAAAACAACGGATCGGAATTTCATTTTTGGAGATCAGTCAAAGGATTTCTGGATCAACAGAGAGCATTGCGAGTGAGGAACAGAGTCCAGATCTTCACTTGACAGAGCAGAGACGAGTGGAAATACCAGAAGTGTTTACAACCAAGGAGATCAACTTGCATCTTTGTCAAAACCAGTAAGTCACATCTTGCATGTCCTCTGTTATAACATTTCTTATGCTCTGTGAATTTCAGTCCTCCTAAATCCGTCTCTGAATCTACTACCCAACGTGTCATTGCATCTAACTGTTATTCTTTTGCTTCTAATCATCCCGTTTCCTAATATCATCCATAAACCAGCCTTACAAAACACCATAGCTACTAAGAAGATCCTAGAACCCACCGGTATCGGTTATCAGTAACCGGCATCGGCTATCAGTAACCGCCATCGGTTCCTCTGATCAAAACCAGAAAACCAGCCTTTCCCCTACCCAGTTCAACCTACAGGTCCTAGACCCAACCGACGGCGGTTACCAGAAACCGGTATCGGTTACCCTGACTATAACCAGAAACCAGCCTTCTCCTACTAGTTTCAACCAAGTAATCTAATTGATATTTTGCAGTCTTTTGTGTTAATTCATATTAGCAGGGGAACTGACCACCTTCGAAAGGAAGTTTTATATTTCCTGGGCCCAAGGCAGTTTCCTCATTTATTGTTTAATCAAATCTTGTGGTCTTGTGTTCTTATTTGCAGGTAGTCCTTCCAAGACAAAAAGGAGTTCTTCGCAATCAGCCTGATCTTTCTCTGATGCGCACACCATCTCGACATTCAACGGTATTCCTCCTAGCGCCTAACTCTTATTTGTTTCTATAACGAACGAGTCATTCCGAGTGAAACACCCATAGTTGCACCGAGCTACATGCCTATGGTTTGTGACAATGCCCCACTTGCCAATAGTATACCCCACACCACTCCCAAATGCAAGAACAAATGTTTGTGTTCGTATACCTTGCCTGAAAATTTCTAACAATGGGCTGGTGTTTGCAGCCATAGAAGTCCCAAATGAGAAATTATACCTCCTGGGTGTAGACCGATCACCTCCAATGTAACCAACTAGACTAGTAATATTATCCCCCTGATCTAGAAAACCAAGCACCAAGGTCCGGTTACTAGGTGGGCTCAGATGCATGTGTACGGTTCTTCTTTCTCTCGCGCAATGAACTCTCATCAAAAGCCAAAGGGGTTTCTCTCATACACTTTCCAAGATGGGGTCACATAGACTACTCAGGTTCCATGTCCTCTACATGAACCTCAAATCCTACCCACAATGTCAGCCTCCATACATCCATCACACCTGCAACCTCATGTTGTTTAGAAATCTCCCTTTCACGTGCTTCACCATACTTGAGTCATATTTCCTCCGTATCCTTCTCCATCACAAAATCTTTCATATTGCTCCACCCTAGCTTCCTCGCCCAATGCTTAGAATGGTTTATCCAACCATTGGGGATTCCTCTAAACTCATGGTAATCATCAAGATCTTCAGAGCTAGAGGGACAACACATAGAAACAATCTTCTAGTCTCTTGTAAAAACTCAAACTCAGCAACCTCTAGATAGGAATATGTGGAAATGGCATACTCCAAAGTGTAGCTAGCCAATACTCCTTTCCACCAATGATCCATAGCATGGGTCCACATTAGATCTGCATCCTATAGCCTTTGGTATTCTTCTTAGGTCAACACATGTGATCCATAACGTAAACCTGATCTAGATGCATAGGATGATAGCCATTCATACACTCCACTAGGAAAAATTAGAAAAAGGTCTCATATAAATCGTGGTAGAGATTATCTTCTACCCATGTACGTGAATTAAACCCATGTCCAGTGTTGAATCTCTAAGCAAAGTCATCCTCTCAGTGCTCTTGAACCATGATTTAACACTTTCCAACATTAATCGCTCTATCAATACTCACTACAGATCATGATGTATGTTAAATCCCACTACAACTTTAAAAAGAGGTCCTAGTAACAAAACCAAGATGTAGTCATTTTTACCCTTAACATAAAGAAAGGAATCCCATGTGTGCTAGCCTATCACCCAGTGAAAGCTGGGTGCTCACCCGAGGCATGCACAGTACCGAGTCTCTCCTTTATGTGATTTTAGTGGGAAACATCATCTATGATTTTTGTAAGAGATTTCTAGAGGAAGTTAGGACATACAAGAACCATAGGGCTCAGAACGACCTCTAGATCCTTGCAGTCATTTCAGACCGAATACTTAACAAAATCCATAATGTGTATTATGACAGAAAGAAACATACAAGCATCCTTACTTAGCATGAAAGGAAAGAGAACTCATGAGAGAGAAGTATGCATCAGAATCATTTATATTCATGTATATATAATAGGTAACCTCATTACATTCATTGAGCCATTACAGAGTGTCACAGTTAAGTAGACCACAGTCACACATTGTAACTGGACTTATGTAACTAAGCTATTCAAAAAAAAAATACAATCCCTAAGCCTAATGCATTCTCTCCCGAATACAACTATCCACTAACAAAGTCCTCATAATATTTCTGCAGAGCTCTACCCATACTCTTCATCTCTCTCTTTTTCTCTATAGGTGCTTGTATTTATAGCTCTCCTGGACTACCAAATCACCCTCTAATGCCCTCAGATCTGGTACCAAGTGTCCGAATGTGGTCCTCCATGCAAGCATGCTTCTCCAAGCCTAAGCTTTCCACTTTATCCCATGATGTGCTTCTAGAAGCTTCTAGCATGCTCCTTCCTAGGCCAACCTGTCGCCAGGCTGGCACCTTATCCACATGCAACTGGGTCATGCTTTTCACATGTTCTACTCGGGCGTCCAAATTGACTAAGTCCCAAACCCTTGGCTCTTTCCTCACATGTCACGTGTGCTAGGGGCTTCCTTAAACCATTCTCTTAAATCCTCCTATGTGCACTTTTTCCTTGAACACCATACTATAACTGGGACCTTGTGCACCTACGCACCTTCATACTTTGTCAATATTCTAGGGTTCAATCAGGGACACTATACGTACCTAAAATTGTAAGGGTATTGTGCTGCCAACGATATTACACATGCCCCAATGATGATACAGGTCTCCTCGCAAGGTGTTCGGGATCCGAAAAATATCTCCAAGTGTACGTTAACATCCTATATGCCTTGCTTAGCCTTCACATGCTTTGTTTTTCTCTTTTCCCCTCTTTTCCTTTGCATTTTTGTCTTCAGTGATGAAACCGCCGTCTAGCACAGGGCGGTGGTCTTGTGATGCTACCCAAGTAGGGTGACGGTTGTGTAACCACCCCCTGCTCAGGGTGGCGGTCCTTCACGCATTCTCCAGCACATTTCTTTGAATGTGACTCACATAAATTTTCAAATTTTACTAGCTTTCTCACCTGCTTTGGCTAGTATTTATGTTTTATGTTCCCTGGAATAGTGTTTCTTCATTGTTTAATGGTAAAAGAGTCCTAGTTGGAGTTACCTTTGGGTGAATGGGAATTCTATAAATATTTGGTTTGATTACAAGCAAATGGCCCCTCATCCTCTCATTTCAATAGTTTAGTCTTTCAGTTCTTTCTTAGGAATTCAATAGTTTTCATTTGTTGCATGCATAGTTAGTCTTATTTTGTTGTTTAGAAGCCACATGATCTTCTTGTTCTAGTGTTATTACTATTTCATACAATCAATTAAGGTAGGATAGTTTCATTTTCAGTCTGAAGCCATTAGAGTTGTAGGTTTTGTTCATCAAGAAGGATAGTTTCAGGTTCTGATGTTTTGTGTTGTATGACTCGTAATAAATCCCACTAGGAATCACATAAGCCAAGTTATTTTCTCTTGTGTTATCCCTCTCCTACTCACATTGTATTCGTCTACATCCAAAGCTTCCATTGTTCCAATACCTACTTCTATTGATGTTAGCATTACACACTTTTCTAGATTCATGTGAGCACAAAGAACGAGGAGACCACACTGAGGGGACAAAGCCACACACAATCGAGATTCGCCACTTATCGCAAAATCTAGGTTCAAGATTTCAAATTTCTAGTTAAAATATACCAAATAGAGTAGTGAATTACTTCATTTCAGTTACGTTCATTTTCGATATTGCCGGGAAACCATGGGGATTGATAGTTTCTGAGAAACTATGATTCATTCCTCACTTCTGAGGTAGGATAAAAAATCTTTCAATTAAATTAGATCAATTATTTAGTTATTTAGAATAGATTCACAACTGCACAGATAAGTAGCTATACTCGGCTACCTTGTTTGTTTTTAATTATGTTATTAGGTTAGTTTTCATTTTCTAGATATATTAAATAGTTGTTATCTTAATTTTGTTAAATATTCTATCAAAAATACAAAAATAGAGAATTTATATATGTTGTGGATATACTTTGCATAATTAGTTTACTTTGCTTTAGTTAGATTTATATTGTATGATCTTGTATGACAATCACGAGACCTAGGGAGCCCAGGGAATACATTTTTGAGCCAATCATGCCTCAAACAAATATGGTAGCAACTAACCAAGCTAAAGGTTTCTGGACTAGACCAGATAATCGTCCATAGAGCACCAAAAGGTACATTACACATTTACCCATCCATTTTCATGACATTTTTGGGAGACATATATTAAGCACCCACAAAGTTATCTTCCACGTATTCAACAACCTATAGATCGGATCACGCCAGAGCTCAATATTGATTGGAGCCTTCAAGCAGTCATCCTCACCAAATGATCTATCATGCCAGTTCAAGTTAGGAGGGCCTTATTTGCTTTAGATTCACAGAGACTCCATTAGTACGCGTCGAACACATAATATTACCTAACTAATTTTTTGTGCCCCATGTATATTCCATCCCCATCGGTGGTCTCAACACAACCTCGGGAGGTTGGGTGCAAGGAAGAGTTACTTGTAGATTCCCATGCTCGCTTGTCACTTTTCCATCGTACAAAATTGGTGAACCCGACGTGAAACTTCCTACCTTCTAGTTCGAAGTCTTATTTCTACTTGTTCTTCCAATTAGTATACTTTTCATCTTTTCCACCTCATTAGCTTTCACATCAGCTTCACCTACCAAGATTAGTGAATCTTATATTGACAGAACAATTTCTTCACTTTCACACTCTTCTTTTAGTTTTATCCATCTTCGCTTCTTCCCATTATTCTTCAAGTATTCATATACCCCCAAATATGTTAGGATTCGATGCATATACGGCAGACCTCTCCTAGGTCATGAAGCATACTACGATCAATCGAATAGATAGCCATTACCCTCGTTCTCAGTATGGGGTAACAACTATTCAACTAGCCGGTTTTCAACACAAACTCCACCTCAAAGGATTAGATATAGCTATTTTTTCCAAATAGAGGATATGGATCAGCTCACTCAAACACAACAACCAGAGCCTTTAGGCTCGAACAACATGACACTCACTAGAGAATCTGGTTCATCTCCTCAGGTGTTGCTTAGACCAAAAATTAGTAGACAATCAGATCCATATCTATTTTTAGATGAGGAACATTTAGCACATTATGCCAGGAGTGAACAATGCTCTCAAAGTATGTACCCACCTATAGGAGGTTTACAAACACAACCCGAGGTCTCTTTTCAAGAAAACACCTCCATTCCTCCACCTGTGGGAAATGCCCATGATGGAACTTGGCAGGGTAATGATCAGTTCATAGTAGGGTACCATATGCCTATACAACCTCAAAATATACAACAACCACCACTGAGGAAAAATACTATGACTTCACCAAACGAAGTCATCTCAACTTTAGTAGAAAAAGTTAGAGGGTTGGAACTTGCTCAAGCAAGTCAAAATTTTCAATTCATGCAGGTAGGAAATTCCAATCCTCCACATCATCCTAGCCAAGTAGACCTCCTCACAGGAACAAGCATGTTGGGCATGCCTCCTCAGTATTCACAACAAATGCCAACTAGAACCACATTTTCTAACGCCACTCCAGTGGAAAATATGATACCTCCCAGGTTTAGTACAAAACAATCCATTCTGAACAATGCTCCTCCATACTTAAACATGTATTCCAAGTCACCACAAGGAGATATGTTCTCTTCTCTCGGCATGTTTGCTCAACCACATGGATTTCCTTATGCCCCTGCAAATACATATGCTACACCATATCAACAAACCATCCCACCTCCACCCCCTCAGCAAGCACCATCAATGGTCGAAACCTATGCAATAGGAACTTATTCAGAATATTTGAAAGAACCTTTGGACTTCACTATATGAAGCATCATGCTTCCAAGACCTCTCCCCGATCTACCCAAATACAAAGGAGAGGGAGACCCAAATGCACATATTAAGGCCTATGCCATAGCCATTCAAGAACTACTCCCTTGGGATGGAGTTGTTGCTAAAATATTCCCAAAACTTTAGAGGGTATCACCCTTGATTGGTATTATAGAATACTTGAAGCCTCAATACATTCATTTAAACAACTCATTTCAGAGTTCATCAAGGCATTCAACATGAACAAATTGTTGAGAATAGGAATCAGGGAATTCTTGCATATTAAACAAGAACATAATGAATCTATTGCTCATTTCATCCAAAGATGGCGTATAGTCCTCTATTCTTCAGCAAGCACTCCAAACATGGATCAGATGGAACTATGTGATTTATTCCTTCATTCTCTCAGTAGAGAGATAAAGGAAGAAGTCTAGAAGTTCCCACTAAGAACTTATGATGAGGTGCTCGAGAGTGCTCTCTGAATAGATCAAGCTGCAATAGATAGTGGTCGCAAGGCATATCGAACAAATGGGGGTTAATCATCCCTAACCAAAACACTACGACCTATCCTAGTATAGTAAATGCCAATCAAGGACCTAAAATCCTTAACAAGAATCACAGAGTGACAACAGATGGAGTTACTGACCAAGCTAAAAAGGCAAACATTGTAAACATTCCACCATCAGTCAATAATCAACAAAATAACAATTTTACCCCAACGATCAATGCGGTGGATTTTAATCATCCGCCACCTCAACAACAACAACAACGAAAATTTAGACACGGGTCCAAGTCAAAATCCAACTGAATATCAAAACCAGAATCAACGATAACAAACTCAAAATTTTAATCCTAATAATCAACAGTTTAATCAGAATTTTGGACCACAATACGTTCTAAAACAACAACCTAGGAATTACAATCCCAACTCGTATTGTGGTTTCCACAAAATTTGAGGCCATGACACTAGGACTTTTTGTCACTACAATAAATTCATGCAACATTTGCCAGGAGGAACAAAGACAACTTTTCATAGATATGTTCTTAGAGATCCTACATCACGTGTGCCAAACACTTTCACATGAGCAGTCTCCCTCAAAATGCACCCTCAAGATCTTCAATGATCCTCTCCCAAATCACAATAACAAAAATTAAATCCAAATGGGATGAACAAGGGTGTAATGACAGAAATAATGATCATGAAGCCTCGACTTCACTAAATCCACTGCCGGACGACAATTAGGAAATCAGCCACCAACTAAGATAGTTAGTTTAGTGGAGTTAGACACTCGAGCTACACGTGGAATCCATAACAACGACACGAGAGTATTCCTCTCAACCAAATCCAAGTTACCCACTAGAGGAAAATAACATTCAATAAACATTAGTAAAACCCGTAGGTGCCTATGATTTAATTAATGACCTAACAAAGACCTTCTCTCACATTTGCTTTTGGGTAAGTGCACCAAGTTGGGGGACAATTAAGTGGACATCAAATCCTGAATTTTACATTAAAAACAACAAAACATCAAATTTAGTCTTCCACGGACTTGAACCATGCCGAAAAGTAAAAAATATGTCATAAAAATGGTACCATTGCATAGAGGAGACTCTTAGCTTTGTAGAAATACTGATTTTAAAGTGAATAGAATAGGATAAATATCACTTTTATAATTTTTTACTAATAGTAGGTCTTTAAGACACTTTTTCCCATGACTATTTATGTCTAGGTTTAAGACTCAGTAAATTTTGTTTCATTTATCAAAATGTGATAAAACTTATACCATCCCAACCGTGGGGAAATTATATACATGTTAAAAAAATTTATTTGATTTCAATATTTTTTTATGAAGTTATGGTGGGAAAATGGAAAGTGCTCTGTTTTCTTTATGTTTTCATACCACTTTCACGGAAAAAATCATAAAAAAAAAATATTACTCAAAAAATACAAAATAAAAATCCATCCCAAGATAGATAGTGGCATCTAACTTCTCACCAAAGGAGAAAAATATATATCAATTTTTGGTCATCCAAATCATGGGCAAACGGACTATAATTTTATAGGTGTTTTTAAAAAAAAACCAAGTCATTGAATTTTGAGTGTTTAATATAGCTAATCTTGTTCATTTTTTTAAAAATTAGTATTTTAGAAACTATATTTCAGATGCTACAATTCATATTAATATAAGTTTTTCTAATTTTGAGTGTATGTATTGCTAATAATCCCTACAAGTTGATATTATGTTGTTATTTGCAATATGACGTCCACTTATGACCCCCTTTTTGTCCCCCAACTTGCTGCACTTACCCTTTTGGACTTGTTGAAGAACACTCCTACCCATAGGGCTGCTCTTTTAGAATAATTAGGTTTAGGTCATTTAATTAACATCACTCCACCTCCCGAAACACGGGTAAACCATATAGACTTTGATATCCACCCTCTCTGGCGCACCGAATAGGGATGTTGAATTTATATTTGACGTAAACAAAATGCCAACAGATTCTGAGATTGCATGTAGAGGTGATCCAGCCTTACATTTACAAGTGTGGGTTTATAACAATTACATTAAATGTGCAATGGTTGACAATGGGGCAGCAATTAACATAGTCCCCTTCTCTTTCCTTCAAAAGCTAGGGTATGGAGAAACAAATTGTTCCACGACTCAGAATACACTAAGAGGCTATGATAGCCTTAAAGCCACTTCGATTGGGACTATAATACTACCAATCACCTTAGGACCCAAAAAAATCCTCACTAATTTTTATATTATAGATTGGGAAACCAACTATAATATGATCCTCGACCGACCATGGATACACCGTATGAAGGCAATCCCTTCTACGTTATTTTAGGAAATAAGATTCTTGCACTTAGGAAAGATATTCATAGCAAAAGGTGATCCAAAACCATTCGATATACACCTAGCAGACCTGAAGAAAAGGCCAGGCATTCACTCTGAGTTTGAACTCCCAACAAACCAACTTAACAAACCAACCAACTCAAAACCAGAAGAAAAATTAATACCTACAACAGAACTAGAAATTACAAACCTAGTCAAGAGCATCCCAGCCCTCAAGGATGAAGCTAACATTGTAGAAACAATATCATTAGGAACTACAACAAAATTGTTGAATTACTAGAGAAAAATTTGCCAATTTTCCTACCATTTGATTCCATAAGTATGGGATGTACCCTAGGAGTTGGTTCTCTTCCAGTAGAGGAACTCTACATGGTAGAAGTAATCAAGTAGAAGAAATAGACATAACAAATGTCCCAACATCCATCTTCCCAAATAAACATTGGACTCTCCACTTTGATGGAGCTAGATGTCGTTATGGGGTTGGGGCAGGTGTGATATTTACTTCTCCCGAGGGAAAGATCCTACCATTCACCTTTAAATTAAATTTTGAATGTACAAACAATGGTGCTAAGTACGAATCCCTCCTCCTTGGTCTCATCATAGCTAAAAGGATCGGTGTTAATGACATCAGAGTGTTAGGAGACTCACAATTAGTAGCAAACCAAGTCTCTGAGGTGTATGAGACTAGAGTTGAACACTTACAGCTCTACAAAATAGTAGTATTAGATTTGAGAAAAGGATTTAACTTCATATCCATTGAGGCAATCCCACGAGAACAAAACCTTCTCACATATTCGATAGTAACCTCAGCTTCACGTTTCACTCCAAACAGTGAGTTAGAAGACACCTATTTCATGGTATCCCTTCGTACTAAACCATTAGTAAATAAAACGTCAAAAAACCCTCTTCTAACGCACATAGCTTAGAATAAATCTACTATCTTAGGTCACGTTGATAGTGATAGATCCACTCTTGATTACCTAAACACCTATGTAGAGTTATATCTCACCCATCACATGGTAGATTTCTCCTTAATCCCACATTTGTCTTCTTACTTTGGAAATCCCATGGTAGAGCTTCCCCCACAAAAGGAACTCGACATATATGCGGTAGAGAATGGAGAAGATCTGGAACTACCTCTAGCCCCACCTGAGTTTGAAGAAGGTAACACTTCTTTAATCAAAGAAATGATTGATATTAACATCGGAGTAGAGGAAGAACCAAAGATCTTGAAACGAGATCTTCATTAACTCCAGAAGAGATATAAATACACACTCGAATCCTCAAAGAACATCAAAAGGCTTTTGCATTTAATTATAAAGAAATGATGGGAATTACACCACACATCGTAGTACATAACCTCATCACCAAATCAGATGCAAAGCCAATTAAACAAAAATCAAGACCAATGAAACCCAAGGTAGCTCTCATGGTGAAGGAAGAAGTAATGAAACTTCTCCAAGTAGGGTTCATCAAACCGGTCAATTACTCTCAGTGGGTATCTAATATCATCCCCTGTTCTAAAAATAATGGGAAGATACACATCTGCATAGACTTCCAAGACATTAACAAGGTGTGCCCCAAGGACGACTTCCTGTTACCATCCATTGATGTCATCGTTGATGCAACAACTGGATTTGAGCTTTTGTCTCTCATGGATGGGTTCTCGGGATACAATCAAATCAGAATATCTGAACAAGACCAAGCCAAAACCATGTTTATAACTCCTTGGGGAACTTATTGCTACGCTGTTATGCCATTCGGTCTCAAGAATGCTGGCACTACATACCAGTGGGAAATGACATACATATTTCATGATCTTATTCATAAAATCATGGAATCCTATGTAGACGACTTGTTGGCCAAGGCCAGGAAGCACCGTGATCACCCGAAGTGCTCCACATCATTTTTTCATGTTTGATTGAATACGAGTCACACTAAACCCAGAAAAATGTGTATTTGGTATGACAGAGGGAAACTCCTAGGTTACATTATATCATCACGAGGATCGATAAGAAGACCAGTGAAGGAAGAAAGTTTTGGCCCAAGTGGTTGGGCCCATATCGAGTCATGAAGGACTACGAAAATGGTGCGTATCTCTTGTGCACACTATAAGGTGAGGAATTTTGTGAAACTATCAATTCCTTACACCTTAAACGGTTTTACGCATGAAGCAACCAACACTATTTGTATAATTATATCTACATTGCATCTTCATTTAGATAGGTTCATTTTGTTCACTCATTTCATAAAACTTGGTGATCAAGGGACTTTCTCTTAAGTAATTCATTACAAACTTCTGATGGTATTGGCAGAAGCATTCAAATCATACTTCTTCATTTTCATAACATCATCAACTATTTCAAAATCATTTCATCAATTAAAGCTAGATATGACAAAGTCTTAATGGTAGCCATACCAAGGCTTGCATGCTTTTTCTCACTTTTTGTTTCTTCCTAGGATAGGTGTCTTGCCTATGGTCTGTTCTAGAAGCTTCATGGTGTCACATCTATCCCATATATAAATCTCTTTGGAAATAAGAACATACTGACATTTTTCTCAAATAAATAAGTCGAATATAGATCAAACAGAAAATTTTACTTTTACACATTTCCTTTCCCTACCAACCTTCGGTGATGAGCTTGTGTCTCTTACTAGTGACGTAGGGTTGGGAAAGGATGGGAATGCCCTTACTCGCTTGTGCCTTGTCCATGGTGATAAGCCCATGCTTCTACTAGTAGCATGGGGCAAGGTGTAGGGGGTCCTCTTGACAATAAACGTTGAAGGTCATAAGAAAATAGTTCAAATAAACCTTTGAAATCTTGAGTCAAAAACAAATGAATCAGATGTCCAAAATTCCAAGAGAGTTCAAAACCCTAAAAACTAGATTTTTTCAACCAAGTGGCCATCTACGGATCTAAGTCTAGATAAACTACAAAGCAAGTCACATTCTAAACTATGGAGTCACTTGAGTAGGGTAGATTTGTAGCATCCTAATTTGGTTCCACCAACTCTTTGTCTATCTCCCATCATTACCATTTCAACACACCTCATAGCTTGTGCCCTTTCTAGCTCTCGGTGGTGAGCCCTTGCATCTTACTAGTTGGGTGGAGTTAGGAGTGGAACAAGTGCATCTGCTCATCATACCAGTTCATCATTACATTTTGTCAAAACAAATATGAAGTACCCAAAAATTACTTATAGAAACTAAAGTTAAAGATCACATTGTGTCTACATTATCATACGTCAGCATCATGAAATACAAAAAGAAAGAAAGCATTTGTGTCATTTGTTCTCCATTGCATACATTCTAAAAGAATATAAAAACAAATTTTTATAAACATCTAGTATACATGTGGAAATAAATCACAAAACTCTAAGTACAAAGTGATATAGATCCAAAAGAAAGATGTATATAAATATAATCGGGTTTTATTTACAATGCCATCATGCACTAGGCATGGTCAAAATGCTCAATGAGCCTAGAAAATATAAAATGATCATATAAACAATCTAGCAAGAGTCACTACAAAAAGAGCCAAGTGGCCTCTCAACCCCTATGAGATCCCTCAGAAGGTGCACGACCATGTCTAGGACTCCGGCTATGCCGGCGCTCTAAGTGCATTGAGGGCTCATGGTCCCAAATAGTAGCTATAGCCTCGCTATGAGAGTGGCTCCTCATCAGGTGCTCTACAGTCCTATACAGGCTAACTCAGTATAGAGGGAAGTCACCATCTTGGCCACATGCCAGATAGGGGCAAAGACATCGCTATGCCTACCAGCTATTGAAGGCTCCCCTACATCCACGGATAGCTCGGCGTGAGTCTTCTCCATGGGGAGCATTAGGGTATCAGTACATACCCAGCGAATCAAGTCTCGCCACTCATCAATAGTCTCTGCAAGCAAAGGAGAAAACAAATTAGAAAATAATCAAAAGATAAAAACAAAGATGAACAAAAGGAGAGATAGAAACTAAGGCAATCCTAGCTAAAAACAAATATTAAAAGAAGAGTGAAAACTCACTCGGATCTCTAGGCCTCCAAGAGGGATCCCTAGGATCAGTGCCTGCCACAGATGCCACCACTAAATGATGTCCTCCTCCTATGTCTGGGCAAAATAGCATCCTACTATGGACTCATCCTCTCCACCTAGGTCCTGAGAGGGCAACTCCTCTAAGACTAGAGTCACCCTCTCCACACTCTGCTCTACCCTCTTGGCCTGTAAGATCTCCTGAGTGTCATGCCACTCGGGATCACTATCCTCCTCTCCACCCGACTCGCTAACCTCCATGTCCTCGGTCTCCTCCTCTGTCTCTCCCCTGTGAACTCCTCAGACTTGAGTCTATATCAATAGGGTCATCACTGCTATGGGCAGGACCGGTGGCAATCTAAAGTAAAGGTTCCTGAGGAGCACCGACTCTCTCTCGGGCACGTACCACCTGCCTAGTTCTAATAGGGATGCCAGGAGAAACAACAATAGTATAACCTTGGCCTCTAGGACCTGCCCTAGCCTCCCAAACTGATTTAAACATTGGCACCACTGGGGGAAGCATATCAACGTCAGCAAGGCCAAACTGCTGAGGTAGTCAATCAAAGGGGTGTGTCTCTACCTTCCCCGTCATGTCCAAAAACTACCTTGTAGTAGAGCAGGAAATCAAAGTGAAGGTCTCCTTGCCCCACAACCCTGTCATGGCCTCCATATCATCAGTAGTCAGGGAAGCAACTAGCTGGTGGGGTGCTCTAAGCACCAACATCTTTGTCCATCTAGCTGCCCTCACGGCTCTCGGGATCCGCCACCTCTATGCCTCTCCCATAAGGGATGATACACTCATAGACCCAGCTCATAACCAAGGTCGATGGCTCAAAGACTATCCCTATAAGTGAACCACCCTGTACAAGTCGTGATAGGTGGTCCCAAGTATATCGGCTCCCCAGGCATAAATCTGACCATGTGCCTCAATCTGTGCAATAATAGGGGACCAGCAGTAGAGTAAGGTGTCCCCTCCCTTGTCCCCGATCAATCTTGAGGCAAGGATCCCCATAATGGCCTGACGAATCAAAGGGATAGGAAAGCTAGGAATGGAATGGACCCTCACCCCCTTCTTCAAACTAGTGGAGACAACTACATCTCCCATATGTGTAGCCCACTGAGCTATCTGAGCCCGCGACCCCACTGTCTCAAGTGTAAGTCATCTCCTCGATGATAGGGACTCTAAAGATGTGGTAGACATCCTCTAGGGTGATAGTCCACTCACCCCTGACTCCTAGAAATCAGAAAGTGTTCCAATCAGCATCCCAATACGAAAATAGGTCACATAGTATGTGACTAGAAGGTGTGACATGAGGAACCCGTGATATACATAATATGTCGGCCCTTTGAAGAGTGTCCTGCTTGGCCTGCGAAAGTGCATCCAACAATGATGGAAGCTAGTCACACTCTCTCTCTCTCAGATCCATCTGATATATTCCTCCTTCTGCATACACCCAAAAACATGCAAAAAGGAGTAAGTATTTAAATCACATTGGAAAAATCATTAAAGCATATAGGAAAATAGAAAATGTAAAAACAAGTTAAAAACAAGGCTGTTTTATCATTCTGGAAAGGACCGCCACCCTGAGCAGGGCGGTGGTTCCATAACCACCACTTTGAAAGGTGGCGGTCCTATAACTGCCGCCTTGCTCAGGGTGGCGGTCATGTCCCGCATTTCCAAATGGGTCATGTACCCTAAAAATGCTCAAAAATGGATAAAAACACCATTTTGAACAAAATGAGAGCCTACCCATTAGGCGTCCCCCCCTAAGGACACATTTAAAACTAGAAATTTCAAAAATTACCCCCCATGGTGAAGATTTCATCATTTTTACATTTTAGGTATAAAAACAGTAAATCAAGAAGAACTAACCTGAGATCTCACGGGTCGATGTTCCACTCACGGAGGCATGATCACTATCTCGTCACGAACATTTTGACTATACTCTCATCAAAAACCGTCACCGTGGGTCCTAGAGCTAAAAATCAATCAAATTGACACGTGTAAATGAATAGGAAAATTGGCCCGTTTTTATATATATAGCTTTTTGACTCATTTTGAATGCCCTTTTTATAGGTTTGGAGCATCGACAGAGGTAATTTCTTATCCCCGCAAATGGTAAGTCCTCACTTCATATTATTTTAGTATTTATTTTTCGATTTATTTTATCTATCTACACTTGAGTCCTCTTT